>KK499771.1:3067162-3108431 GCA_000688715.1 Glossina pallidipes | reverse complement strand
AAAAAAAATATAAATAAACCATGATACACAAATTTTGTTGTTGGCTTTTTATGCGGTTTTTAATAAAATCGGCTTAGAAGCCACGCGAAAGTTGCTGGCGTAAAAGGTAGAGGCGGTGGCGAAGTCAAAAGAGACAAAACAACAAGTTAGAAAGCTCTTTTGAAGCTGCGTAACCGAATCTTGGATATTCGCCGATTTTTCACTAAAAACGAATCCAATCTGTGCCACTACCAAAAACGAAGTTTTAATAATTCCGACAGCGTACACATAAACACGCATCAGGGGCTCTACGAACTATGTACGTAGACCTTGAGTAGAATTCGACTCTGGGTCAGTTAAATCACATTTTGAAATACATGCATTTCGCCGGCAGCTTTCCTGGTGTCTTAAAACAATCAGCTTGTGGTGAAACTTGATATTGACAAACTTCTTTGTCAATCGATCGATCGAGACTATCTTTACAATTGAAATTTCAAATACTTCTCAGATACATTGGTAGCAAGGTCAAGATAAATATTTTTAGATTTTAAGCTGTAGCCAGTTTTTTCTTTTATGAATACCGCTGTGGGCGAGTAGGGATCGTCTTCAAATATGATATATGATGGTCAAGAAAAATGTACGTCGAACTTCGTCGTTCTACTTCTGTGCCTGCAACAAAGTATCAATGACGGAAGGCAATTGATCGGCGACTACGGCTAATCGTACGTTGACCTGTAATATGTGTATTTTTAAAGAAGCATCTGAAGCATATTTTGGAAACGAAACTCGTTCCTTTGGCTATGAACGTGACTCTATTGCGTAAGTACTTTTAACGCCTAATGAGCTGAAGAAATCCGCTAAAGAGTAAAAACATCAAAATATTGTTGTCAATAGTATCTAATTTGTAAGGAGAATTTGGCAGAGAGATCTATCGCGTGAAAAATAATTGCGGTTCGATCCAAGCGGCAGAAATCATGTCGACTTTCGTACATATGATTTCTTGTCGCAAGAATTTTGTTGTGCGCCTCCCGAGATATAGATGAAGCACATGCATGAGTTCGATTCATTTAGGTTTTTGGCGCCTGATGCATAATTTTCTTTATTTACAATATTTGAAGGTAAATGTTAATAAATAACATGGCGGATAAAGATGTCCTTTTGTCACTTATTGGTAAGTCATTCGTAGAGCTTAATCTGAGTTTTAAGTCAATTGAAGGCGAATTTGAGAACAAAGAACAAAACGTCTAAAGTCTTTGGACTTTTGGTTATTACGATGCTTTTTATACAGATAGAGCGAGAAGATAAAAATAACAAACGCTACGACAAGATTAACATGCTTGGCGGGAGTCCGGGTGACCATGCAGAGGAATAAAAAGAAGAGAGAGAATAAAATTTTCGCATATGAAATGAATTTTATGCAGGATTTGCGGTGAATTTTGTGGAATATTCATAATTGTGTTAAATGAACAAAAAGATAGAATATGAGAATGTGTAAAAAACCCTTAAAACTCTATGGAAAAAATACTTCCTGGTCACACAAATATGAAAACGACAAATTAATTATAAACGAAAAAAGAAACAAAAAAATTCAAAAATCCCACAAACGTTGGTAGATGTACACAAAACCTAAACCCAGAGACAAACTCCAATGTTTTTGAGGGTCATTCCATAGTAAACAATGAATATGAATTAAGTATGAAATCCCCTGTTGCTGCTGTTGTTATGTTTCGTTGTGTTATAAAAAAAGGAAAAGGGTGCAGCGGTTGGCAAAGAATACAAAAATAGTGAACTGAGCAAAAGTTTATTAGAAATAAAACCCAAAAATTCATTTCATGGTTGAAAAAGTACAATACAAACCAATTGAAATCTCGACAAAACCCCAAAAGTTCAAACAAAAATTGATTATGAAGGTGATGCCCACCGTACAAATTACAAAAAAAAAAAAGCAAAAAGAAAGAGAACAAATGTTAAGTAAAGAGACTAACTTCTCCTATCTAAACTATCGTCGAAATCCTATTAGTTGCAAATGTTTAGAGCAAAAATTGGAATTGTTTTTTCCCTTTTTGGTAGCCAGGCAAAGGAAAGGAAAGTCAATTTTAGGTCGCCTTTAATGTTTGTTTAATATAGTTGTGGCAGTTGGGCTGTGTTGCGCTAAGCAACGATAATCATCTTAGTTTACCTTTATTGACTGCAGTAGCGTGTATGCAGCTACGTAATAATTTTACAAAATTAGTTCGTCTTCTTACTTCTTTTATATACTTAACTTTACTGATTTAACGTTCTTTAACATCACACCTCGATATATGCATACATCTGAGGCGAAACGCGTGTAGATTACAGAAGCAAGATATTTCAAAATATTCATAGGTTGGTCGAAAGAGTTTTGAATATGATTGATGACAACCATGGCAACTTTATGCGATTTTTATAACTGTCCAATAGCGGTGAGAGTCCGATTACGGTTCTGATGTGATCGATATTGCTAGTGGCTGGCAGCAATAGCAACAGCAGCAATAGCAGCTGTACTATCAGTAGTAGTACAAGTTGTAACAGTAGTGTTACTAATAAGAGCAGAAGTAATAGTCAAATATAGCCAAGGGCGTCAGTCATGTTTGAAGAAACAATGTCGTATTTTTGTAAAAGCTGGAAGAAAAAAGCTTCATATCCGCATATATTATACAAATTACACACATTTTATTTTTATATACGGCTTTGAAGCTTTAACACAGGAAAACTAACTGCCGTAAATAAGAATACCGTCAAGCGTTCTGAGATGAGAAAACTCATCTTCTAGACAAATCCAATTGTACAATTTTTATTGCGTTCAATTTCGCTAAGCGCGTTCCCTACCAAGACGGTAATGATAAGATGTTATTTTCAAGACACGTGTGCTATTTTCGGTACATGTAGAAAAATTTAATGATATTGAAAGAAAAAACTTTTTTGTGCTTATGGGAACAAAAATATTTATATATATATATGTATACGTGATCCTCGCAAGTACCTTATCGGCCCGTTTCCCTAGCAGTACAATACAGTATAAAATAGTGAACACAAAAGTTAATCTGTAGATATTAATATCCTAACTTGAAAAAATTACTTTGATTACAAAGTTTTTTAGCGTGTACTGAAAATGGTACACCTTACCCGGAATGTGTTAATGAGTCACAGAAACAAAAATATTGGTTAGTTGTCAATAATTGACCCACAATCTGAGAGAATGGTCGTGAAATTAAATTTGGATCTACGTGCGCAGGATATTTTGCTCCAGTTTTGGGTAAATAATAAATAAGCGGTTATACATGTCGCTTGTACAGTTTTATTTTAAATTAGGAAAAGTTTACTTCACAATTTATGCCTTACGACTTCTTAAACAAAACTTTCATAATCAATGAAATGCATTCCAAAAAAACACACAACACATGTACGAACGAAAGCAAAAAAAACTTTGAAACCAAAAAAAAAGGAAAAAGAAAAGGAAACATTTCTTTCCGTCTGATCAAGTATTACTGTCCTTTAGTTGGCGTCTTACAAAGTCTTGACCAAATAAATGCAATCATATGTCGTAGGCCAAGTTGCGAGTAAAAAATGAAAGCAAAAAAAAGAAAAAAAGCTTAGTTACAGCAACGCCAGCAATGGCATAAATGTTGAAGACATGCTTTACAGTCATGTCGGAAGATTTTCGCAAGTATGTAAGTATCCATGCATGTACATACATTGGTGTACATGTTGAGCAATAATTCAGGATATATGTCCGATTGTAGGCAGCATAGCTAATACTTAACATGGACTACAGCAACGGTAAATAGCAATACATAGAAAAAAAATGTTCGTCCTTTTTCTTTTTTCTTAAAGTTGGCGACAAGCACGCATTTAGTTGCAATGCAAAGAAAAACTTTAAAAGCTGACGAAGAGAAGAAACGAAAGAAAAAGCATTGAAAACTAAATACCTTCTGTACGTACATTATATGATGTATGTGGTGGCCGTTCCTCTTGTCTAAATGGTATATGATAGCACTGTGTAACTATGTTTTTATATAGATTATAAATGTAGAAGAGAAGAATGCTTTAGAAAAACTTTTAAATGAATTGGAATAAAAAAAGTGGACGACTTACAATATTTTAAGTAAATTTCTGTTCCCTTTATTTCTTGTATCTGCGGCGTGGGATATATTAAGTTTGATGAAAACTTTGTAATATACGTGGCCCCTTGGACTATGGAGCTGTGCTTAGCAGATAGGAAAAGGAAAATCGATAGAGCGATGCTCGGTCGTCTGCGCGTTGAAATCCCGATTGCCAATTTAATGGTTTCGTTAAAAGTAAAAAAGACAAATCTTTTCTTAGAAATCTACTTAAATTATTTTTCATTGTAGAAATTTTTAACTTGGAGCCGTTTTTCATCTCACTTAACTCTATTATATCATTCTCACGGCCAGAAGTTTCTAATAAATTCAAAAGACCACTTGATTTACAAACTAATACACAGAACAATATGGAACCGTCAGCAGATGCTGAAGTTGTCGTATTGACCTAATTAGGAAACCAGCTTACGTCATTCCCCACTTATTTTTGAACACAGTTATGATCACATATGGGATCCCCTTAGCTGTATTAGTAGATAAATTTGCATGCGGAAGATTCTGAACCTAACCAATGATAATTTGTTGAAGGTTTTCTTGCTTGAAAGTTAACGGCATTTTTGGGAATATTTGATACAAACGTTTCATAATTTCTTGCTTCTTTTTCCTCTTTATACCTTATGCCACTTGTGGTGCAAAGATATACTGAGTTTGCGCGCATGTACGGAACGCACAGAATGCAACTTTTGTCATATTATACCTTTTATTGTAGCGAATGCATCAGAAAGATCTAAGCTTGTCTATCCGTCCGTTCGCCTTGTTTTGTTCTGATAAACATGCAGGCCGCCACTTTCGAGATATTTCGATGAAAGTTGGTACGCTGACGTGTTTTGGCCCTTACACGTTCGTATTTGAATCGCTTCACTTTCAATCACTTCCCATATAACGCCCATATAAATGGAAAGGTCGTTGTATAAATAATTGTGGGCTGGTATATGGTATTTAAGAGTAAGCCATGACCCACTATAGTGTTTTTACTTTCTTAATCGATTTTACAGAGAATAAACTGTAAATACTTGAAAATTACATAGTTCAGTTTGCTCCTCTAAGCACCTTTCCTTTTTTGCCCTGACCTGGCTGAAATTCAAATACACTTTTGCTTGTTCTTACAAATAACATTACTAACTAGTTAAATAGTTGCACTAGATTTATACGTGCACATGGCACTTAATAAAAACCTTTTTCATAAGTAACTTGCTAAAGATTATCCGAGCTACGCCATTCCATTATACAAATAAGAGAAATTTCTACGTTGAATGGATTGGATTTGCCTATTTGTTTATAGGAACTATTAGGATTGTTAAAGAAGACAAAACTTGCAATGAGAAATTGTTGTTATAACTAAAAATTTAGCAATAACAACTGTCGTTCATACGCTTTGCGTATATTGCGTAGTTTATTCGCTCTAAACTTTCTATCGCCGAACGAAATCATATATAAAAATTTGCACACGAACTAACGTAGGGTTAAAGTTAGGCTACTCTGAAGGTCACAGGTCACAGGTGCAGGACTGTGGTCAGCCTGCACGTATCCCCGAAAATGTATGTAGGCTAGCTGCGAATAACCAAGAAGTAGTCCCCCATCAAAAGGGCAAAAGGGAAGTAGTGCCTGAGAACGACGCACGATGCGTAGATAGTACCTAACCTCCAAGTTTTAAACCTTAATCGATCATTCTCTGGTGATGGTACACTAAACACTTTACGTATCTGTAAAGTTCGGCTGTATTTTATTTCCATTTACTAACCGTATAGTAGTAAACATACACCGACGGAGTACATAAATCTCTCTTAAGTGTTTCCCTTTTTTCTTGAATTTAATTAAGCTAAACTTTGTCGGGTTGTATTAGTTGCGGCCTTCGCATTTGTCTTCCAAAAAAATTTCATACATTAACCAATTGCTGAAAGAATTTGCTATTTATACGACATATTCTTAAAATTGTTTCTTTTAATAAAAAATAAATAGAAAGAAAAAGATAAATTACTAAAAAAAAAGAAAATGAAAAATTTATGAAAATTTTTCACATACATATTCATACGCAAGCAAGTTTGAACTTGTTACTAAAATGTTGATGAAGTGCCATGTGCAAACATGAACACATGATTTCGAGTGATGCAAAGTAGTTGGATTTCATTCCAAATGTACACAGAGAAAATCGAAACCAGAAATTAAAACAACAAGAAGATTCAGTGCGATAATATTAGAAGGACTGCTGGAATAGTTCTCATTGCTGCGGCAATAGGATCATAGCGAAAGCGAAATGCGCATCGAGTGCAGTCGTGCCCGAATTTCAATTGGTGAGTAAGAAGGTGTTTGTGGAAAACAAAATTTGGCGATTCATTACTGAAAGAAGGACAACATCTTTTCGATTGCTTTCTGTTTTCATGGATGAACAAGCCGCGAAGCAACGGCTGCAACTTCTGATCCAGCGACATTTTTAGGACACAAAGCGCCTTTTTTACCAAGAATACAAAACACGTACCATCAGGCTTTCTGTTCCGTCCTTGCGGTAGCTGGTTACTTCTTCTACATGTTTTAAAGGCATTGCCATGACGTTGTTGCTTATTTCCTCTTTAAACCATCATTGTCATGCTGCTTTAATATAATTTGATTTGGGATAAGGGATTCTTAACCTTGCTCCAGTAATTTAAGAGCTTCTTAATGGTGCTGAATTACCTGAAATCCTAGCTGTAATTTCCTCGTGTGCGTGGTTCGCCTGTAAGAACTCAACTCATCAATGCTTCAAAGCTTGTCGTTAAAGAGACTGCACTTACTGCTCTCAAGGGTTCGTATGCACTAGTGGTATGTAGGTTTTGAGATATTTTGGTTTTGAAATTTATTTTTTGCTTTGAGCAAACAGATATATTTTGTACCCGAAAAACTCTTTAATAAACTCAGTTTAGTAGTTTAGTTAGTTTTCTGAGCATCAACAAAAATATCCAAGATTGCATAATTCTTGTATACAGTAAGAAGGAAAATTGACTTGATAGATGCACTTCTTAAGGGAATTCAATGTTACATCTGAAGACTAAATATTTTTGTCAGTGTTTTTTTTTGCAGTTAATATTCATGCGAATGTTATGACATCGTTCCTTTTTCTCTATTGTTAAGTGCCAGGAAAAAAAGAATGAATAATGTTTTTTTATATGTGTGAATGTATGCCAAACAAGGCCAAAAAAGAGAAACAGAAGACTGACGCATAGTATAATATAGCGTAATAGTATATAAAATTGTATTGATTTCAAGCTTATGAGGTTTATCATTGCGCCTGCAACGCCTGAAAATAACTTGGCAGGAATATGAGAATTTTATAAAAACCTAATTCAACATGAAATTCGAAATTTAATTAATGTAATTAAATTTTACGGAAATTTGCAATTGCTTGAGAAATTGTTTGGTTGCGTTTTCTTCAACTTCGCAATGGTTTCTATAAACATTTTCTCTGACATGGAAATTTCAAATACTTTTAGTTTATATTAAATTACTATTATTACTGTTATTATTAGTACTACTGACGATTTAGTCAGAGGAAGTAATTTTAAGACCAAGGATTTAAAGCAAGATATAGCATTCAAGTCTAACGGATTTTTATTGAACACTCTACCGCACATGGGATATGAATCCACGACTATTGAGTCGAGTTAGGCGAGATCCCTTGCCCTGGGGCCGCTTACGAGCTTACAAGGGATCACAAGCTTACGTTATATAGACGTTTTTTAACAAAGTGACATGAATTCGATATTCGACTTCAAGGAATTTTAGTTTCAGTATCTTTTTTTATTATTATCGTTTTGTTTTTTTTTTATTATTTTCATTTTATGCGCACACCACCAAAAGTCAGAGTTAACAGATGTGCCATCAAAACTAAAAACTGTGAAATTAATTTTTTTTTCTTTTTTTGTTCTATGCTTCGCAGAATAGTAGGGGCACATAATTAAGTTGGTCTGTCTGTATAGAAAACGGAGTAACTTTTTAGATTTCATTAAAAGAACGATTATTTTAATAAGAGCTTTTTGGCTAATAGTTCGGTTTAGTAAACATTTTGCGTACTGGTTATCTAAAGCGTTTAAGTGGTTTATTTGGGCATAATGACGTTTTCAGAAGTTAATCGTTGCACCCTTTTAATATCGTCACCACTACCTCGACCGCTCGCAATCCCTAAGGGTAATGGAGACATTCGCAAAAAAAAAAAACAAAAGCGTGGTGGCAATGAATACTCTCCCTTAACTACAATAAATATTTAAGATTAATTCACCAAAGGCAAGTAAGTAAGTTTTCACCAAAGCTTATTTCTAGTAAATAAAGTAAAAGTAACGAATTTTCAATTGAAATTTTTGCTCTGAAAAGGTACTTATCCCTGTCCCGTCTTCGATCAACGATATATGGAATAATGACATGATTCAAGGTGGTGTAAGTTTTAAATGCTTGCTTTTTGAACTGTTAAACTCAACGCTACCCGACTAGATTGCTAGTCATATTAAACAAGCCCGAATGTATGCTACACCCACAACGACTTGACATGAGTCCATTCCATAACGTACCAATAGTTTCAGTATTGCTTTCTGAATGAAATGAATTGTTCTTTTACCTGTCTACTGAAATTACGTCCATCCATGCAACGTTGAGTTTATGCTGCAGGTCACCATTTTTCGAGATATTTTGATGGAAGATTGTACACTAATATATTTTGACTCACTGATGAGCACTACTGAAAATGGATTCGAAAGCGCCGTATTCTGAATCAGCTCCGAAATAAAAATGTATTTTAAAAGAGGTGTTGTGTGTGAAAAAGAATTTCTCACCATCAATATATTGAAAACTTCTTGACATCAATTTAAATTTTCCTACAGAGTGTTGAACTTTACACGACAACAAGGTATAATTTTTTAGTATATTGTGATGAGAATTTTTATAAATCAACTTGCTGTAGAAAGCTGAAAGAACGTAGGTCTATTTTTCAGAGCTCTTCCTAATTGCTGTTCAGCGCCACTATGCAATTTTTGTGAAAAAGAGACGGAAGATATAGATTTTGTTGGTAATAGTGACTTTTGGGATGCGCTACATTGGGATAAAATTTTTGTTTGATGACTCATGCTTTTTTTGTGGGATGAGACATGCCTTTTTTGGGTTCTGGCGATGAAAAAAGGCGTCCTATCCGAAGGGATGAATCACGCCTTTTTTGGCGTTTGCGCCCGCCCGAAGGCATCCGAAGACGCCCCGGATGGCATTCGTGAGAGTTTTTTGAACCCGGGGGTCCGAGATGGATGTTCGTGTCGGCGTCTTCGAGGATGTTGTTGCAAACCTATGTTGAAAACGAAGTATACCCTACCCTGCTATGTAGTTAATTGTGCTGTGCCTTGTGCATTTCGAGGCAATTTTTTACTATGAGAATTTTTTGTGGTTTGATTTACTGATCTATCTTAACACTATTAATGGATGATGGTCTATATTTATATTTTAATAGCCTAGAACCTAGAACTTGTATAATATAATTCTCATTCATTTCCATGTCTTGCTGATCTATTATTATTTGTTTGTAAGGTTGATATTCGTGGTGATATTGTTGTTGTTGTTGTGGAAATTCCAATTGGAAGGTCATTGGCACCTAACTGGAACGCAGAAATCCAATTGGAACACAGAAAACCAATTGTGTGCCAGTGATCTTAGAAATAAACGGAGCTTGATCCATTTAATCTATGCGACAAGTGTTTCAAGTGCTTTTTGCCTTCACAAATTTGCGTCGTTTAATCCTATAATACTTTTCAAGAGAGACTTATATGAAAAGGAGCCTTCAAAATTTATGTACCAAACTGCTATTGCGGACGAATTTCTATCATAAAATTGAAAAAAATTGATTTCGTTCTCATACAAGTGCTTATTTTTTGTAAGTAAACAGGGGTGTGGTTTTTTGTGATATAAACACTATTGTCAAACCACACTGAGTTCCATCTAACAAATACTCAGCCAACCACTTCCAGCACATGTGCGTTATTAAATGAGATAGGATCCGTCAAACCTGGTATAACAATTGAATAGAAGATAGATAAGCGTCTGTCTACACGAATTTTATTGCTACCTTACACGGGCACATTTTCTTTCAAATGCAGGCACATTTCAAGTTAGAACGCATCACATTTAATTTCCAGGAGAGAGTGATAGAATGAAACTAATTCACGAATGAGTAAACTCCTGCCAACTAAACAATCAGTGAAATGAAATAGCGCTTAACTTTCTCGTTAACACGAGGCATACCGATAAATTGTTGTTTGTCTGTCCGTACGTCCTTCTGTTTGCATACGTATCTTGTTTTCTTGTGTTTAATCTGCAAGTCAAAATTCTCTTGATGAGATTTGGTTCAACTACATGTTTTGGCCCAAGGACGAACGTTACTGAAAACACTGCGGATTGGATAACTATTTCGACCACTCCCCATATCAAGCCTTTTTCTGAAAAATCGGCATATAAATAAGTGTATTAAGCAAAGTGGTGTAGACCACTTGTTTTAGTTCAATCCAGGAAATGTTCATCTAAAAAACCCAAGGGTCGAACCGAAATTCGAAGAGAAATCGTTGTTTTGCAATTGTCCCGCCCGTAAATCTATGAAGCATGTAAAATGATACACTTTAGGTGAAAAGTGAAATTTGTGCCGTCTTTCAAAATAACTGTCAGCATATTCATCTAGTTTTGTAGTCCAACAAGACCATTCCAATTTTTGCGCTAAGGCGCAAAAGCATTTATCAGCGATTCTTTAAGCGTGAAATATGTATTTGTTGCGAGATCTCTTAGGTCTGGAAAAATTGAAATAAAAGTCGGAAACTTGTACCTTAAGCTTGCAGATCAATCTTAAAGTTACATGTTAATCACCAAGAGACAAACTCACAAATCGTGGACGGATAGAAACGTATCGCTCTACGCGAATATAATTTTGTTACTTTTAGAGTGTCAAGAAGCGCTCCGGCAAAGAGAATTAATGCAAAACCATAATGTTCGATTAGTAAGTAATCTTTAAAACGAAAATCTTTGCACATTTCCAGTACTTCATCCAAGTCAAAGCATATTCAATTATACTGCAAATATGGTTTACACTTGAAGATCTTAAGTAGTAAAGTATCAAAATTTCACTGAGGTTTCCAAATGATAACATGCGCATTTCCCCACTAATGATGACGATTTGATACTGAGCTTATGTTTCTTATAAAAGCAATTCTTACTTGCTTATGTGTTTTTCTCTCGTTCAACATTCAAACATTTTCTTTAGATATTCGTGTACTCTACGTCTATATAAGAATGAGTACAGTAGGACCTTGCATTTTCTTTTCCTTGTCATCTTAAAGATGAATTGTTTTTACCACACACATCTATACAGGTTAGATTTAAGAAACCAACGGCAAGGAAGTAATGATGAACATTTGAAATTCGGTGTTCGTCCTTATTGGAGGTCGTTTATTGGAAGGTAAGACCATAAGGTGTCGTGATTACTTACAGAAAGAAATGCACAGTGAATGATTTTGAATTAAACTTTATATCCGGGTGGATTGAAACTATTATATACATGTGACATATGAAGGGTGGACATAATCAGTTAATATTGCTGGGTTTATAACAAAGGGGTATTTTATATTACGTTCGTGAGTTTTCGTTTGTTTCATCCATATGGCTTGATTTTTCGTTTTCGCCTCTGTTCAGAAAGTGTGTAAAGGAAAACCGAAGAAGAAGTTCTCTACAAACTTGCAAACCTTGCGGTTCGTTGAAAACAACAAAATACCTGTACGGGAATTAAAATGTAAAGGCACTTTGTTCCAATTGTATCTCGTTCTTTATATCATGCAAACGCCAGCTTTTTAAGGGTGTGAAGATAAATACGGATTTAATTAGCAAAGACACGTACCATCTTGCCTGACAGAGGTCTGTTTGATGGACTTGAACGATGGCATTTCCATATAGATTCATCTGATTCACGTAGTAGAATATAGACAACGTTTTCTAGTTTGGCCGCGCCGGAGTCATAAATTTGAGGGTTTTTCCATAGCTGTGTTTTGCTAACATGCTAAATTTCAAAGAAAGGGTTAAGAGAGCTCCACAAATCATAATTTGTATTCGTTTAGCGTATTCGAAAGGTACCTCTATGTACGTTCACTTGATATAGGTGAATATCGTCGGAAAACTTTTGGTTTGGATGCACCAACATCTCGAATTTGACCATTTTCGTACAGCTGGCATATGCTGAAATGCGAAATTTCAAAAATTTAGTAAACATAGTTTTGGAAAGCCGAATTAAAATCCGTTTAGCTTGCTGGAAAGGTGTTTTTCGGTATAGACTCACTAAGTGTCCACTAAAATATTTTGAGCTTCCTAATTTGGGTGGGGGAGGCTTACAAGTCTAATTATATTTTAGTCGTAACTAATTAACAGTTATATAATAATGATGTTAGGGCCTTTACAGAGCTCTCTTTGCGTTAGTTAAATGCGTATTACCTTCACGTCTATCAGTTCTTTTTACCTGAATTGCTTAAATTTTATGCAAAGTGCAGTTTTCGAAACTTGTATCGTATAAAATGAGAGATGACTGTATTTACATTTCATTCATCTTAGCTTTAGGTTTTATTTCCGTGCCTTGTTTTGCTCCTCATTTGTGTATTCTCTGCTTTCAATACGAGAACATACTTTTGCCATTTTCATGACTAACACTTGTGTTTATGTTTTATTGCTCTTGTCGTTGGTGTTTCTATTTATGTTAGAGTCTCCTTTTTACGCACAGTAACTAACCCTCTTGCCGTTTCGAGTGTCTCTTCCTTTTTTTTCCATCTGACACCTTACTCACTTTTAAACTACTCAAGTTCTCCCTATTGATAGCATTTTACGATTTTGATTTTTATTTATACTTAAACCACATGATGTTATGTCGAGTGTTGAGTATTGTGATGTTCGTGTTGATGTTAGTGATGATGATGATGATGATGTACTTTTCAATTTTTAGGCGAATAGAGCTCTTGTAATATGCTATCAATCCTTATTTTGTATTCAGCTATGTTTGCGTATGTACTGAGGTTTCTCTCACTCGTTTACTTAGTTAAAATGTTACAAACAAACTAAATCCCAATAGCAGCGCAGTGTTTACTGTATAGGCATCGGCTTACGGTAGAATTAAATGTTGAATAAAACTACAAAATAAGAATTTTTAAATTTCTTCATCTACGTACAGCAAAGAGAAACAAACAGTCATTATTTTACAAATTTTTGGTTTTGTTTATCAAAAAAATCTAAAGCAAAATAATTAAATTGTCTTTACTTTCTTCGTATTAGTTTTTCACGTTTATTAATTTTCACTGCAGCTGAAGATCGGTGAAGACAATTCGTTATTAAATACTAGCTAATAAATTTGCTGATGGTTGTTGCGTTCCCGGCATGAGTAATAGGCCAAGGAAAAATTTCGTGGCATCTTTACCAATCCATGACTGTACTATCGCTACGAACCTCTACTATGTGAGTTCGAAAGGTGAATGTCCGTAGATAGAAACCAAAAATACATTGCTGCATTTGTTAATTCAGTTGCAAGTAATTGCGCTGTGAATATAAACTGACTCCCCTGGAAAAATTCATTGCGTCTTGCGAGATAACTTCAAACGAGCTGATAAGTCTCCGTAGAAGTTTGATAGAAATTTTTAATGTTTTTAGTGAAGATGCCTTATCGAATTTAGAGGCAGTCGGACGGCTTGGTCGATTCCGCCCTGGAAATTGCAATATTACACCCACACGCCCGCTATTCCACTAACCATTTATGAAGTCAATGAAACTCTTCAAAAATTTGGGAAAGATCGGTTCATTTCGTTCTATGACAACGCTGTGCTATTAAAATTGATTCCACTTTCTACCGCCAGTAAGCAATGCGATAAAAGCACTGAGCCGAGGTAAAGCATAGAAAATTGACTTATAGGAGAAATGTCGTTTCCCACGAAGGCGAAAAGTCCAGGGTGGGTATTCATCGTTTGGAAAAACTTGAGAGAGGGCTTTTCTAGAAAATCTTAATGGACACATCGCACAGGGCGGATCTTTTGCCGTCCGAATGCCATTTACTTCTCCAATTGTTTCCCTACAAAATTCTCTGAATTGTCTAAAGTTAATCTCAAGAAAGGCCTGTGAAAGTCATTTAGTTCAGTTTTTCGCCCAGATATCCTAAAAGCTGCGCAATCAGGCCATAAGGACTTTAGAGGAAAATAGCAAACTGTTGACGATCAATATGGCACATATTGGGCATTTTCCAGGTGCTATTAATAAACTCTTTTTCACAGGACAAGTATTTATATATATATAAAGATATGAATATTCACTAAGCATTACTTGAGTTGTTATCATTATCTGAGTTATCACCATGTGATGTTGACGAGGTTTTAGATTTATTGCTTCTTATATATTTGTCCTCGCAATATTCGTCAGTAGTGGTAGTGACGTTCAACGCACACTTGGATTCGTGCGTGTTTCATTCCATTGAGAGAAAACTGTTAGGTAACTTACATAGTAATCACGCAAACATAAGGCCATCAAAAATTTTTTTCCTCTTCCCTTAATAACATCAATTGGTTTTTTCAGGTAAAGTGTAAAACTGTTTCATCTTAATACAAGAAAAATATACAAAAATTTCCGAAATGAACGGTGAAATCTTTATCTCTCTCTAAGAAGAAAGCTTAAGAACTTTTAAGTTTTCGTCAATTTTGTTTGCTTTGCTCGATATTTGCCTTGCGAAGATAGGTATGGCATAAAAAAAAATTCCGAGTTTTCTTTTTTCTCGAAATCGAAAAAAGTGACATTCGCAACAACAAAACAACAAAAGAATTAAACAAAAGCCAATAACTTAAAGTAATCACCGACTTTATTAAGGTTTAGGCAAAATACTCGGTGTTCGCATCGATCGTTTTCCAATATGACATGACGAACCATCTGTTGAGTACCTTGCCGCTGAATACCTTTCAAAAGAAGAAGAAGAAAAAGTTCAAATAAAAAGCTTTATACGAAAAATATTTTCTTTCGCCAACATTCAGTTTATAAATTTTTAGTATATGAGAAATTAAAAAAAAAAACGCAAAAAGAAATGTATAAAAAACAAGCACCCGAACTCAATTTTACTAGTGGTAGACGCTATGTGACGTCGAGCACAACAGGTATGATGCGATTAAATAGTAAGCATTATAATAAAGCCCTAGCTTTCACAATCAAAGAACGACAATTATTGGGCATACACGGTCTCTTACCACCTGTGGTACGTACGGTTGAAGAGCAAGTACGCATTTATTACGCGCAATTGTTGAATCTGAACCAAGATTTGGCGAAATACTTGTTTCTGCTTAATCTGAGTGAATGCAATGAGGTTTTATTCTACAAACTTCTGGAAGCTTATACGGAAAAATGTTTGCCGTATGTCTATACACCAACTGTGGGACTTGTTTGCCAGAGATACAGCTATATTCAGGAATTTCCGCGCGGTCTATACATTACTTTTAAAGACAAGGGACATGTTTGTAATGTATTGCAGAACTGGCCGGAACCGGATATACGTGCGATTCTTGTCACTGATGGTGGTCGTGTTTTGGGTTTAGGCGATTTAGGGGCGAATGGTATGGGTATATCCGTGGGTAAGATTACGTTATATACGGCTTTCGGCAAAGTTCGCCCGCATCAATGTTTGCCCATTTGTTTGGATGTGGGTTGCAATACAGATTCAGTAAGAGAAGAACCTTATTATATGGGCTTGAAGCGTAAAAGACCACCAGTTGATGAATATGATGAATTTATCGATGAATTTATGCAAGCAGTAGTTAAACGTTTTGGCCAAAGTTGCTTAATACAATTTGAGGATTTTGGTAATAATGATGCTTTCCGCTTTTTGGAAAAATACCGCTATCAGTATTGCATGTTTAACGATGACATTCAAGGAACGGGTGCTGTCGGCCTGGCTGGAATAATTTCTGCATTAAAGTGCACTGGAACTGATTTGAAGTCGCAAAGAATTTTATTTCAAGGCGCCGGAGAAGCTGCCATAGGTTTAGCTCAACTTTTGATAATTGCTTTCAAGAAGGCGGGCGTAAAAGAAGACGAGGCCCTTAACTATATCTTTATGCGCGACAGCAAAGGCTTAGTTGTAAAAGAGCGACTGGCGGATACTCTCAATGACAATAAATTGCTTTTCGCAAAAGACATGCCGTTTATTTTTAAATTAGAAGACTGCATACGGGAAATAAAACCTACTATATTAATTGGAGCCTCTGCTCAGGCCGGCTCATTTACTAAAGAAGTGCTTCGATTGATGAGTTCGTTCAATGCTGTGCCCATAATATTTGCTTTATCGAATCCGACTGCAAAATCTGAGTGTACAGCATTTGAGGCATATACACACACTAAAGGCAAATGCTTATTTGCTTCGGGTTCACCGTTTCCGCCATTAGAGTACGATGGACGTACCCGTTATGCCAGTCAAGCTAACAATGCCTACATATTTCCAGGTATAGGTTTGGGCGCGACTGCATGTTGCATTCGATATATACCGTCTGAAATATTTTTAATTGCTGCCCGCACTTTAGCCGACATTTGCACACCTGAGGATTATGCTCACGGTCGTTTATACCCTCCTTTATCTAAACTATCTTGTTGCGCTTTCGAAATCGCACTTAGTGTTATTACGTACGCTCACATTACGAATTTATCTACAGTGTTACCGAGGCCGACTAATGTAAGAGCCTTTCTTAAGCATCAAATTTATGATGCGAAATATGAACCGGTCATACCGCCTTGGTTGAATCCAAATGGAAACCAAAATGAAAAAGTACGACACAACTGCATCGACTGCATCGATTGCTAATAACAACACATTGAAGAGATTAAAATATTTTGATGTTTTTTTTCTTGCCTCAATATTTGAACTCTGGAATAGCTCAAATGGCCAATAAATTGTCCCAAAGTGAGTCTCATCAAAACGAAGAAACTTTGAAATTTTTTATTTACGCTTAGGATAAAACTATTTTCCCTGTTAGATCAAAGTTTACGACAATATCGGACAAACAATTAATATGGCAGACGGTCTTAACATTTCCGCTTGTCTATCTAGTCAGCGCAGTTTACTAACTTTTGTTAACGTTGAGACAACACATTTACATATACGAGACCGAGTGTGGAATACAAGAAAGAAATGAGTATATATATATACATATATATGTATAGGGGTAAACAAAAATATTAAATTACAAATTATAAGGTTAAGATGAAAGTGAAAGGCAAAAATCGGAGATGAAAGGAAAAGAGCGAGTACGGGTTTTCAGTGAAATCTTTACACCACTGCTTAAATAATCACGTGCCTATAATCATAGCCAATGATTGTATCATTCAACTCTCATTGTTGTAGATGGTCGTTCTAAATGAAACTAAGATTTAGTATTATGTGAGGAAAAAAATTCTTTGGCCATGTTTTTGGCTCAAATTTCAAGGTTAAATTAATAACAACAAAGCTTTTTCCCTAAGCTTTTTATATAATACTTTTGGGGCTATAAAATGACTGGCGAATGTTCACGTGTTCACACTTCCCTTATCTAACTTCGTAATTAATGTTTTCTTTGTTGTCCATTTTTTTACCTTGTAAAGATCTTCGTATTTAAGCTACTAGTGATTGAAAATGACAGGTTATTACAGGTATATACAGGTATCAGCAGAAGTTAAAGCAAAGCACATGATACCTGATATCACTAAAAAGCATTATACTTACAAAGTTAATAACTCAAGGATGGTTAGCGTGTTGTTATTAATAATTAAAACTCTTGCCTTCACAATGACTAAAATCGCGTCTAATTAATTTGTAAGCTTTTCGTGTTTTTATACCTTGCACCACTTGTGGTAAGAGGGTGTATTAACTTTGGTCAAATGTATGCAACATCTAGAAGCAGATAAGCCCCCCTCATCATCTGAATCGATTTAAGTTTGTCTGTCCGTCTGTTAATGTATTTTTGTGCTCAACTTGCAGGTCGCAAATTTTTAAGATATTTTGATGGGCTGTGATACTCTGGCAGAGGTGGATGCGCGTGAGTAGCCGAATAGATAGGAATCGCGACTACAAAGTCTGTATCCGCTGGTTCAAATCTTAACGCACTATACTTTACTTTGGTCGTAGTTGTAGTGAGCGCTTAGCTGGTAAGGGCAATAAGACTGACTGATTGCGTACACAACCACTAAGCTACGGCCGCTGCTCTATCTCTTTCTTCACTTGTTTCCGAACGCACCCGTATTACACGAATCCATGGGTGAATGGTCATATAATACAAAAAAAAATCGTATCATTACAGCTGCGAAATGCTGCTCGAAAAAGATTAAGAATAGCGATTGGTCCGTGTGTGGTGTGCGGGGAATTTAAGAGATCATGGCCGTTTCGCAATAAATGTAATTCCAATTAATGAACTGATACGCGTACAATTAATGCAATACTTTTAATTATGTAATAATTTATACAAATGTAATAAAGTACTTTTTCTAGAAATTTCATTATTTTGAAAATGTTTTGAATAATTCCTTATTTTTAATTTTATTTTTTTTGCTTTTTCTTCTTTAAAATATCCTTGATATCTATTTTTCTTAAGCCGGTCGATAACAATTAAATTTCAATTTATTCTAGAATTTTATTACAATATATACTCGTTTATATATATTTAATAATTTCCTCGTTGCTCTTGTTCTTAACGTGGAGAAGCTTTTCTCTATTGTTGTGAGAAGGTTTTCATAAAATTCATTAAACGAAATGTTAAACTGAAAACTCGTTTCGTTAGCCCAGCGATGAGCCTTCATTAATAGCTTCAAAAAAGATATTGGAATGAAAATTTTTATCGCTAAGATTTCAAATCCTGACAACGAAGCTATTTAAAGACTGTGTAACGAAGCTATAAAGAGAGAAAAATGAATAAAAAATAAAAAACAAGAAAAAAAGGTGAAAGAAGGTCAATGTATGGATAACCCCTTAAGGCTTCTAACTATAGCTGCCACTGCTGGCACTATTGACTGTCTATTGACGTAAAAATATATGTATGTAGATTACGTATATATGTGTGTATGTATGTATGTATGTAAATTCAAATTGACTTTGAGCCATGAAATTGAATTGATTGCGTTCAATTAAAATTCAGTTATTTCGCAAGACCGTCGTCGTGTGTTGCCTGCTGATGATGCACTGAGTGAACGATAAAGGAACGCCGAGGGAAGTGGAAGCAAAAGGAAGTCGAATAATTTTAATTAATTTTCACACGCTCAGCAATTTTAAATATGATGAAAATATACACGTCTATAAAGAGCGCGTAGAAGATTCGAGTGAAGAAGACATATAAAGGTAAAACATTGGTTGAATGTATTTATATGTATGAGCTTGTACGGATGAGCGCGTATTTATAGCTGTAAAATGAATACAATTAAGGTTGAGTCCATAACACAATATATTGAAAATAGCAGTGAAAAAGTTTTGTTTTTAAACGAACACAGGACAATTTCATCACTTAATGCACTCAATGTTTTCAATGAGGAAATACAGTCGAGCCTTTCCTCAACAAACAACAAAGCTGTGTAAACTAATTTCCGATATTGAAATGGTGGAAGTCCGTTATTACCCGTATTGCACTCGTCTAGCGCCTAGAAAAATGTATGGGAGGCTTTTTTAAGTACTACGGTTACAAACGTTTATTTACGGGAACTAATCAACCGATGCTTTCAATCTTGGAGAATTTCATTTCCAGAAAGAAATTTTTTTTTCTGCAAACTTTAGGCTTTCCCCGAAGTTCTCTGGAAAGACCACTTATGTCGAATGAATACGTGCAC
This sequence comes from Glossina pallidipes, assembly GCA_000688715.1. Taxonomy (NCBI): domain Eukaryota; kingdom Metazoa; phylum Arthropoda; class Insecta; order Diptera; family Glossinidae; genus Glossina; species Glossina pallidipes. Next base: position 3,088,482 of record KK499771.1, on the reverse strand, counting down.
TGGGATGTATCTGTTAACTTGATGTCTTATCTATGGATTTCTAAGCTCTATAACATAATACCAGATGTTCTTAGCGAGAGCGACTCGAGAGGCCTCGGCCTCTGTCAACAAATTACAAGCGTGTAATGAACATTTCGATATTAATTACGAATCCGGGTATAGAATGAAGCAGTCTTCCCTTTCTTTTCCCAGTCATTTTGCAATACCTAAGATGAAAACATATGATTCTGTCCTTTCTCACACGGACCGTCACGTAAATGCCACAGTGTTCACTTTTTTTATTCGAATTTTTAACAATATCTTTAAAAGAATATTCTCTAGAGAAACATATAAAATATGTTTGATAAGCAAATTCAAACATTTTTATACCCTTCACCACCCTGTAGTACAAAGGTGTAATGTACTCAATTTGTGCGGATGTCTGCAGAAAGACTTGAGATAGATATCTATCTATTTCACCGATCAAAAGTTCTTTTTTTCAGTACTTAAATGTATGATTTGTAACATCTCCGAATATTATTGTTGTACTAGTCGTTCTTCCATGCAAAAAAATTCTCAAAGAAAATGCTTTTTTAAGGCGACTGTAGTGGTTTCTCGTTCAATAATATGCAAACTGATCAAGTTTAGAACTATTTTTTCGCTCCCTATTCGACATTAAGCAAAAGAGACCATTTGTATTTCCATTTCAAGAAAGTATTCAACGAGGTCGAATTATATTGTGCAGCAACCCTCTACGTTAGATAAAAGTAAAGAAGACGAAAAGGAATGACGGTATAAGTAGATAATGAGGTTGTATAATAGCAATCGGAAGTGAAAGAAAACAACATATTGGCTTTCGTTAAATTAAAATTATTATGATTGTGAGCACGCCAACGTAGCAAGAAAATATCTGCCACAATCATGGGTGTAGTTACTGAGGTTTCTTTGCAAAGGCATTCGTGTTGAACGAAAGGGAGTTGCATTGCATGAGCACGATGGCAGATGGGCTCTGAGATGATCTGGGCAAGTTCAGTGAACTAGGATGTAACACTCTGAAGTATTCAGCGTAATCCAGACTTAACAGGTTAAAAATAACACCTATGGTCGCGCAAGAATAACTAAGCATCTTAAGGCTTTTGTGAAGTGGTCACAATGAAGCTGTTATGGAACTTATTTGAATCCGTTTTTTTCATTTTGTGAAATGTTTCGGCGTCGAAATTATTACAAGCTTTTGCAATGACTCTATATATGTGTCTACGAATATGCAACAAATGTCAAGTTCCGTCACGAGTACTCTCTAAGTAGTTCGCGGCCTCTGGTGTCTTTCTAAATTTAACCCAAAGGTCGTGGAGCAGTATTCTTTAGTGGCTCAAACGTTTAGCCACCTTGAACGTTCGTCGTCGAACATTAAAATGATATGATCGCTTTTCAATTCAAATACCCTATGGCGCAGAGTCCGCGTATACTCAATTATTTTCATGCATACATACTGCAACTTTTGCGAACATGTGTTGCCATCTCCTTATTAAGGCTGGCACGTTTTCGGTCAACCTGCACATACGCATTAGGATGTCCTTAAGGGGGCAAACTGATATGACGAAAATAGTATGTCTCTACTCTCTTAAAGTGACATGATGAAAAATGGGAATGCATTAGCCCAAGTTAATAATCGAACAGTGCATCGTTCAAAAAGGTTCTACTGTTTTTCGATAAATGCTTGGATAGTCTTAGCTAGCAATACTTACGCAGAGATATATTATAAATGCCTTGAAAGCCTTGCTACTCGAGTTAGAATGTTCGACAACTGTAATCCGTAAAATGTAGCATTACTTCTTATCTTAAGCACAACTGTACTTTTTTTTTTAGCTAAAGTGTATGTAATTCAAATAAATATATCTCTCTATCATTTTTCCCTGCAATATATTTTAATTTGCATATTTTAGATTTTCAAATATACAAATTGTTATTTAAACGAGTTAATTAAAATCTATGAACTGAGAAACATGAACATATACAACTTTTATTCACAGAGGAACATCTGTCGGTATAGTAGGTATTACGTAATAATTAAATGTGTTATGCTGATATAAAAAGCTTGGAGTTTCGAATGAAAATGAGGAAGAGAGAAAGAGAGAGTCAGGAATATAGAAAACGAAAGAGAAAGAGCAATAGAGAAAATGATAGAATATGGATGAGGTTTGGAGGGAGGGAAAGAAACGATTTCAATAAATTGCATTGATTTCAATTTGCAATCATTTGCCAAAGTATAATGCATGCATTCATTAAGGCAATAGTAATAATTTTTCTCCCCAACTCGAGAAACATTGGGTCTCATATTATTACTGCCCTTTCTCTTACTTACTTACTCACTCTGTTTTTATAAAATTTATTTCAGTTGTCATTGTTTTTGTTAACATTGTTATGTGCTCCGTTGCATTGTGTGTTTGTGCACTGTGAGCTTAGGCCTATAAAATTTACTACAATTACAAACAGAAATATACACAAACACATACATGCGTACAAGTAACATATTTCCGTATATATAAAATAAATCCTTTATAAATATTTATTTAATATCATCCGGTTTAATTTAGAGTATTGATGTGTGCGCATGTATATGCATGCATATGTTTGCCTGTGTATGTGTTGTATGTGCATATTGGAATTTGGTGTGATTTTTGGTTTAGTTGATTTCACATTTTCTCTTTGCTTTTCTCCTTACACTTTACTCGCCGCCACTATTTCTCTCTCTCTTTCTCTTTCTCTTTCTCTATATCACCGTCTTCTACACTCATTCCCTCCATTCTTTTTCCTTTTTCTTGCTCATCTCGATTGAATCGTTTTACGTTCACATAAAAGTTTTACTATTTGCTTCGATTTAAATTTGCATTATTGTTGAATTTTATTCTATGCCATGAATATTTATTGTGAGATTTTAAATTTACCTCATGGTCGGCGAGCACTAGGCGAACAGCTTGTGAGCAATAACAGAGATTAAATCTTATTAATTACTAAATGGTTTTTATGGTGTGTAAAAGTTAAATGATTTAAATTAACTGCTTTTGTATTCTATGGAAAAACTATATATCTATGCACTGCGTTTGCTTTAATGCCACATTGTAGATAAGCGCAACGATTTTGTGCTTTTCCAACAACATTTAATGGAATAAGTACGAACGCGTTTATATCATCATAGCTTTAAAAAATCGCCCATCAATGTTTTGTAGCGATTTTAGGTGTTTGCGAAACTTACATTTGATATCTCTTAAGCATTCATTACCCACTGCTAGTTAGGCAAACATTTTAACGCACTTAAATATTTAATGTAGAACAAAACACAAAAGTGCTTGTACTCAGCTTTCACTGAAGCTTTCATACCCGTCGCTTAGGTAGTTATTAAAAAAACAAAAAACACAAAAACAAAGAAAAAAACAAAAAACAAAAAACTTCGACCGCAGCGTCCACCGAATTGTTTTCTACCTATCATTAGTTTGAATCAAAGGGAAGAAATTCTTATTCGTATTTTCTATCATATATTTACTCTTTACTGGTTGCAGCCACCGCATCATAGGTATTGAGACATAGGATGAGCTGTCCTCAGTATACGATATAAAATGAGATAGATGTTTGACATACGATCGAATTTGTCAGCGCCTAAAAGCCTTTTATGACAAACTAAATAATATTTCCTTTCTTTATTTGCGGCTTTTTGATAATCTGGGAGGCACATTATTGCGGACGTAGCTAGCTTTAATTTTAGATAGGAAAAGGAAAAATTAAAGAAAAGGCTCAAAGCAAATGTATGATTAGACTTGAAAGATTTTCGAACTGACAGGAATGAAAACAGCATGATTTTCAATGCAGTTGCTTCTCTCTTTGATAGATAGTTTTAAGGTTTGTGTTGCGTATTTAATAACTGACGGGTAGGTTACAGCAAGGAAGGCTACGGGAAGCTTCACATTTCTAAACTGACTTCAATCATTAGAAATGCCGAATATCACAATGTTTTCAAAGGCCAACGATTTTTTTTTTTTTTGGATCCTTCCGTTCTGTAATCTTTGTTGACTTTTACTTAGATCAGTTATCGATTGGTTTCTACTATTTTCCGCTACTTTTTAAAATACAAGACTTTTGCTTTGGCAGAAAATATTTATGCTTTGCAATGCTTAGTTCTACGCGTTATAATTTCGTAAGTATATTTGACTTATTCAAGTGGAAAAACGCGTGCTTGGCGAAAGAAAAACCTTCGGTACTTCGTAATTGCATTTTCGCGTATGGAAATTGCTCGGCATGCAAATAGCTCTCCAATTAATATTAAATTTCATCTTTCAAATCACAGACGATTTCAAATTATTTTGAAATTTTCCTTTTTTCTTAGAATCATTGCTGCATTTTTTCTATTAAAGATATGTACTTGCGTCGACTGCATTCATTTCTAAGCTGATCTGTACGAATGAAATGCTTAGGCATTCTAATGCCTACATAGATCACGATTTTTACAATTGCAATAACGAACGAGTGAAGGACGAGAATAGCGAAGAAATGTAGAGTACAAGTGAACCGCTAAGTGAACCGTGATATATAAATAACACAAGGTAAAGTCTATTTATATTAAATCGAACATCCGACAGAGTTAAAGTTTTGCAAATATTTCCAATGCGATACCTGAACGCAATGCAATGCAAGCTATGTGTTCAACTAAGACGTAAACAGGTACAATTAAATTATGTTTCGACAATTGTTGTACGAGGCACGATCCAAACGCAATCACAGTGTGCGGCGCTTTAAACATTCGAACAAAGTGCATAAAAAAAAGCAGCCGGATGTTTGCAGTGAGTGAGAAGCATATGTATATGTATAAAGAAGTGTTGCCAAGAGACTTAGACATGTCCGTCCGACAGTCTTGCACATATTAACACCTTGACGTCCGTAAATGCTATAGCATTGGTTTTCATTGCGATGCAAAATGACGTAAATGCAATAACAATACAATTTTGAAGCCAATTATTTTACATTTAATTTTATGCAACTTCGATATATTTATAACAATTAGTGGAAACATGGGTACTGTGTCGTCATGGATGTTACGGAATTAGTGTATATCTACACTTATATACTGGTTGCCCTTGTAAAATATTACTGATCAGATTTCGGACTTCACAATTAATGTTAAAGTAAATTGACTGTCGAATTTTGTACTGTCTGTGCCACTTTTGTTGTACAAATAATTTTTAATAATTTAATAATATACAATGATAAATACTTAGCGTTAACACATTCGGTTATTCAGGTTTTGAATTACTTAAGGGCAATACAACCCAACTCAATTTATTGAAGTAACAAGAGTTGTAACCAGCGTGATATACTTCTGAAAATGAAAAGTTGACTCATCTGAATTATTTATGTGCGGGCAGGTGAAAAAGTATTTGAAAACATTGCACTTGCATTACGCTCTATTCCATATAAATGCGTATTGATGATAGTTTAGTATGTGGTTCAATTTAGGACATACACTTAAAATGCTCTTAAATGACAACAATTAAATGACACTTTATTTTAAAATACAAATACATTCGCTTACTATGTATATATACATATATGTATGCGTACGTACCTATGTATATGTAAATATATGTACGAGAAGGCATAGAGTTTAATTTAGTTTATTAGCGCAAATCACGTTAAAATGGCCACATTTAAAATTGGCCTATGGTCGACCACAAAAACGCGCGGGACGTGTGTAAGAACACAAAAATCCCATTCAAAATTGGCTAATTTGCAATCACAAAATGTTATTTACGTGTTGTAGCGCTGCAGCAGGTATTTGTAAACGTCGGAAAGAGTCAAAGCATGTAATGCGTAAAATTTATTTTAAATAAAATTGAGTTACGTTTACTAACCATATGGGATTAAAGGAGAGCAATTTCCAATGCATTGCCTTTATATTTAACGCAACACATAACTGCTGTACAGAATATAGTTATATATATATATAAAGGTACTGCTCTAGCAGTTCATTTCAAAGGAATGTACCGTCACTAAGACCTATCATTTTGGCAGTAAGCGTATGTTTCTGTAAAAGCTTCCACCCGACTCCCAAAAGAGTCTCTCTGGATTGATGCATCTGTTCGTAAATTGAAAATTCAAAGTCTTTCGAATGCAAAAATGCCTGATGTAATTGATTGGTCCGATTCTTTTAGTCGTCAACTGCCGACTGAGGGAAATATCGATTTCTTATTGGTTTTCTTAACGAATGAACGGCGTATTTCTACACAATGGTAAAAATGTTTCAAATATTGTCTGTAACGATTTACGTAGCGTCCCAATTTTACTGTCTTACTAGTCGAGAATGCACTCTTTAAGATTTTTTTGAGGTTATCGCTGTTGGTATCGTCATAAGAATAGAAGCCTTGGAAAACTGATGTCCATTAGACTATTGTCTCGTGAATGTAATGGAGATAGTCGCACTTTTTACTTCAGCTTCCATTTTTCCCTTAACAGTCAACAGAATTGCCTCAATTGTTCTATTGGCGAGCTTCCTCAACAATGTCATCGTTGGGTTAAATCAGCTCATAACACACAGTGCACGCAAATTAATCAATTTCCGTTTTTAATGGTTTAAAAGATGCTTTGAGCTTCGCAGAGTAAGTGGAAAAAAGTTCATTACCTGCTCCGAACGGACTATTTGCACCAAATGAATGTTTGCTTAGCCTATGCTGCAAAAATCATTCGGTGATCATGGAACAATTCAGTCCAAGTAAATTTGAAAGCGCACTCATATACAACAATACATTTTCTATAAGTTAATTTACGTTTCATTTAGTAACAAGAGGTTGTCTTCTTGGCCGAACTGTATAACTCTTGGAATCAATTCAAATGTACATTTTGCTTTCGTTCTTATCTATTACGTTTGTTAAGTTCACTTACTGAACTGTACTTTTTTTTCTTTATCCAATAATCATCTAAAATACTACACTTCTTAAAGAATTTATATTCAATATGTTAAATGTAACTTGTGTTTATACTCAGCGCCGAAGGACGACGGTCATACTAATTTTATTAAAACGTTTGAAACGCCTAGGAGGAAACCTCAGAGACCATATATAACCCCACATCCAAATATGAATCGTCCTAGATACTTTTGTCAATCCTTTCATCCATCTGTCTGTTGGCTGGCATGGTATATGTACTCATGGTTGCAAAAATGGAGATATTTACTTCCTATTCCAGGTTAATGGGTTATATCAGTGAAAGTGTCCGTTCACAGTGCAAATTAAGAAAGTCTCGGCTTTCTGGGTTTTTTGCCCATAACGCATAGGCGACGAGAGACACACGATGTAAGTTTCCACATTTATTCTATAAGGCTAGAAAAATCAGCCACACCCATCCAATATTATAGAGTTTAAAAAATTCCTCTTTTTCTAGGAGAACAATAGTGATCGGTATAAAAAGGTTCGGTCCCCAGCAAAGACAGTTTTTTACTCGTTTAGTATGTTTGCCTTTTTATTTATTGCGCTTGCTGTTGCTGCTGGTTTCAACCGGTATATTGGGCAAGTTTTAATAGAGTTCTCTACGTCGATCTTGAAGTAATTGGGTTTTTTCAATGATCTCGTAAGAACCTTTCTGGAGTGAGGTTCTAGGCTGAGATTATTTATGTTGAAAAACGAATTTTTCCTAGTTTTATGTTAAAATAATTCTGGACAGAAAACTTTGAATTCTTTCAGCTCGTTCGGAAGGTATTTCCCAATAAGGTGTCTAAAAAATCTTCCTTACTACGTAACAGAGCTCTGTTTGATAGTTTGTAACGACAGTTTGTAAATAGTAAATGGGTACAGAGCTCTATTGAGGGAGTTGGTCAATGTCTTTGTTAGAGTTGAATTCGTTTTTATTTTCGCATCCTTTTCTTAAGTGTCCACCAAAAATTAGGCCATTGAGCGAAACGGTCAAAATTGAGAATTGTGCGGGTTGTCGTTTTTAGACATGGGCAATGGGCCGATGCCATTAGATATGCTGATTTTGGCCACCGGAAGTTGTGCAAGACGATGTACTTTTGATTTTTCGCATTCAGCTTACCTTAGGTTGACATTGGTTGCTTTTGTTAGTGCTGTTTATTGTTGCTTGTGTATTGGATTTTCTATTTCAGTTAGCGTAGGTGATCTCCGACATCTGTGATAATAAATCATTAACATAAATTTTTTAAGCTTGTTTGACAAATCTTGATCTTTCGAAGTTTTTGATAACGATCACCTTATCTTTAGAGGATTGTGTGCCATGTGTTGAATCCAGAAGTGTGTTTTTTTGCCGTAATACTGAGAAGATATATGTACGCTTTATACGTCACACAGGTCACCTATCATCCTCTTAGCGATGCCATACGTTGGTCCGTGCTCTGCGTAAAGTGCGACTTTAATATGTAACAGAATAAGGTGTGTCCTGACAGTCCTCTAATGTATAAAACTGTTATCTATGGAAAGTTTAGGACAACACTATGTCACTTGAAGAGGAACGGAGGCCTTTGAGATAAGCGTACTTGTCATAGCTGAGCTAGCTAGTTCGTGGGAGGGGTTCTATAACTTGCTCACGGACATTCTTAGGACGGTTACACCATAGAATTTAGACGTACTTGTCTCTTTACCGAATATCAGACAAGCTAACCGATTGGGAACTTGCCCCTGAGCCTATTCTTCAGCCATCCTGACTATTGGTCTCCCTTCGGCTCCGAAAATTCGCATTCGGAAGACCCCGAAATTTGGGCCTGAAGAATAATTTTTTTGAACATAGTTAACCTTATGAAACGTGTAAGCAATGGGAACTTCTTCACCGTTTTCATTCTTTTGAACTAATACAGCTCCAATTCGGAGCTGACCCACGTCGCATTGTATCGAAAATGGACGATTGAAATCCGGATAGTGTAATAACGGAGCGGAACAAGTCTGTTCTTTCAGCTTCTCAAAAGAGACTTTAGACAGACAGAAAGAGACACTCGAAAGTTTTCTTTTTTTTTAACATGGCAGTCAGGGGCGTAGACAACGATCGTGAACACATTTCGGCAAAGGATAGCCATGAATAGCCTGCACTTCGTTAGGATCCAAAAGTGTGCTTGTTTGCCTTAATCGTTGGGATATTCTTGTGAAAACGTTGTAAATTTTCAATTTGATTTTCGTTTGAATATGTAAACGAAAGTGAAATCTAGGTCATGGAAAAGTTCCGACTGAACCAAAGACGCACGAAAAAAATCATACCCTGGCTTTGAGTAAGCCGTTTTAGCGGCTTTACGCTTGATGGGTTCAAGTTGTCCAAGCTTAGAAAACGATAGGATATCTTTACTGGTCAGTTTGTGAACAGTTGAACGGTTAAGTGGTTTCGAATAGTGTAGCTCTGCAGTTTCGATGGAGGCGCATTGCCAATGTAAATTGTTGCGTTAGCACAGAAGTTCGGCAAAGGATCTACTGATGTGACATATTTAGAAAATCGGCGCCTACGATTGGTCTGGAAATGTTTACAACTTAAAATGCGAAAGAAAACTCTCGACGCCAGCTTGAGTTAATATGTTTAAGGATTTCTTTTCAAAAATATTAAGTTTTTATAGCTCGCAAATTTTGGAAGAGGGACGGACAGACATCTACGCTCCACTGTCAATTACAAATTTTAATTGATTTGATTTATCAAACATAAAAAGGCGAAGCGACGTATTAACATTGGTGGCCTTGGCAGCTACCGCCACAATTGAAGCTTTTTGAAGTTTTGAAGTTTTTTGTTGAGCTATCTGCTGTGTGAAGGTGCAACATTGCTCACATTTTCTGGGATTGCATTTTAAGAAAAATTTCTAGATCGTTGATGTTCAGTCAGTTTCGCGGTAGTTTTACAAAGTGTTGCTTCTGATTTTATGCAACGTTTCGATATCGTTGCGCATTCTTAGGCGCCGTTTCGTTTCGTTCGGGGACGAAACATCCAAAATGTCTTGCAGCCAACTTGACTAGTTTTTAGTCTGGTTGCGTGTGCTCCATCGGTGTGCGGCCGTTGCCTCTAGTATGCGAATAGACTATGACCCGTGTATGCCTGCGTGACGTTTAAGGAGGAATCAACTTGAAAAGGGAAAGTTCACAAGCTAACATATAATCTTATATGCGTTATCTTGAATAATTTTGAATAATTTCACATAAAAGCATATACACATCTGTACATATAAATGTATATTCTTAAAATACATTAGCTATAAATTTCTAATAGCAATGCAACAGTTAGCTTGATACGATTGTTTAATGTTGTTAGGACAAAAAATAAACAATTCAGGTGAATATTCATAATTGAATTGGAAAGAATAATGGTGTAGTACTACGATGTTGAAAAGAAGTATTTTTATATTTCATACAAATTTATAAGTTGTTGATGTGTGAGAGCTTAGAAAGGGGAAATTTAGAAAGTTTTTCTCTTGTTTACATTTTTTGAAAAGAAAAACAAATATAATTGCTTTTTAATTTAAATTTACAAATATTTTCCAATATCGATTTGCAAAATATGCTTTCCTCAAGTAGGTGTTTCCTTTTTGATTTATGTTTGTACGTATTGTTACGAAAATCTTACATTTGGTAAAAGGAGTTACCCCGAAAATTAACCGACTTTGTAAGAAATCAAGTCCTCAAAATGATAGAGCCATTGAATAGATTGGATGCAGCTGGTCACTCGGAGAAGGATTAACAACAATTTTCAGAAAATTTCACAAGCAAAAAGGCAGTAGCATGAAAAAGTCACAATGGGAATCTGGCATTGGTAACTTGCTTTTAAAAGGGCCGATAAGCAAAGTATTTGCCGAAGGCAAAGTCACTCGAGTCAAGAGTGTTGAATCGTAATATGCGAATCGAAACGACCAGAAGAAGCGTTAAAACGTTGTACAAATAATTTGTAAATAGATCTCGTAGAAAATGGAAATGTGAAACGCCTTTTACCTTCATATGCGAACAACAACCAAACGGCAAAAAAACTATCCTTTTTTATTGTTAACTCTTTTGTATATGGATTAAAGCTGTTCTTATTATCATAATTTTATTTCGTGCGCTTATCTGGTATCGTCTGGATTGCCACTGGCCTTCGAATGAAATCGAATAAAATTTCATGAAAGTCCGATCATTAGTTTGCATATTACAGTTTACGTATACGGCTGTTCGCCTTTCCTGGCCACTTGGCTAAATGACGATTTGGCTCTGAAATGGAGTGATGAATTCATCCATTCATCCATTGTTATATATCGCATGAAAAAAGCCATTTTATTTCGCCTAAACAGCCATCGGAATCATCAACATGTTGTTGTCAAAAGTGGGCAAACGCGCCAGCCGCTTCGAACGGAACTATCTCACGGACAAATGTTCAAGTGAAATAGTGGCTGGGCTGCCTTCTTTTAGGCTATTGCAGTGGTATTACCGCTTAAGTGTATACCTTTCAAGCTTTCATATATACTGGACTTGTTTTTAAGCTTTCTATATACAGAAACACATACTACAAAGTTATGAACGTTAGAGTCTACGGCCAATTAACTCTGTTTCTTTCTTGCCTAAGCATAAGTCCATCACTTGCTACAAGTTTGAAAATAGTGTTCAGACGAAATCGTGAATGGCAATACCATTTCGTTGTGCCTTTTGGTTTTACTTTTCTTGCATTATGCACAAACGTTTTTTCAATAAAAACTCGGTGTTGGTTGCCTTTTGCTTTGTCATGGAAAGAAGTCTCTTACGGTCCTGCTTTTATCATCTTAAAGGGAAAACGTTTTGGTTAAAATATCATAGTTTAAAATACTATACTCGCCTTCTCATAAGCAAGCAACTTGCAATAACAAATAGCATTGATTCGGTTACAAGGTCTGAACATATCTTAAATCAATTTATAATTTACCATCTTTGCTTGTCTACAGGTTCACCTTCAACTTGAAATTTGGTAGAAATATTCCACTTTCCTGCACGCAGATTGGTATTGAAAATGGGATAAATCGGCCTAAAGACATGACCACACAGACAACCTTTGTTTTCAAAAATTAAAACAATTTCGGGTTTTGCTCGTTACTTGCATACTGCAAGAGATACAACGATGAAAACTTTTATTCACTTTTTTGACGTTTTCTTCTTATTACTCGTAAGTTAAACAAGAAATTCACTGCATTGTTCACATAAAGAAATATTATCTGTCTAAAAATATGTCTATATGACTATATGACTATATGACTATATATATGGCGGACCCCACAAGGTGGAGGATGCGTTTCTTCTCAGCATTATAATCAATTGGGTATCACTTGGAGAGTAGAATGCGAGAGGCCAAGTGTGTTACCTCTAAATTGAGTATAGCGGACGTCACGACGGTAAACGAGAGATAAAGGTGATGGATAAGAAAGCATTTGTTTTTTTTTTTATAATAATAATAAGTACATGGCTCTAACCTTAAAATTTTACATGAATTTTAATCTTCACTCAAAATAAAAGTTCGCAATTTGTATGTTTATTTTACTTACGTATAGAACTGATTTTAGTTTTATCTTAGTCGTGAGTGTTTACAAATTTAGGATCATTTAACAATATGTACATACATGTTTACATTTATTTTCTAAAAGATTCGTCTAATACAGGATACCTAGTTAGAATGATAACTAAGTACGGCTCAAGATATCAAAAACTGAAATCGATAATCTCCCCTATAATTTTGGGAATGTATAAGCTTTTATGGATATATGCTTACTATTGTTGCAAACAATGGGAATCCTCTGATTGGTAATGCTGAGTCATTTCAATGTGGTGTTGTGCTACACACAATATCTCGAAGTTGTAAAAGTGCAGAAAGTGTATCTCTTAGATACGCTCGATGAAAATATCTGGAATAGTTGGCAAAAAAAAAAAAAACACATTATCTGAAAGCGCACAAAGAATACGGTTTCTTGTAGTTGCGGTCATTATGTACACAATAACATAATTTCCATTTGTTAGATGTAGATATAGGAAATATTATTGAAATTGCTTGCGTTTGTTAAGGCTGTTGTTGCCACGTAAGCTCAACTAATTTTATGTGATATTTATATACTGTCCCAGGTACAGGACTTTCAATGTCTAATTAACAGTTTAGGTAATCGCTGATTTAATTTTAAAATCAATTACAATTGACATAATTAATAAACCGGATTGCATTTAACAGCGGAATGCAAAACTCTTAAGTACTGAATAAGCTTTACATTAAATGCTCTCGTCAATATTTAACACAATTTAAGCTTAACATGACTTGAGAAAACAAGAACCATAAACAAAAACAACAATAACAATTGTAACTAATCCAAGTTTTATATAAAAACATGTTATGTAGTAAAATTAAATCGAATGCAACAAACACAGACACAAACACACACACACACACACACACATACACACATACACACAAATAAACAAAGGCGTACCCACATACATATACGTACATCAATATATAACATGTTTATGTTAAATATAAATAGGAAGAAAAAAAAATTTCGCAGGCAGCAGCGAGCAACAAAAGACACGATGCCAACAGGAATAGCAACAAACAAATTTGAATTGTGTTCCATTTAAATTGTATACGACTAGAGATAAAGGTAGCTAAACCCGATACTGTTTCCTCGCGCAAAAGAGAGCATCACCTACACTTTACCTATAGACACATACTTACATAAATATGGATATATATATATATATATATATATATATATATAATGCGATAACTAACTAGCAGCATTTTGTTGTGTAGCCGAATGCAAGTGAAAACAATTGAAGTATATGGGGTAAAGGGAGGAGTTGTTGCTAGTGTTTAGATGGCTCATGTTATAGAAAAGGGATTTAAATAAACGAACCAAAAAATAAAACATGACAGTTGTATCTTTATGTGTCGATATATACATACGTACATACTCGTGCATATGAATACACGCACAAATATAGACCAATACAATTGCGCATACAGACACAATAAGCTTAAAATAGATAGGCAGATGAACGGAACGAATGAAAGTCCAAATGAACGCTCGACCATGCCATGTGTGTATGGATCTGTATATGAATGTAATCGTAGATTTGCTTAGACTCATACATTTCAATGTGCATATATACTTTCATATGCATGTGTTTTGATGTTGTTCCCGTTTTTGTTGTTGTTGTTGTTATTGTTATTGTTGTTATTGTTGTTGTTGTTGTTGATATTGCCGTTATTCCTGTTACTGTTGTTACCTTTATGCATGCATATTTATGTCTGTCAGTCTCTTTGCCTGTGTGTATTACGGGGGTATTTACCGTTACGTTACCATGTGTAATTGATTTTATCGGCCATGTTAATTTTGATTAAATATGCAAATCGACGACACATATCACACAGTCATATATGTGCGCGCACACAAACACACCCATCTATTCCCCAATTGCCTCAAACCTTTAATAGTGTGAATTGTATTAAAAGAAAAAATAATAATAAAATGCATATATATAAAATATAAATAAAAATAAATAAATAAATAAATAAATAAATAATAAAAAAAACTTGTTTCTATGTGAAAACTGGAACACAAAAATGTTAGTCCTTCTTTCCCAAACAAAACTGTCAGCCAGCCATTGATAGGTTGTACGCTCATCATGTAATTTTACGTAATAGTATTCAATGGCTGGTTATCATCATCATCGTCATCATCGGCATTATTATCATCGTCATTATCACCGATACACACACCTTTATATACATTTCAGTTTACATTGCGTAAATTTGCATTTATTTTGCTTTTGGTATTGGTGTGTTATTGGCCGATAATGCTTTCCCATGTGTCAGAGACACTATTGACAGTTATTATGTTACGGTATTATCTCGTTATTTATGCAGCTCATGACAAATACAATTTTATTTACCTCTCTTCGTTTTCTTCCTTAACTTCTTTATTTAATAAGCAGTTGAACGAAGAGCCTAAGAGAGGGTAAGAGAGAGAGAGAGAGAGAGAGAGAGAGAGAGAGGGAAAAGAAAATGCAGAGTGCATGGAAACGAAAGACACACAGATAATAACGTAGATAGTAAGAGGTTTAATATAAATATTGTACTATCTTGCTATACAATTGAATTTTCGTTAATATTTAAATTTTAATACTTAAAATTGCATGTTAATGAATCCTTTTCCTTACTTTTGAAAAAAAGAAATTCTGCGTTTTAAATACTTGATAATGATTAAAATCGCCTTCACTTGCTTTAAGCCGCTGAGCCTCTGCTACAGAGAACGTATTGCTTTAGTGAATATGTGCTCACTATCGTGTTTAGGCGAGCGGGCTTAAAAATATTAATGCGAGTAAGGCGAATGCTTATTTCGACAAGTGCTTTAGTATGGTGTGTAAGGAAATACACTTCTGTCGAATACATAACCTAACTGTCCAAAAACCCAAGACCATATAAATTACTCTTGTATTGATTTCAAAGGAATCCAAAAAAACGCAAAGCTATATATCATTTTATATCTTACGAACTGTATCCGCATTAATTTTATTATAAAAAAGTTTGGGCATTTTTGAAGCTAAAGCGAAGTGCCTATGTCAAGATCATTAAGTTTATAAGGATACCAAACCGGTAATGAGTACCGACAATCTCCAACATGCATATACATACATATATGCATATATGTATACATGTGGGTGTTTCGAAAAGAAATTCCTTTGATTGCTGAAAATAAAAGATCAAGACGTGCTACCTGGTTACGAACGGTCGAACTGAAGTAATTCAATTTCCTAGCGATCTCACGAGTTGTTATTCGGCGGTGCTCACCAATTAATGCCTTTGTTGTGTCTTTAATAGTTTCAACTGACATTTCAGAAATTCTGTGAAACCGGGTCTAAACTGGACTTGTGGCGGCACATTCTCTCTGTGTTTTTCTTCTTGCAGCACGTTCACCTTTTCGATAATAAAAATGTGAGATATACTGAGAACACTGTTTCCTACTTTCTACGTTCGACGGAGCACCAAGCAACCTTGATTGCATGGATATCTTTGTGTCTTCGCTCAAATTTGTGAAAATTTAATAATTTGAGTATCGAGCTGTCATTAAGTATTTGTTATTGAAAGCCAATAGGTGTACCCAAATTCAGGTCGGGTTATACGGTGTGTACGTGGACTCTGTGTCATTATTTACGGCGGTGAAATTATAGGTAGCTGAGCTGAAACGCGGCCGTACCAGCTTGGGTGTCAATGAACGTTCGGGACGCAGAAACTCCGTAACCATTTATGGATGGGGCTCGACGGCTGCTCAATTAGATTTGGAGAGACAGCAGAGCCTGCGAACATGTCTAAACAACTTGTTTATCATACATCGAGTGAAGATTTAACCGTTTGAGTACCAAGCAGCGCGATCGCACTGTTCAAATTTCATGTCGAGAAAACCCAGACAGTTCTGTAAAAAATTTGTCGAAGAATCCCGGCCAACGCGATCGCGCTGGATTCTTCGGCAGTCTTTTTTCTAAACGGTTAAGAATGAGAGGAAAACCTACCACACCTTGTGTGCCGCGCTTGCTCATTCTAAAATAAAAACACTGAGTTACAAGTGGGTGGCACCGGTGGCAACATTAAATGGGTATAAGTTCGGTATGTTGCCTCATTTACAACTTTTGTTAGATTTAGCCTTGGCGGCTACTATTTGTTGATGACGAATATCAAAAGGATGCTTCAGGGAAAATGTGTGAATCAAATGATAAGATCGTTGCGGAAACTGAAGGGTGTCTTGAGGCTCCTGACACATTCTGTTACAAAGAAGATAGTGAAGTATTGAAAGGCGTTCTTTCGCCTCTGAACGAGACAATGTTAATAAATAAAGTCAGTTATCTGAGAGATCTTTTACTCTCGTATATTTGGAATAAATCTTATCCATTGACCATTAAATTTGTTGATTTTTCCTTAACTTGGCATTTAGATATTGATTTCGAATCTTCTCTTAATTAGACGACAGACGATCGTTTTTCACACGGCAAAAGTGATAGCGCTGAAGGATAAAGGGGCATTTCGAATATCATATTTTTTTAAATCTTTGCGTTGAAGTGTAAGTTTTTAATAATAGATTGCTGACCCTGGGAAGAGTGAAAGAAGCGTAGAACTGTGTCCCGGCCAAAGAACACGAAAAATCAATTCGAAAACACTATCTGTCTGTATATTCGTATTGAAGTATACCGCCACAGGCGGGTGAATTTTTATTAAGGAGGAAGCAGAGGAGAGAAAGAAACAGGTCAATTCTCAACGGTTGTTAGAGAAAGGTATTCAGACAAGTCAAACTGCGTCTGAGAATCATTTATAGTGACTATAATAACGTTTGTCACCCAAAAGTGCTGACTTTTCTGGACAGCAAGTGCAGTTCCGGTGTTTTTAATGTGATTTGTGCAAATCGCCAAAGCTGTGAACGTTTAATTCCCAAAGCGACACAACCACATGCTATGGGCCGTTGATTCGCTAGCCGGATCGGGCAATCACATTTAGGTTTCTTGTGCATGAAAATACATTTACGATCCCAAATCTTTAAGCCTGCTGGACAGGGCAGTTGTAATAGCACGGACAGTTAGGGAAAAGAGATCTATGAGCTTGGTATTGTAATTTACTAGAGGGAGTAACCAACCATATTATCGTAAACATTTGAAAAAGATAAATCTGTTAATTACTTCCCACAACAAAAACTCTACCAAGTACATATTTAATAAAGCGGTACTCACAGGCTTAAATTAAAAAAAAAAATTAATAAATAAACTAATAGAGAACACGCAAGTTTGGCAAACGTCTATGAAACCGATGAAAGAAATGCGGCCACTTTCTGCTTCCTGCACTTCTTTGCAGATACGGTTTTAAGTTCAAGGTTTCATAGTTGAAAATATTGAGAAATATTGTTGTGTTTAATTATGACGTTACAAAGGCATCAGGGAGATCGTAACATGAAAGAACAACTTTTTTAAACTCCCTAATATAATTAAATTTTATGAAATAATCGTTAAGAAAAGTGGAAAGCATTTGCAATTAAATCAAAATTAAATAACTTTCACACACAAAAAAAAAGAGTAATTGTAGATAATCTTATTTATGGATTTTCGAAAGCAGAAATACATGCACAGATAAAGTTCAAAGAGTAAATTCTACTCAGTGTAATAACAACAACAATTTACTCTTTAGCTTTTACAACTGTGTAGCCCAGACGCTGCAATAATGGTCATATCTATCTCGTTGTCCGTATTCTCTCTGTCAGTAACCTTACAACTCATCCAGTCAGTCAGTTATATCATTGAAAAAAAAAAAAGAGAAAGAAAAAATCGTTAGAACTATTGTTTCTTTTATAATATTTTCGCTTTTGTTTAGTTGTTTCCGACTGTTTTCCCCCCCCGTTCGACTATGCTCGCAAATGGCAATGGTAACAGCAATAGCAATAGCATCATATTCCATGTGGTATTATTTTTATAAATTTCAGGCCTTAATCACTGAGCGGTATGCCAGTCAGTCAAGTCAAAGTTAATCAGAGAGTGTGCGGTTGAGCCCACAAGGCTCTGGAAACGGATTGCAATGTAATGCTTTGCCTGAGTTAAGGCAGAAAACGGAGTATGGGTTTTTTTTTTATTATTATTATTATTTTTTATACCCATTACCCAAGGATGTACGTATATTCGTTTGGTCGAAATGTTTGCAACATCCAAAAGGAAGCTCCAACCGTTGCACACAATAAACGTATTCGAGATCACTATCAAATACTTAATCGATTTAAGCATCTCCGCTTGTCCTTCTGTCCGTTTGTAAAATATCTATGATAAACGTTCTACTGGTCGCAAAAACGAACACATCGGCTTTAAATTTGGCGACGTGAACCAAATCGGTCAAAGAATACGACCACGATACAATATAAAGGGAGAACGGCTTTGTCTTTTTGCTCATTGTTTATAACCTATAGCAATAAAAAATTGTGTATTCCATGGGCGGTACATGGGTAGTAACTTTGCTACGTGCACTCTATATTATAGAGAATCGAAATTTCATTTTCTTCGAATTTATTCTAAGGTAAAAGTAGTAGGTATAAAAGATTCGACCATATTCTTTCTTCTTTTTTTATATGTTGTGCAAATCTTTATAAGCGCAAATAATTGGTTTCCTCATTTAATGTGAGTGGGCTTTAGCATTGGATGGCTGGCTGGTCGGCTACCGTACTGATTATGTGTATGTTTCTGCGCAAAGGATATCACAATGAAACGGTTACAAATGGCAGGAGTCATAATATTACAGCAATGACTATAAAGCGAGAAATATATACAACACACCCGTAACTCAGCGTCAGCGTCGTCATTATGGCTTCAAGTCTCAGCACTCAGGCACACAGCAGACAAGAGTAAAGCATTGAGGCTCTGCCAGTCATCAAAAGGAATTGTTGGAAAAAATTAATTGCATTTTCATTATGTTACAGTGCTACGCTTATGTTCGATTTAGCCTCGGCATTGGTTTGTGGGTCGAAATGGGTGACTATATTCTGTTTACTCATACTGTACGATACGGTAATGGCGCTTCTTCGTCTTCGTCTATGTTAGTTATGACGAAGAGGAATAGTGTTGCTGTGTACTGTACCGTGGTAATGACGCGAAAAAAGACCTCTACTAATCTATATATGCAAGTATATGTGAGTGCTTATGTATGTGGCACAAGGTAGGTAAAGAAAAAAACTCAGTTTGATTTTTTCATAAAGATATACAAAGATTGTGTAGCCATATACGTGCGTATGTATTTCTACATATATAAAAATACGTGGTAACGGTTTGCATACTATGGTAAAACGTATGGTAAATGAATGTGAATGACTTTTACGAAATGGCGGTTAGTGATTATACAGGGGGTTAACAATCATCTTCACAAACAGAATACAAAGTGTCGAGGAAGTAAAACAGTTGAAACAGTTTCGACAACAGAACATAAACTAGCCCTTTAAAGAGACTTTGTTGTCATTTAAATTTATACGTTGCTTGTGGAAGCGAGACAGAAAACGATTATAATTGTCATATTGGTAAGAAAACTGTACGTCTCGTTTTCCCTGTGAAATTCGTTCTTTCAATTGCCACAAACGATACTTGCTTGCGTCGTCACTATTCTGACCCACGAATATAAAAACCATTTCTCCTTACTTTCGAATGACCGTTAGTAAGCTGCTTGAAGGGAATTTGTCATCACGAGTTTTTGCTTCGTTTTTTGGACGCGCACTTTTGGCTGCCCTCTCAATTAGCTATAAACGATAACATGACATTATTGTTTCCATCAATTTTTTTTTTTTATTTATATTGAAATTGCGGAGGTAGCTTTGAAAATTGCCGGGCGGGTTCATCAATAATAACAAACAAAGAATCTTATATATAGAAGCAAGAGGAAAATTACATTGCTATGTTGTATTGTGTATTAGTGGACTTTCATTCTTTCTTGTCCACAAATATGGTCCCCATTTGAAAGTAAGTTATGAAGAAAGGTCAAGATTATAAAATTCGCGCTATTATAGTTCAAACGCGGCTTGGATAATAAGCACTAACAATATCGTAGGTAATGTAAGTCTTTATTTGGTCTTCATATATTTAAAGAGCAACTCTGACTTTAGACAACGTGTAAGTGAATAAGTCTCACATGCACTTGTGCGGAAGACAGAGCTTATCTCAATTAGTTGCTCTACCGTCTGACGTTTGATGGCGTACCTATCTATGCCTATATTGGATTTAAATAAAAAATTGCTCGAAAATGTGAACGTTTCGAAATAGCGAGCCAATGTAAAAGTTACGAAAGGTCGTCATGCGGCGGCGACTAAATGGCCATAGGTAAAAATATTCGCAACGAAATTCCGCAAACTACGTCAGGCGTGCACGTTATGGCATACCCTGTTTAAATATCTTTTTTGTAAAGCTACGACAGATAGATCCAACTTGAAATAAAGTTCGATATATATGTCGGCGTACATCGTCGTAACATATCCGCACAAATTTTAGTCTTCCCATCACCTCCTCTACGTAAGCTTAGCATAAGGGTTAGCGAAAAATCAAGATTACCTATCACAATTTCATTAGAAACCCAGTAGTTTTCCGTCTTCTATACCTTGCGGAAATGACGGCTTGATCTTATCATTTAACTTTGGAAAAACATTTAAATATTTCTTGGATGAAAGGAAGGAAATCGTAAGGGAACAAAGCCCCAAGAAAAGGCAAAAGGAATGAAGGGAAATGCTTATAAATCTTGACGTATATACAGATAGAGAGATAGAGACACAGAAAAGAGAGAGAGAGAGAGAGAGAGAGAGAGAGAGAGAGAGAGAGAGAGAGAGAGAGAGAGAGAGAGAG
>KK499771.1:2636484-3067062 GCA_000688715.1 Glossina pallidipes | reverse complement strand
AGAGAGAGAGAGAGAGAGAGAGAGAGAGAGAGAGAGAGAGAGAGAGAGAGATAGACAGATATAAAGATAGATAGATAGATAGATAGATATATAGAGAGAGAGAGAGAGAGAGAGAGAGAGAGAAAGAGAAAGAAAGAGGGTATGAATTTTTTGCGTTCGCTTTCAAAAAAATTTATTGGTATTCGTTCGTGACACCCTGTTTTAAATATCTGATACAAGCCCAACAGTTTAACTTCCGGTTTGTGAAACGCATTTACATTGAAAAAAAAAAAAAAGAAAAATAGGAAAGAAAAAGCAAACGAAACGAAACGAGTAACAAATCCAATTGCAATTTCGTAAAACTGACAAATGATTCTGCCACTCGGTAAAAGCGACAGCACCCAAGAGGAATGTGCCACCAGCCCTACAATATAATAGATATACAAAACCTATACTGATATATAACGAGATATGCCTGAAACAAAAAAATTGTAAAAAATAACTAAATAAAAAAAAGACTCAGAAAACGGTGTAAAATGTATATGCGGTGCTTGGGAAAAAAAAATAAAAAAAAAGAGTAAAGCACAAACAATATACATTTGAGCCTGCAGGCTATGTGGTGAGTGTGAATGGTGTCATTAAACGATTTTTCATTGCAATGTGCTGCAGGTGGATTTCTATGGGTGTGCGTGTATGGAAAACAAGCATCAGGAATATAAAAAAAAGAAAAGAAAGAGGAAACAGAGAAAAAATGGGTATTTAAGGGAATAACTTTATGTTGTTGCTTTTTATTAAATGTTTATTTAACACAATTAAAGTTTGCTGAGTTTTTTAAACGAAAGCTTCAATTTAGTAAAAAAAATCTCGTTGAGCACGAAAAATGTAGGAAATTGAAAACTTTTGTACCTTTTGTTGAACGTTATAAACGGAAATTATGATTGTCTGAGTTATACCTTTACCCGTAACGTAGACTAAATGTCTTAAGAAAAACCTTGAATTTTATTTTTTCCCATTTTTTCCCGTTTGCTCTCCATTCAAAGAAAGGAATTATCGAAGCATTAAATAATTTTGGTAAATAAAATGACACTTTTGTCGAAACTAAATTGACAATCAACATCCGCTTTCAAATCTGCAAAAGTTTACAAACACGTACACATACATATAAATTCATTATATATATATGTAAGTATGCATTGACGTTTATACAGATGTGATGGGATTGTGTGTGCGGTTTATCTGAATAATAGAATTTTTACAATACAATGGCATGCAATTATAAATGCAACACAATTGCAACATTTGCTCGTTAAGCCAGCAATAATAGACACACTTCCACCTGCTGTCTCTATCCCATTTATCCGTTCTCCGCTCTCCGCTCTCCGCTCTTCGCTCACCGCTCTCGTTCTCTACAGACGACTTAACTTAGTTAATGTTCTCTATCAACACCCTGTAGCATAAATTTCTATTATTGTATATATATGAGAGTTACTCCCCTTTCCTTTTCGCGTTGTGCTATCAGTCTATGAGTTATCTCATTTTTTTTTTTTTTTTTGCTACTACTACTAAGTGTATATACGTAGGTATGTATGTATATATGCTTCCCTTGCTCTCTCTCACTCTGTGTGTGTGTGTGTGTGTGTGTGTGTATGCATGTATGTATTTGCGCCATAATATCTATTCTTAGTTCACTTAAGTGATTATGAAATCAAAACACGTCTTTTAATCAATTCAACGTGCTGACGTTGTCCAATATGATTGTTGCCAAAGCAATTCCCAGCATTGTATTTGTTACGTCATTAAATACAGCACTATTGGGAAGGAAGGAAGAGAAGTGCCGTAGGTGGAGATCTTAGTAAATATATGAGAAATTACTCAGGAAGCATTTCTATGGCAGTATGTAACTGTCGAAAAGTTTTGTTGGACGTTAAGCTGCTTCTTCAGATTAGCCGCATTGACCACATTGTGTGAAAATTAATTAAATCTTAACAATTACATGCAGACAGCTGCTGATTGACATCGAGAAGAGGAGAAAACAAGAATTCACAGTGTGGTATGATAAAAGAACTTTTTCTCTTTCTATAGTGTCATCAAATTTTGAAAATTGCATCAGAAGAACTGAGAAACCATTAAACTGTGACCAGCAAGCGTTTTGCATAATAAAAACTTCTAAAAGTTAATTATTGAGCGAACTTTCCTCGCTCCTATATTTGCCAAATATATGAAGTAACAAAATAATTATTCGAAAGTTGAATTTTACGCCAACATTTTAAGAAAGTTTGTGTTCACTCGTATTCCGCTCAGTTCACGACCGAAAGGGGAATTGTAGATTTTCGATGCAAGCCCGACAAGCAGAAACGATATGTCAGACTATTAGAGCGTTTCTCAAATAAAGATTTTCATCGACTTCTGCCTGCATATGAAGACCATAGGGATTTGTGTCAAATAGTTCTTTTTCTTTGATTTTTACCACGGGTCAATATGTGGGCTCAATAATTTGTATACGGTGAGCTTCTCCTCGGCTAGTAAAAATGTTATATTTTTGTACAAGTCACGATATTTTATTATGTTGTGATTCTTTGACCTCTCTTCCGAAGCCCAAGACCACGACGCATTACTAAATATCGTACATCATCCTACAGTTATTCAGGTAACGACTTTTCAAAATGAGGCGTTATATTTGAAGCGATCGAAAAAGTGGTCTGCTTCGAAACATTTCTGTCAGAATCGATCGGTACAATAAAATGTGGGTCCGTCTCAAGTTCTTGTGGTTGTTGGATACATCCACATAAAACTCAATACACGCTTCTACTGCAAGTGGTGTAGGACATAATGAGAGTAAGTTTTTTCTGAAACATTGAAAACTGGCAACACCGTAGCCATTGTTGTGAAACGTGTGAGGAATCCGTGTGTACGTTGCACTGCGTATGTAGTATTGTTTCAGAAATGTCGACTTTTCTGTGACTGGCGAGCACATGAATGAAGACATTCAATTTACGGATAAATAAAGCCAATCTTTTGGTAACAATTGACGTATAAATTAATTTCAGAAAAATATGCTACATATTTCTCTTTAGAATAAGTTTTTTTCTCACTTTTTCCCATTAGTCAGCAATGCCACCTCGAAATATGTTTACAGCACAGCTTCCAAAAATTTCGCAAAGGAATGCCATTTGTGGGGGACTTTAATTTCCTGTTTAATTCAAAGGATAGCACTGCTAAGCTTTCACTTTCAGCAATAATATCGACTGATGAAGATGATTGAATATCCATGGTGGCCCGTTTACCGGGATCAGCTGTTAATAAACGTCACCAAGAGTAACTGATGAGTCTGGGACGAAGAAGGGGCCCATTTTACGAAACGTCTTAATGTTGGAGCTTTTTAGCATGATATTGTACAGTCTTACATGGCCAAACGCGCTCAGGATGGGTTAGAAGCAATGAACTGAAATGTGCCAGGCTTTGCGCTAGATTCATCAGATACTATTTTTCCTGACCAACAGCGTTTTCGACCAGCGCCTTCCTGTTTATTCGAGCCGGGCGAGAAAACAAATGGTTGGTTTGGATAGATAGCCTCAAAAGATCAGTTGTGCTTTCTGTCCGGGAATCAGAGTCTATGTCTATGCAATAGGAGAAGCAATGCTTAGCGATAGACAAGAGACTGGATAAAATATCTCATGCTACTTTTTTGTTATAATATACGTTCAAATTTACCCAAAAATCAGCAGAATTTTATTCGCACTCCTAATATAATCGCATTTGTTTGAAAATGATAAATAGATTAGATGGTTTACGTCGATTGATAGGACTTCCTCTTAACTAAAAACTCTTCACTCAATGCGGCGAATAAAATCATAATCATTTGACAAAATTGAATCTATGCCAAAAGCTACTTTGTGATTACTTTGGATTAATCAAGTTGTTTGTAAGATTTTCAGTATCCAAATTTTTGAAAGCATATAAAAAAATGGAAAGGTCTGGGACAAGGGAGACTAAAGAAGAGATTCTCATACAGCAGATATTAGTCAAACCCCGATATTATTCCCTTTTTTCGTACTTTATTTCGTACCCTATTAGATCACGTAATTTGTCCATTCCCGCCTCTCTACTGTGTACCCTGTGCAACTAGAACAGCAAATTTTAGCCCATCGCCGTCTCATAAATTAACAATTAGAGAATTCTTTGAAAATTTCTTGTCATTAGCGCACATCCATTTAGATAGTTAAGGTGTTAGTTACGAATTCATTTCAGAAAAACTTAATTCGTTCTTATGGATTATGCATTAGATCGTGATATAAGAGTTTTAAAGTGAAATTTGACCAACCGTATCGTTACCGTTTCTCTGTTTCAAAACGTATAAAACATTGATTAAGATTAATGAATGTTTATAGAAATTCAATCCTGTGTGCTTCGTTTAAAACTCTCCCTTTCTTTTTTATCTGTGCACACACAAAAATCATTGCCCGTCAAAATATAATCAACAGCTTGTTGTGAAGAATAACAACAACAATATAAACAACAAAAATATAAATAACAACAACAACAACAACAATAATAATAAGAGAAGCAATAACAGTCAAGTAATACTACTTAACCAATTATTCCGGAGGAAAACCAGAGACAAAATCTTTATGACTTTATTCACGGTTTAAATGCTTCTCCGATATGCAATAAAAAAAAGAAGGAAGACAGGAAGGGAATGAAGAAAGCAAGAGAAAAGATGTTTATATATAAATAAATAATTTTATTTTGGAATAAAAACCGTTACAATGAACAAAAAAGAAGTAGTAACAAAACGATTTCAAGAAGGATTGTCTTTGACACGTCATGTATTAAATGAATATACATATAAAAGAAAAAAAAAAAAAAGAAAAAGTGAAATCCTTAAAATTACCTTTCATTTCCTCATCTTGTGAAGTGAAGCCATTGCGAACAAATGCAAAGCAAAGTAAACCAAAGCAAAGCGCGTAAGGTGGCGGTATCAAAAGCAGCTTAATAATGACAGCCATTGGGGACGACAGGCCAACAAGCCAAAATATTCTTTAATAGACAACACTCAACTGGGCAAGCTGGGAAGCTGGCAAGCCGGCAAGCTGGCATACAGACTAATAGACATTTTTATACTGTTAAGCATTCAAGCAACTAACTCTCACTTCCGTTTCCTGGCGGCTTTTACTTTGCTTCTTCATTTCTCTCGTTTTCTTATTATGTGCAGAGAATATTGTGACTTGTGATGTTGCGGCCAGACGACCCATTCATTCATCCATTCATTCGTTCATTCGTTCATTCGTTCATTCGTTCATTCGTTCATTGAGTCAGTCAGTCATCCAGTCAGATGGCTAGCGTCTGTCTATCGACTCCTTAAGTTCTATATCATGTCCTTCTTTCTATTATAAGATGTGGATGCTATACTAATGACTCCCTGGTGTTACATGAGGTTGACTGTTTTACAATTCTCTCTGTCCTCCTCGTGATTGACTTAAGTTGCTGCATACTATAACAAGCGTTGCAGTACGCTATAAATATGCTACCACCGTTAAATTTTCATTTTCAGTTGTATTCTTTGTCGTTGTCGTTGCCCTTGTCGCTTTTACCATCGTCAGTATCGTGTTCTTCTTATTATCATCATTATCATCATCATCATCATCATCATCATCGTGGTTTTGTATGGTAAGCTTGTCTTTTGCAATATATATTGCGTTGCGATGCCATCTTCAGCATATCTTTAACAACATTAAAAAGCGTTAAATTATAGCGTAAATGCCACTTAATATGCTACTTGAACAACACAGACATTCGAAATGATATTCCTAAGATCTGAAGACAAACACATTCACACGTAAACACACCAAAGATGCTTATTAAAATGATTTTAATAACTTTGAATATATAGGCGAGTATTAAGTCGCTGAAGCATATCTTCATAATATTTACCGGCAAATTTTCGGGGAAAAAACATTTATTAAAATTTTTTTATAAATTTGCAATCTAAGTAGTTTCTGGAGAGTTAGGAAAGAGGCTAAAAGGTCCATTTGTAAAGGTATAGAGAAAGCGATTTATCATGAATTTTCCTTTTAATGTATTTTAAATTCTTCAATTCCATCGGCCGAGCGCGGAAAAATGTTTTTTGAAAGTTTACATAAGGAAAAGATGATATTTCGCTAAAATTCCAACCATTTCCTATATGTCATATATATTTGTACTATCACTTACTGTTTGTTTTTTCTGTTTGTTTTTCTTAATACGCGAGCATTTTCCTTTATAAAATGCCAAATACCCTCTCTCTGAAGCATAAAAACGATCGGCAATGTCAATATGCTTTAGTAGAAGAAGATGCGGCAAACAATTGCTTCTCTCGCTCGCAAATCGGAGTAGAAAGTATGAATCTTGGAAGAACCTTTTTGCCTGGAAAACTTACAGGCAATGCTAACATGCTATGACCGCCTCAAAATCACGTACTTAACAAGATCAGATGAAACTATCACTGATCTACTTTGCTCTCGCGCAGATTTAAGACATTATCGTGCACCTTGCAAGAACCTCCCCTACGTCAGACAAATGTCGTTAGTACACAGTTAAAGTCACGTTAATGGTTGTAAATTTCGTTATTGTTTTTTTTGCTCCAAATATTATTAGGTAAAAGTAGAAAATCGGGCAGACATGCGCGAAGTTTTTTCGTTTTTTAATGTAATGAGGAAACCTTTCTAAGAAAACATTTTTTTATCGAGTTAACAGCCTTGAAGTTTCTAAGAAAGCAACTTCTCCTCTTAAAATTTCGGGCGCTGCGAAGACAACCCATTACAGTCTAATGACTGAAATAAGTAAATGATATATAAAAATGTCATTTTAAACGTTGGTTCTTGATAAAAGTCTTAGGCTTTTTCAAAACATTTGAAACACCTTCTATCTGTTTCACTAGCAATAGACATGTAGATTATATGACTTTTTGTACCCTGCACCCCAGAACAATTCGGCGTAGACCCACCTTTTATTATATCGATCCGGTTTAAACTTGTCTGTCCGTCTGTCCTGTTGCCTTTCCCTTTCTAGTATTCAGCTTACAGACCGGTTGGTACTCCGAAGTGTTTTAGCCCAAGGATCAACTAAAATAAATATTTAAATACATACTTAAGAATGAATCTCCATGAATATTGTTAATCAGTTGATTGAAAAATGATCACGGTACCCGTTTGTTTTCCAGCTGTTACCGTAAAGCTAACCTTTAAATATTCGCAAGGATTTATGAAATGTGTGTGTGTTATACATGCAACTGTATGTGTTGAAAATTTTCATTAAAGCGCTTTTGGCACTCTTTCGTCACTACTACTTTTCAATCCAATCAGATTAAGGCATTGTATAACTGTAGGGATACAACATAACCTTAAACTTGATCAAATTTACTGAAGCTTAAAATAATGTTCAAAAAAAAAACACTTGTATATTTGGGTCTTGGATGACATTGGACAAACTTTCAACTTGACATTTGCCTTTAAAAGACTATTCATAACAAACCGTTTCTGAAATGCATGATTACAATGAAAAGAGGATAGATTGGAATAATATTAGACGAAAAAGGTGAGCAAACGTTAGATTGTATCCATTCAGTATTTATCTGATATATGTGTCAGTTATCCAAGCAAAATTAGGGTTTTTTTTTTATTTAAATAAAATTTATTTATTAAACAACAGTTGCCCCGAATAAAAGAAACAAGGGAATAAGAATAGAATAAATTTAATGAAAAAACTGAAAAAAATTTCAATCCACAAATAGTTAGTTTTACAAAAATCATGCACTTGTTGAGAATTCTTCTCTGAAAAGATTCATAGCAAAAAGAGAAAAAAAATGCTGTAGTCGTTGTAAACAGTATTTAACCTATGCTAAGGAAGAAGGCATTCTAATTTGCATGTCCTGTGTGTGGTCAACGCAGAATTTTCTATTAGTAATAATAGGCCTTAGCAACCATCACAAGGCATTGCCATTTCGCCCATAGCAATGGAAACTTGTCAAGCCCTCTTAAGTAAAACATCGGGAATGCAATTTCATAAATAACTTCCGCTATATATGATACTTTCACCCAAGTCACTCTCTCTCTCTCTCTCTCTCTCTCTCTCTCTCTCCATAACGTTGCCTATTTTTCTGTGAACTGGCCGCGTGTTTCTGCTTCTGCGAAAAAAGAAAACTCAAAATGTGTATTGAGTGTATAAAGGTTTTTTTTTCTTCCTCAATCACACACACAAATGCAGAATTGAACTCTCTAAATAAGACGGGTCTTGTCATCAACAACTTTTAAGGATGCCAAGATGCGGCGAAGATTGAAATTTTCATTCTCTGTACATACGATAATCTATACGTTCGGTGTACAAGCGGAGCGAAAAGGCGATTACGAATTATGCAAGCATGCAGAGAAATTTATTCGATTTTATTTTGTTTTGTCTCGATTTTGAATTTAATATGTTAAGCCTTCTAACGCTTAGCCATTGTTGTTTAGCCCGATAGGTAGTAAAAAATTCGTCTTAAGGTAAGCTATATAGCTTTTCTACTTTTAATATCTTCAACTTTAATTAAAACCTTAAGATTGCGAAAAACTTTTCTTTTTTGTTTTGAAAGTAGTATAAGGTTATAAAGATAGAGAGGAGATACCGATGAAAACAGTAACGCTTTTGTATTTTTTTCGTTTTAAAACCAGATGAGATGGTAATTTTTTAATTATTGTTGCAAATTAACGTTAATAAACTGCAGATTCCTTTTTCTTTTTTTTTGCGTATAAGAAGAAAGCTGCAGAGAGAAGAAAAAAAAAACAAAAGCAAAAGGCACTAAAATTATTTAATGAAGTAAAGTTTATGAGAGCAGAAAAGCATATAATTAATACGTTTATTACAATTAAGTGTAAGTTTGGCGTGATAATAAGTTAGCCTTAAGAGATTTAGAGTTTCAAAAGGCAGTTGTGATAGAAGAAGACAAAGGGATCGGGATTGGGGTGAAAGCGACGGTGAGAGAGGAGGGGAGCACGGATGGGTAACAACTTTTTCAATTATCATTCGGTGTTTGTGGATGCGCTGGGAAATTTATTAAAGTTTAGTTTGTCTGTCTATCTGTCTCCGTATCTGCGTGTATGTGTGTATGTGTATGTGTGTCTGTTTTTTTCGTTCGCGTGTTTGTATGTTTAAGTGTACTACTTTTTGTTTTGGACCTAAAAAGGTTCAATGAATTTTTAATAGCTGCTGGCTGAGACCATGAAAAACCAAATGTGTCTTCTTTTTTACTCCGCCAACGACAAGTAACGATATAAGAAAACATTAGGTCTGGAAATATGTTTATGTATTTGTGACGTTAAGGCGGCATGTAAATGTATTCTATATACGTGCGGTATTATTACTATTAAGGATTGTGTGTGTGTGTGTGTGTGTGTGTGTGTGTGTGTGTGTGCATATGTTTGTGTTCTATTTATATTATGTGCTCTCGTTGTGTTGTTGTGAATTGTGTTCTGTTGTTCTTTTACGATAACGGAATAGTGTAAGAAATTCATTTGCATGTACATCGAAATTAATAAAACATATGAGTACTTTCTATGTGGCAACAGTAGAAGCAACAACAATAATAATGCAAAAAACATTTGTGTCCACAATTGTGCACACAAACCAAGAAAACCCAACTCTGAAACACTGCGGCACAGATATGCCAAAAGAAATGTCGCCCCATCATATGTTATTTTAGAAAAGTTTTCCTCTAGTTTCTGCGGAGGGGTTGTAAATGTGTAAAATTGTGTGGAAAACATTTTGCGGCCAACATTAAATGGAAACATTTGCAACAATATTTAACAACAGTAACAACGACAAAAACAAAAAAAAAAAAATGAAAAAGAAAAGACAACCGCACAGAACAAAAGCGAATAAGAGCAGCAGCAACGTAATAAGAAAGTGAAGAAAATGAATAAGAAGAAAAAGAAGAAGAAAAATAATACAAAACAAAAAGTTGTATTTGCGGCAAAACAATACTTAACATAAGAAATATAAAATGTCGCTTAATTAGACATGAGACAACCACAAATGAGTGTTTGCGTCTGTATATGAGCCGGTATGGGTACGCACTTATCTATGTGTGTCTATCAGTTTGTGTATGAGCAAGTATTTTATTTTCTATTGTTAAACTTTCATGATGAGAGCGTAGTAAGCTTTTTTTTAATTGTTTTCTTTTTTTTGGCAAAGAGGCCATACAAGGTAGAGGAAAATATTCCAAAAAGCCTAAAGAATACTTCTATTACGTCATAAAAAAGTGATTAAAAAGAGTAATTATATGCCAAGTAAGCAGTGATAACGATCATGAGAGAATTTCACAAGAGTAATGCGCGTTTATAAAGACAGGAAGGTGAAATAAAGGAGAATACTGTAACCTCTTGCGGTACCAAGGAGTCTCTCAATTCGGTTGAGAGCAGATGTGAAATTGCTCGATTTTTAAATGTTTTTTTTTTTTTTTTGAAGCAAACAGCAAATGCAGCGAAGATATCAAATTGGAATTTTGGAAAAAACCATTCTTCGCATAGCTTTTTTCCATTTTTCTAGCCATTTATTCCAACCCTCAATGCAATCCTGGTCTCTAGCGACAATTTCATAGAGTCTAGATTTCGAAAATAATTTCATGCGTCACTCATTTCGCTCATTTCATTATTTTGACTTATCGCCGATTAACTTGAATGTTGTGACTGATCAAGTATAAGCGAATAAGCTCCCTTTTAACTCCTAGCATCTGGCTATCCTTATATTTGTTCTCGTAGCCCTCACATGCGCTACATCAAGTTCGTTAGATCTTTG
Organism: Glossina pallidipes; assembly: GCA_000688715.1. NCBI lineage: Eukaryota > Metazoa > Arthropoda > Insecta > Diptera > Glossinidae > Glossina > Glossina pallidipes. The sequence goes on along the minus strand of KK499771.1, from coordinate 3,056,277 downwards.
TGACGCCTAAAAACTCGCACTTGTAATATATCGTTCTAAAGAAGCTGAGTTTCCACAAGAAGTTCGAGTGAAATCTGTCAATCAGTCAGTCGGTAAGTTTAGAGGGATACTTTTTGTTAGTCGCATGTTTAAGTGCTTCGAGATTTTCATAAAGGAAAAATATCCTGAATAATCAGTTTGACTCGATTATGTTACTAATCAAAATGAAATACGCCGAAGCGTTGATGATACTATAGAGCGGCTTTGGGGATGGGTGTCCTACGAATAGGAGAAAGCATTCGCAGAAGGTTTAGCAGCGGCCGTGGAAGCAAATTTTTCACTTTGATGAACCTTTAATGGCTCCGAACTCCGAAAGCATCCGTATAATCAAAGAAATAGTTTTCATTTCAAGGAATTGCCTTTAGAGATAAACACGAACTTAATACAGTCTGCCATCTTCTAAGGTAGGTCTGCGTTGCTTTACTGAATACACATATAAAACTCGAAAAAACGAAAACCAATTATGGGCACAGCAAGCGTGGCGAGGTATTTTCTTAAAGCTAGAAGCGTACAAGATACTACTGGTGCCCAAAGGAGTCAATGGTTATTAACCTATACCGATCCTTGTATACCTCTCCAAACCAAATTAATAAATGCCTCTTAGAACACGATTTAATTGGTTGATGTCAGTCGGGCTTCAGACCTAAACATGGCTGCGTTAGCATTTTAACCAAGGTTACTGATGATGGTAGGTGCAGCGTATAGTTGACTTTGGAAATGTACAATTCCGTGCCCTATTGGGCTTTTCAAAGGCGTTTAATTCGGTTGAACGCAACATTCTTTGCCCTAAGCTTGAAAGAATGTACAACTCTGCGCATACCGTAGTAAAGTTTATTCGTTCATGCTTAGTCGGCAGATGACAGGTTGTTATATGCTCAAACATGATATCAGTATGCCTCACCACCACAAAAGGTCTCTCCAAGGATCTGTATTCGGACCATTCTTATTCACTCTATATGAAAATGATCTACCAAGACGTGCAGTACTTACCAATATGCATATGTATGCGGATAATATACGACTGTACCAAACTGGGTGTAGTAACCAACTAAACGCAAGTATGAACAGAATAAATGAGTGTTTGACGGCAATCTAACTTTGGGCGACACTAAATGCAAACATTTGCTAATAAGCAAAAGTCCATAACGAAATTCAACTGGTTCAAGCATAACTGCAAATAGCAACCTCGTTCAACGTGCTAATACGGTTCGAAACGTAGGTATTTGCGTGAACACAAAGTTAACATGGGGAAATCATGTCCGTACAAACAAACATACACACGCTACGCAGCCTATGAATAACCCGTAGAGGCCACCGAGTATAAGTTATCTGCTGGCCAAAAATTATCCCCTCTCTCCGCTTTTATATGGGTGTCAAATTTTTTCCAAATGTGAGTTAGCTGGGGTGCGGGGATTGAAAATCACGGTCAACAATGTGGTGCAATATGTATTTGAATTAAGAAGAAGGGCTCACGTCTCAGCATACGTTCTTCGACTCCTGGCTATCACCTATGTTCCAGCACAATGTAATGATACTGCTGCCACTACAGACTGTTGTGTGAGCTATACTTCTTTTCTATATGTTATTAAGCTATAGAACGCTCTACCATCGCATTTGCAAACGATCACCAGTGTTTGTGGGTTTAAAAGTTTACTAACAGGATATTACAATGTAATCAACCGCTCAGCCAATTGGTATTTCATTGTTGTCAAAATTTTCTGTATTTCTGTATTCCTGAAGGCGGATTATAAATCAGGCTGTAATAGCCATTATTTGTTAGTTTGGGGACCCAAATACCCTCTTAGGCAAAAAACGATACCCTCTTAGGCAAAGACGATACTATACACTTAATAAGAACAACCAACATGTCATAATCGCAGTAATGATAAAATAAACTAAAATTTAAAAGGTAGTGATGTAGAGACATGTACGAGGAATGTATTTTAAATTTTGCCGAAGAATATTATATATAAATAGAAGGCAAACGTTAAAAGTGACAATGGTCATTATCATAACATACGGTCTCTTCAGCCAAAACGTCAAAGGAAGACGCGTCTTATGTAGAGATCTTCGGAGGAGCTGACAAGCATAGTCTCGTATAAATATCGACTTTGCTAGATGAAAATAAAGTCATAGGTGAAGTTTTTTCCCATTGTCTTGAAGGCCTCCAACATATATGAACACATATATGTTTGATTCTGTAGAGCCATTATAGCATTCCGCCTTTATTTTCACTTTATTTACGTTTTGGCTCAGTGAGTCCTGCTTAGTTGGGTTGGTTTTAAAACGTGACTTCATTTCACTTAACCGTCGCCATTATCAAGACTCGGTATGCGTGAGTTCTTCAAGCCTCAACATAAGATTTGAACAGATTTGAATGGTAAAGCTGAAGCGCTAACTGGTTGGACGGTATCTCTCTACTCTCTATCTCTTGTTCTCTGTCGCGGCTTCTTTCTAATCACCACCGTGTCCCACGTAAGTGACATTCCCTGATTCCGCCATTGCTTATATTGAAGAATAGAATGAAGCCCTAATATTACGTAAAGGTCTCAACACTAATGGTAATAATAATAATAGAAGTGATAAACTATTACAAAATGATTTATGTAAGTCCGTGCAATACTAAAAAAGTCGATGACTCAAAATCAAACAACTAATGAGAAAACTTTGCTTTTTATTACATTTTACCTGTAGACTGACAAGAAAAAATATTCCCTTAAATGCCTTGAAATCTCTATTTAGTACTTTCTGTTTTTTACCAAAAGATCTTTAAAAAAAGAAAAAAGACGGGAAAAAGAAGGAAAAAGACATATCTTTCACACTAGTTAACACACATATGTTTATACCATACCTACCGACCTGATTTTTACCTATAGATGGCCGTATCTTGGAACACATCGGAATTCAATTTAGTTTCGCATACTGTTGTTGGCATTTTCGTACACAACACACCCTTTGTAAGGTTTTAATATTTAATGAATCAGAAATGTTCTCCTTTTTTTTGGTATTTTTTTTTCTTTTGCCAATGTTCTGCACTCGCATGCGGTAGAGGCATCCACAACGGCACAATGTGCTTGACAAATAGGGAAATAAAAATGCGAGATAAAAAGCAAAAAAAAAAAAGGAAAAGAAGAAGAAGAACGAATTGGTGAGTTTAGTGAAAATGAAAAGAATAAGAGAGAGAAGAAGACGAGGGGGAAAAAAATTTGAGTTGAGTTGTAATTGAATTAAATTCCGATTTTATATGCTTGTGTGTACGTTTGTGTGTGTCTATTCGAACAGGTGTTAAAATTCTCTTTAGAGAGACAAAGCAAAAATATTATTAATGAAAATGTTAAAAACAATAAAGAGACAAAAAATAGTTTAAAAAATGGGTAATATATATATATATATATATATATATATGATATATATATGAAAAAAGTAAGCATTGAAATGATTGATAGACAAAAATGGTAACAATAGAAAGGTAATTTAAAAATTGCTAAGAAGAAGAAGAATTACTTAGATATCTCTCTCAAATGTTTATAAATTCATTTGTAAAGAAAACAATTTTTGTTTTTTTAAGTATTAAATTTATTTTTGATGACTTTGTAATAAATGAGAAAGAGCAAAGCATTTCGTATCGAAGAAAAGCGAACTAAAGAAATCCTCTTCAAAAATATAAAAAAAAAAAAAAAAATGTGAAATAGTTGTGTAGTCGTCTTAGGGCGAATCTTTGATGCTCTGCATTTAATTGCGACCGCCTTTGCGTATGCTTAGCATGGCATTCCCCTTTCCTTATTTGAGGACATTAGTCTGAGTTAGGAGGTGAAAAAGAAGACAACTTAGTAGGCTTCGTGAAAGCATGAAAACTGCAAATTATTTTACTTACTCTAGCATTATCAATACCAATGGAACAATTTTTGCGGGGAAAAGTGTTACCCATTTCACATACATAGGCCATATACCTGAAGCTTCAAGAACTTATTCTGATTTTTGGGGGTCGTGGCACGCGGCAACCAAAAACTCCATACATATGTATATATATATATAAAGAGAGATGATAAGAGGGCAAGCGAGGCTCCCCGATGCTCCCCGATGCCAAGTGCTCCAAAGAAAGGGACAAATCTAGTATGCCGGTTTTTTTTGGCGATTGGTGCAAGCAAGACACAGTACTTATTATTAAAAGATTTTTGTTAACGCCATCAAAATCTCAAGTACTAGTAGAAAAATATAGAAAAATACAATAAAAAGAAGTTTTTTTTCTATTTTTCATTTATATTTCTTGCAATTTTTATTCATTGAATTGAAACGAAATGAATGAATTGAATTGATGGTCATCATTAAAATGTATACATTTCACTGATTAAATAAATTGACAACAATTTCCTGAGGATTTGTTCTCTTCTTGTTTTTTTGTCCTTTCGTTGTGTGCGTTGATAATACTTAAGTATCTTCTTGTTATTATTATATTTTAAATGTTTTCAAAAAGGTTTTTATCACTTGATTATTTTCAAATCGTAAAACTCAGTTGTTTAAGTTGAAGTCGAGCGACGGACGATAAAGGAGAATAAAAAATTCATATAAGCAACAATTGTCATTTCTCTTTTAAGTATATGTTAGATGTATGCATGTTAAGCATAAATGTTGCATATACAATAGAATGATTGCTGGCAAATGTGTTTATCGTTGCGTCATATGCTTGAGTGCGTTTTCACCACAAGATAGTAACCGAAAGAAATATTGTTAAAAATTCTTACCCCTAAGGATTTTGCCCCCTGTGCTCTTCTTCATAAGAGCATTTATTTGCTTTTTTTTTTTTTATTTAAAATTTTTATCCTTAAAATAGTCTTTGAACCACAACTTCATTTCATATGCATTGTAAATAATTCCGTAAACTCAGGTGCTTTGATTGCTTGCTTGAATGCCTTCATTTGCCTTTTATGGAAAATCTTCGAGAATATCTTTAACAAAAATGTCTTCCTTTGTGACTTTTCTTTGATGTTGCTTGAAGCACATCTTTACAAGTCATCTGCTCTCATTTCCTTCAATTTTAACCAAAGATATTGGTTGGTTGACATCGTCTTGCTTGCTTTTTTACTCCCTCTTTTTTGTTGCTGTTTTTTTCTTTTAAATACATTCTGAACGTTTATATACATTTACATATATATATATATATATATGAGCTTGTGCGTGTGTGTATCTATTATGAAACGGCAAATCTTTCATTTCCTCCACTTTTAGTTTTGGTTTCAATTACACTGAAAATGTGTATTTTATGCATTTTAAGCATTTATCTGGGCATACAAAAGATTTGCGGTTTTTTGGATTTGCAAAATCGAAATTAAATTCAATATAAAATATTTAAGATTCTCTAAACGAGCAGATGCCCATCCTGATATGACATGACGACGCAAAGGCACTTTAGCCTTAGATGATGAAGTGTTGAAAGAAAATTGCCAATCTATTGGGGAATTCTTTTCATTGTTACTTTTCGCGATTTATTTTAACTAAGAGGACAACCGTATTGTTGATTGCATTACAGAGAGCGGTTTTGAACTTTTTCAAAAATAAAAAGCGCACGTTCGTTTAGCTTTACAACATTCGTTTTCTTAATAAAAGGAAAACAATTTTGTTGCCGAATAACAAAATGTGATTAGTAATTAAAGTCTTGATCCTTCTAAAGATATTAGATTACATGCGGGCTTCAAGCTTATTAATAAATGGTCTCCATCACGTCAATCTCGAAAGAACAAATTGTGAAGAAAACAATTTTGCGCGAAATTAGAAAAATGTCATCATGAAGAGGTTTACTTTTGCGTAAGTTTTCAGTTAGGTAGTTATAAGACAAACTAATAGTAAACAAGTACGAGAATTATATTCGGTCGAAATCGGATCTTTTATACCCTTCATCGTCATTCTGAAAACAAAAGAAAGAACTACATTTTTATGCTCTATTATACTGGATGGGCGCGGCTGATTTTTTTATATTTTCAGAATAAAAGTGGACATTGATATGATCTATGCGTTGTCCTTTATAACAAGCAAAAAATAAGGAAAGCAAAAGTTTTCACAATTTCCGTTTCATACGCTTGCGGGCGTGTTGTAGGCATATTCTTTGAGAAGTTTGGCCCCTTTTCAAATTTTCTCTTCATTTTTCTGAACAGGAGAATGTTTCCCACAAACATTACACCGTTGCACAGACGGATAGATGGACAGATGAACGGAGGGACATGCTTGGATGCATTTCGAATTTGAAACTGGCTAAGAATTTATATACTTTGCGGGGTTTTTGGAAACGCGCGCGTCTTAAAAAGGTATTAAAAGAAATATTTAGTTTTCATACACTATAATATTGGGAAGGCGTGAGCACTTTCCTCCATTTTGCGCAAGTGGTAGCCCATCGCCCACAGAACATATATTCAAATTGTTGTAGATTTATCTGCTGTAGTTTATGAGTAACGGGCAAAAAACAATTTTTTTTTTCTGCTTTTGAAAAACAGAGGTGCTCTTAGTTCACGTAATAGTGTACGCGTGTCTTTCGACCAATTTGGCCCACTTTTACAACCGATAGCTTCTATTTCGCGGCCAAGGGAATGCTTGCAACAGACATTATACAGGCGGACAGACAGCGAGACAGACAGATGGACAGACGGACATATTTAAGTCGATTCAGACTTTAATGCTGATCAAGGATGTATATACTTTAAGTCTGTGAAACTTCCTTCTGGTCGTTGCAAACGTTTTGACAAAAGGCAGGGAATATACCCTGCATCGTTCGGTGATGAAAGTAAGAAAGAAGAAAAAATCGGAATTTTAAAGTGATTTTACTCGCCGATAATTTTAATAAACTGCTAATAATTAAATAAAAAAACCAAGCTCGCGGGCTTGGTGGACGCGTTTGTTTCTTGCTTGAAAAGTAAACATTCAATTTCATCATTGGTTAGCTCGAAATATAGTTTACTTGGGCCATCATAAGCACAATATTCATAGCTAAGAAGCGTTAAGGGTTTGCGAATGCGTCTCGCTAATAACTAGCTTCCGTTCATTAAGAACTGCTCAACACATAATCCTACCACTCGTGGTACAAAGTATATTAAGTTTGTTTGGACGGTTGTAAAGACGCGAAGGGCTTGAGAGAGACCCGTCTTTTATTATATCCTAAGTTTGCCTGTCCATAACGTCCATAAAATGGCTGTCCATGCTTTCTTGTGTTCACCCTATTAGTGAGATATCTTGATGAAATTTGATACACTGACCTGTGTTGGCCCAAGGATGAACGCTATTGAAAATGGTTCGGATCGGACCGTTTCTTCGAATACTTCCCATATAACAACTTATTTTGATAAGTCGTTACAATAATTTTTTTAATTAAGCGACAAACAACGGTTAGTAATAGTAACTGAAAATCGGTTGAGGACATTTTTGGAATTCCTCTCTAATCTTTCCCATGGAAACTGAATCCTTATGCGGTAAAAAGCCCCAATTGTTAATACTTCTTGATGAAAATTCGTTCACAATAATAATTTCACATTAAAAGTTAATCTTGCCGAATTCGGACCGCGTAGGAGTCCTTTCTGGATACCAACCGATACAAGGATTCTAATCAAAAATAGGGCTTTGTATGCCAAGGTGGTCTAATTGTTAGTATTTTATAATGAAAATTTGTCCGTAGTAAGTCAACCATACGAAATTTGGATCATATAGACCTGTTTTTTGGATCACACTATATACAGCGGGTTCTCATGCAAGTAATTTTTTCTTCTGTAGTGCCATAGCCTAATCTGTGGTTTGTTATGACGGAAGCGACTGAAAAAAAAAAGCTTCGACAAGTAAATTAAGTTTGCTATCCCCCACGTTCGACTACCTCCAATGTGTGTGATTTTCTGAAAAATATGCATTTAGAAGTAATGTATAGTTTTTGGTGTGGAATTGCGAAAATTAGTGAATGACCGTACCAGGCGAAGTGGTGCAGGGTATCTAATAGTCGGCCTTGCCTGGCTATAGCATTCTTACTTGTTATGTTTTTGTTAATTTGTTGGGAGAGAAAAATACAAAAAACAAAACAAGTAAGTATATATGCATAGATATCTACATAGGTATATGTACCTGTGTATACCTGTGTATGTGTGCATGTATGCATACTTCATTTCTTTTCACATTTGACCAGTCATTCGGTGGATATTCTTTTTACGTGTGGCCATGGTAATAGTCAGGAACGATTATGGGTAGATGCAGCTGCATATATGCAGCTATATAATGTGTACGCATATATGTGAAAATCCTAAGAAATTTTTACTATAAATATAAGGATTTGTTTAAGAAAAAATTGCACGATAAAAACGGTGTAATTCATTACTTGAACAAAAAGCGGTTTATTTCGAATTATTAACCCGCGTTTTGCCTATAAGAAGTCAATTAAATGAAATATAGCAACTGAAAATAAAAGAATGTACTCCAACAATAACAATATTCGTTCAGTGACATCAATTCGAATACAAACATAGAAATGATAATAAACAAATACTACAAGAGTATTATTAACAACGACAACAAACAGCTTTATCATCGTTATTTCAGTGACAATAACAATAAACTTGGCGCTTATTGCGACAACAATAGCAACAACAATTTCAACGAAGGCATAGTTAGAGGCGAGCAAGCAAACAAGCAAGCTGGCAAGCAGGCAGGCAAGCAGTTAAGTCAGTACATATCATTGTCATCATCAGTACAGTACAGAAACATGAGGCTGAGTGACTGTATTAATGCGGAACTAGCAGCCACAATACACTTATATAGATTGCTATATATTTGTAGCTATATATATATATACATATATATGTGTATTGCATACAACATAGTTTGAGTTACAACAGTGACAATAAACAACGATAGAACCAACAAGCGTGAAATTTCACATTTTCTAATGCCAGCTACATACATATACATACATACATACATACATACATACATACGCATCATAGCTTGCATAAATACTTCCTACCATATAAAGTCGTTAATGTTACGTACTCTGTACGTGTGTGAACGCTCGTTTATAAATATGTATGCATGTATGTTTTTATATATGAATGTGTGTGCATGTGCTTGTGTGTATTGAAATATTTTGTAATGTGTACACTAGCATCCTATCCTTATAATAACAAATTGGATTTTTGCAATCGTTAATATTATGCTTCCTCCATACATACAATTACATTCCTATGGAGTTAGTTACTTAGAGATGGTAAGTAGGGAAAGCCAACGAGAATGCGAAAGAAAAAGATAGATAGATAGAAGAGACAGAGAGTGAAAAAGCCAGATAGGTAGGTATTGCGTGTGTTTTTTACGCTCTTTGTACAATATAATGAATTCTAGTCTTTTATCTTTTTGTGTTATTGTAGCTTTACTCTATTGTTTCTTGTTGTACTTTGTAATGATTTCAGGCTTTTTTTGCTATTTTTTTTATTTCCATTCCATGTACTTTTCTCTAGCATCTACATTTAGGCTTTAAATTAAGCAAAAATTCGCTGCATATCGTCTAGGTATGTATGCGTACGATGTGTGAGTGCAGAACATTATTATTATTATTATTATTTTTTTATTTTTGTGTTTTGCTTTTGTTGTTATAGTGTCGTTTAGTAGTTGTTGTTTAGTAAAAGTGTCTACTTGATAAATTGTTATCATTTGAGAGAACAATGAAAATTATTTCATTACACGTACACGTACGTACATCGTGATATTGTAACTCTTTCGAAAAATAGACAGAAAGACTTTTAATATGTTACTCTTTTGCTCTGTTTAGTTTGAAATTTATGTCTCTTTTTGCCATAGAATCTACAAGTGTTGGCGTGAGTGCCATTTAGTGCTTTTATCAAATGTTATTAAGTTGACTTTTGATTTATTGAATTCTATCGTAATACGATAATTTTTAAACAAGCGCGTTTTTTCAATTTCAAATTGGGTTTTTTTTTTTTTCATAAAAGAGATCTTAAATCTGTTTTTGAATATAATTTTAAATTTATTATTGCAATTTTTTTTTCCTTAAGAGATGAAAGTTTTTTTTTTTTTTTGTTAACTTTTCAACGAATTTGTCTTGCAACCAAGCAATCTTATTAAATATAATGAACTTAGTTTTCCTCTTTCATATGCAATAGCAAATAAAATTATTGGAAGACATGCTCACATGCAAAAGCAACTTAAAAGCACGTCATATAACTTTTTTCAAAAATAAAATCATTGAAAATGGTCACCATCACCTAATCATACTTCGGCAGTCGACAGTCGGCTTAAAAGACAGGCAAAACGAAATATATTTTCCTTTATAAAACCATAAACGCATGGAAACTTCTTAAAAAAAAGGGGCGACTACATGTGAAGTTAATTTTTCTTTTTTTATACATGCTACCAAGAAGCGGAAATATATTAATACCATCGCAAAGTTCATAACAGCGACAAATGTGGCTCAGAGAGTGCGATCTAAGATTATGTAGTGATTTAGATAATTTAATTATGTCCTTTTTCTATCTTTAAAATTACAAAACTTGAAAACCTCATCTTATGTTTTCTTTTCCTCTTCCTGCCTGGGAAGCACTCGCCGCACGGCTAAGTGCGGAATTTCATAACTTTCATCACTGTGTTGATTAAAACAAGGTTTTAATCGATAGCTGGCCATAAACGAGCAACATAACTTGAATGTTGAGAAACCGGTTATTTTCAGATATTTGACATTTGGAATTTGTAATGCAATGTTCATTACCAGCCCATGCATAGCAGCTGTCAAATGATCTGCGTATGAACTAAATTTAAAACTTAGGGAACATTTTCTTTTAACTCATTCACTTGTTCACTTCACATATAAGGTGTTGAAAATGCGTTATTTGATGGGTTAAATTTTTTACTTGTTTTTCTTTTGCTGCTTATTTGGGCAAAATGCCAAAATATGTGTACTTTAGCACAAAATTATGTATGAGCCAAATATTAAATAAAAACTTCATTAAAAACTCTACATAGAGACATAAGAGAGTGTTCTTGTCTATGTATATATATATATATATATATATATATTTATACATAGGAGATACAGTCTGATTACATTGAAATCATGCGAGGAGAAAAAAAATTCAACATCTTTCAGCATAGCGGGCGTACAGCAGCCATTCAAGTATGAAATTAACAATATCTGAGAAAAAATTGTATTTACTTTTCTTTCGTATTTTTTTTTTTTTTTTGTTCTCCGCCAGATAAAAATTGTGAAGCAAACGCGACTAAGAAATATTCAAACACAAACAAATGCAAAGAAATGATAAACTACGGTTAGTAAGTAAGTTTTTTAAGTGCCGAAAAGGTGCATTATTTTTCTACAGCAACTATTCTTTGAATAGAATTTTTTTTGTACGCTGAAACCCGCAAAAAAGTTTCCGAAAACTAATTTTGCTCGCTTGAGAATTTAAAGCATTCTCTATTGCAAAGAAAGCCGTTAAATATTCAATATGCTTTAATGAATATTTCAACAGTTTTGCCGCCTTTACTATACAAAGTCGCCGACTTTCAAGCGTGTTGTTTTATTCATGTCTCAATCAGAAGTCGTCTGGCTTATCGGGACATAAAAAAATATTGTGTAAAACAGTGATCGATAGGAAGGAGTCTGTGATAAAGAATATCGAACAAAATCTTCATATGTAAAATTTTTTTCAATTTGCTGATGGTAAGCCATCGGCAGCCAATCCAGTAAATGCGATGAATGCATCAACGATTTCCTTGCTCAATTAAAGTAGTTTATGCAGTGCTTAGCCAATACATGGTTTGGGTGAGAAATAAATTCATTTTCATTCAAGTCAAATCTCTTCTCTTGAACACAACACACACTTTTCGCTGTCAAGTAATCTGACAGCCTTCCGGAATTTTGACCTAATAACATCTTTCTTTTGACGATCTTCTTTATTTTGGACTCGTAAAACTGGATCAAGTCCTTTCTCCGGTTTGCTGTCGCGACTGCCGATCCGAGTGGTAATTACTAATCTTAGTTATCAGTACATATTAACGTAACGGACATGTTTTTAATGCGATATAAAAAGTATGGGAGACATTTTGCTAATAACTCATAAATCAAATACTGCTCCAGATAGGGTATTGTTTTTTTGTTTTCTAAGACCAGCCATTTAGGCGAAGTCGCCTATACGTGTGGGCACGCTGTTAAGCAGGAAAAATCGAAGGGAGGGGGGGGGGGGGGGGGGAGTGTTATTTGTGAACGTTCGACTTGACAGTGGAGACGTCAAATACCGTGTGTGGTATGCAGGTAACTCTAGGTAGAGCGGGTGCGAGCACTGAGAAAGCCGTGCAGTCCACATTACGTCGGTCCTCATGGATATCGAGAGTTTTGAGCCCTTTCTTAGGTATGCTCGCCTGAGCCCTTTCTTAGGTCTCGCCCGCACATTTGATTGATGCTCTAACCTTGGTTGGATGTAGGTGGCGTACCGTTGTACGGATGTCGGTCATAATGAAATGATTTTTGCACCGTTTTAAAAGAACCGATGCCCTTGGATGCGTCTTTCGGCACTTCAAACATATTCGAAATATTCTATCCAATGACAATCCTTTTCTATTCTCACGTCTACAACATCAAGGTTTACCGAATCTTCTACATTGACACCACCAAAAGGGTTCTTTATCATTTTTCCTCTACCTTAGACAGAGACACCTTTGAGTTTTGGCGACGTGAAAGCTTGCCCTGTTAGGCTCCATTCAGACATTTTTATGAGGTCCCGATTTAGTGTGTCATTCATCATGCAGCGTTTGTTCCGTATCTCGTTGCTGCACGGCCTCTTACTAAAGAAAGATGCTGTCGTCTGCAGACGAGTAGATAGGGTTTTCTGTCAAGCAGCGCAACTCATTAGGGAATACCAGTAAGAGACAAGAACAAAGAAGAAGGATGGCTCTGACCGCCCCGAAAACTCAATCGTATTTTATTGTTATCTTTGCAAAATCAAATAATATTTTTTATCAATTTCTTCTAGTTGTAGTTGGCGAAGATTGTCAACACAGATTACTATTACAAGCGGTAGACAAACGGTACGATAAACGATTAAGTTATGATGTGAGTAGTTCAGATAATCCACACAAGCTAGCAGAAGCTATTAATAGACTCAGTTCAAACAAATATAATTTTGTTTTGGATGATAATGATTATGAAGTCTTTCGCAGAACAAAGCTTTTGCTTGCTTATAGTTTCGTACATGAGACATATGGAAGCCTTCTGCAGCATAAATGATTTTGTTGGCATTGCTTGGTGTCTAGAGAATAGACAAGATTGCATTGGTAATAAGAATGCTTATGTTACTTATAATTACCAGAAATGAAATTACTTTCGAGCTTGCATCGCAATATGTTGACCTTGTTGCCAGTCTACCATATGCAAGTTTATGTATATTTAGAAAAAGAGCGTAGTATCATACTACAGAAGAAACTGCGCTTTCCGAAAAATAACTTTTAATTTCTAAGCCAAGGGCATGCATAGAATAGGCTGTGAGTAAATTTGCTTAAATCCCACAGGCAACGTATCTCGAACCCGTTCGATTGCTGCACTCGTGGCGGGGAAGTTTCAAATAAGAGAAAAATGTAAGCGAGTTTTTCACTTTAGCATCAGCCATTTGGTTGTTAATATTTTCCAATTTATGATTTCAATCAATTTTCCTATAAATATTTTTTAAATTCTATTATGTATTTTAAAGTGTTAAGATTATTTATTCGGTTTAAGAGGAGACATTTTTTAACTTTTTTTTTAATTGTATCTTCCACTTCGGTCGAAACTATGCAATAATAGAGTGAAGACTCATCAGAAGACTATGCACAAAATTCCTTCTTTCTCGGCTTGTAAAAGAATATCCAACGGATAGCTTTAAATGTAAGCTAACGAGTCATAAGAGCGGTAATCGCTCGAATGCACGCCAGGTTAGTATTTACAATAAAAATTTATATTCAGATCTTCGAAAAAAGATCTCGTAAATATTATCGAATCTAATTGCAAATCTAAAATGAAGCATTCCTTTGCATACACTTGTGTAGTTAAGATATGTTGAAAGGTGTTTTTGAATAAACCAGTAAATTAGAAAGTACCGTGCACTGTGTGTTACGGATTCGTAACGACCCGTTTCCACTTTATGCGAAAGAACATTAAAAATAGGAAAACTGTATGTGTTCAGTTCTGAGGCATTTGGTTATCTCTGAGGTTAAATTGAGATGCCATTCATAAAGAATTGAATTAATTCAGCATAAACTTCAGCGAGATTTCAGGTGATGTTCAAGTTTCCTTTAACTTTTGTGTTTTCGAAGAAAATTTCCATAGTCTATAGACTCACGCCCATGCTCAAATGTACGCACATCAAAAATAGACGCATTTTTTTCATCCTTTTTAGGGCAATATTTGGCTTCACAACAGAAAAATTTTTTATTAAAGTTGAGTGCAGAAAAAAAATTTGGCGGAACACGCCGGAAGTTCAGTATAAAAGAGGGGAAACGTTCTCAATTGGTTCGTATTTGTCCAAAGCATTTTGGATATGTCCGGGAGTATGCTACACGGCAGCTTAGAACAGGTGAGCGCAATGTGAGCTTTGTTGTGCTTGTTCTCTATTAAAGGAAAGCCTTTGGTTTTGGTTGTTATGTAAGCTTAAGCGACGAAATTTTTTACTATAAGTGACGTCACTGAAAACGCATCAATTCCAGATATGGAAAATTTTATAGACCTGTCGAAAAGAAGAATCTGGAAAAAGTAGTTCAGTTCAAAATTAAACGAGAAACTGCTATCACAGTGCTTCACCTAGGTGTTGACTGAATGGATCTTCGCTTTATTTTGCCCTCAAATGCATTATTTAGGAGTGAATGTTAAAAAGATTTTTTATTTCAAAGATTCGAGTCGAGTTTATGGGATCGCATCATAAAGACATGAAAATGCATGTTTTTTTACTACTAACTATTGAACTCGATTACTACCTTATAGAGTGGGAAGTTTAGTTTGAATCTGTATTTTAATAGCGAGAGTTGCCAGGTTATATGCTAAAGGAGCGAAATAAGTGAACACACGCAGGTACAATTGCAATCAAATCCAATCAAACATCAAGTCATTCATAATTTGTACGTTATAAGTATCAAGAGTACTCTTCAATTTTGTTGTTGTTTAAGGAGCAGGTAGAATTTTTAAAAGAGTGGACGAAAATTCATCAAATATACTGCGACCCCAATTGTAAGGAAAACGAAATTCTCTCTACCAATTTATCCATTTGACTAACAACGCAAATTTCAATGCGTGCATGCATAATTGCTTAGCGAAGTTAAAGCTCGAATATGCTCCGACATATCAAGAAATTATTCATTGAACTTTCTAAGTTAAACAAACCTTAGCTTTAGCCGGAAAACCTATGCTTTCGATGAATTGCGGTATTTTTTGTTAAGTAAACGCATACAAAGATATCCTCCCTACGCGAAGTGATGGCGAAGTGAGGGAAACTGTGTAGGCAAGTTGTTTACTTGGAATTTCTTTGCAGAAATCTTTTTCTCTCGAGTCGACAATTTGTTATAAGCAAAGCTGCTCAAATTTAGAAATGAATCAAATAATGCCTGTTTTTAAAGCCTACAAAGATTTGGTATTGCATTGGTTGCATTGATCGATAGAATGCTTTCTTCTTCCTCTGCTAGTCAGCAAATAAACAAGAGATGATTCACCGACTGGACCAAAAAAAGGTTCGATGAAGCGCTATGTTTGTAAAGTCTATTTCTTTTTGCTGTTTTTTCCGATTTTTGTTATTAGTTTATGCATAAACTCAATACAAAAGTGTGCACCTCTCAGCTCTTATATGATGTCTATGTGCATTCTACTCAACACATCTGGTCAAACATTTACTTACAATATATAATGGCAGGTATTATTAGAGAGAAATAACAAAAACTAAAACACGAATGTTGTGATAGCTATCGTAAGCACGCAAACACACGCAAGCGTATATAAAACTTAAGTGCAATTCAGTGCAGCAGTGTGTACAGCGAACAAGTTTTATATTAAAGAGGAAATATGCTCATATGTACTTATTACTTGTAACTTACTTACTTACTTACATATGCATGTATTCGATGTTTTTTTTTTCGGGTACAACACTTATTAGAAAGTTATTCATGTGTATATGCGCACATATATATGTATTAGTATGTCTCTATACATTTCAAGTGTTTCGATATTTCATGTTTAAGGGAATTTAAGGATCTCTTACGTTTCTATATTACATATATATATATACATACATATATATATATATATATATATATATATACATATAAGGGTCATATAAATATTAAGCGATAGTGAATTTCACATCAACTGATTAATTTGATGCTGTTAGAGAGCACAGCTTTACAGCACATTGTGAGTTGTTAGCAGAGTGGGTGGAAAAGTGCTGCATTGTTTGATTTTCTTTATGTAGAGTTCACTAGCACTAAATGTTAGCTTCATAAGCAATTTCTAAAATAATTTTATTAGAGAGAATATGAACAATTTATTCAAGTTATTATTTAAATATAAAAAAGAAAAGTTTTTACTTTTTTGAGAAAAGACCATCAAAAAGTTTTTACTTGTTTTTCCATACATGGGTTTTGGTTTTTTTTTCTTTTATGGTACTTTCTTCAAGTCTTAACTATTCATTTTTCAGTTGAACAATAACATTGATGATATTTAGAGTAATAAGCTTAAGGCGTGGAAAAGAAATTTTTCTTATAATAACTACTACATGCGTTATAGAAACATTTAAGAGTTTCTCGTACGATTGTTACTTTTACCTCCCCTAGAAGTAAAGGTGTAATGTACGCTTGGTCGTAGCGGAAGTCCAAATAGATTTAGTCTTATATTCGTCCAGTTTTAGTCATCTTTATTTACTTGCTTTTAGTAATACCTGTCACTGAATGCTGCAGAATGCAATACACAGAAGGAAGCTTAAAACACTCTACAAAAGATTGTCATGAAAATCTCACATGTCGTAAAATAAGTCTGCATGGAAACTGTCCGATTTTCTAAAAAAACAAAATCTAAAAATTATGGTAAAATCAACCCTGATTCATGCTGCAGCTGAGGACTGGCGGAAAGATAAACAACGATTTGCAGTACATTTCGCAGGCAAGAAGGATTAGCATGCTTATAAAGGGTATATAAGCAAAGCATTTGCGGAAGGTAAAGTCAGTCGGGCCAAGAAAGTTGAATTCTAATATTCATACGGACAAAACCGGAAGAAGCATTAACATGCTGAAAATTTAAGTTCCATAGATTAAGTAAAAAATGCCCTAAGTGGCTGCTTTGAGGGATGCCAGACGTCACGGGAAATTCGTCCGAGGTGAATGATCCCTGAATGATCTGCTATGCAGATAAGAGCTTATCCATTTCACTAAGTAGAAAGGGAATCCAGAGGCCTGCAGTTTGAAGACCACTAAGTTGTGGTTAACTATGTCAAATAACATAAAATAAAGTTAAATATTTGATTGATGTTATGTTACTTTCAAGATATCCATGCGAACCCTCTCATAAAATATTTATTTTTATCTATGAGAGTTCGTTCCCAAATGCAGATTAGACGAGCACATTTCTAAATGACTCATTCGTGTGCTGTTTTTGTACGACCAAGGCGAATTTTTGCAAGAAGCTTCGATCTCTTGCTTTTCGCATAAAAAATCAGATAAAAGAAGTCAACATTTTCTTGCCGTCCCTGAAGAAGTTAACTAAATTTGCGTTTCGGTAAGTAAACTAGGCTGGTTCAATTTTTTGGTCTAACCGATGATGTGTTTATTTCCCGCCGAAATCTATAATATTTATATAATAACTTGTACAATAGTTTGTAATATATTTTCACATATGGGGTGCAGGTTAACAATAACAGGATATGTTTTTGCCATCCGTAAGGCTATCTATATGTCACTTTACAAACTTTTCGGATGATCTGAGTAGCAAAGATATATTGTGCGGCAATGTATAATTCCAACTATGAAAACACTTGACTCTTAATGCCATTTAACCTTCATTTGGCCTCGCGACCTCATTTAGCCTTGTGAACGCTTACGAGTCTGTGTTGTTTGGCTGTTAATAATAGACTGTCATTGCATATTATTCTGACTGTATTGGTATAACGGCCTTGAAATGTTACGAGACGCTTTATCGGAGTAGAAGTTGTTGTCCCAATATCTTAAAAAGCTCGTTCATTATGGTGATTGAAATGATTTTTGTTTTTCTTGCGTTTTTCAATGTATGTGAAAACACCCTTCAAATGAATAAAAAGAAAACAAGGAAGAAAATTATATTCGGTCGTGACCCAATCTCTCGTATCCAGCATCGCTATCCTGAAAAAGGCTAAAGAAGTGAGAAAATTATATTCGTTTGTGACCAAAGCATTTATACCCATCGCTGTAATCCTATAAGAGATAGAAGAGAGGGGAAAATATATATTTGGGTGGGTGTGGCTGTTTGTCGATATTCTTGTAGAATAATTTTGCGAAAATTTATTTGTAGTTTATGAGCGAGGAGCAAAGGACACGGAAAGGAAAGATATTCTCACTTTTGGTTTACCACAGACACGGCCCAGTTTGGCAGTTGGATAGATGGACATTCTTAAATCCACTCAGAGTTTGATTGACCCCGTGGCTCTCAAACGTTTTGGCCAAATGCATATACCCCTTATCCTATGGTGATGGGCAATGCAATGCTTCTTGCCAGAGTTATTTTTATAGACGTTTTAAAAATTAGATACATTCCTAGTAAAACAACATGTGGCATATTAGTATTAATAGAACAATATTCTATCTGGCAATGAATCTACCGTTTTGCTATAAGATAATATAACGTCAACAGTTTTGATTGCTATTCTTGAATTGTTCTGCGTTATGAGTCAATTTAGTGTCGTTCTCCTTTCGAGAGTAAGGAGAACGAATTTAAGGTCACATTCAATAAGCTGGACACACAGATGTTCAAGTTCGTACGTAGATTATTTCGACTGTTAAGTTTTAAAAGTGATTAAATAATTTATTCATTAATTTTTTGGACTTTCATTCGTCATTTTCATCCTTTCATTAAAGACTGCGTTGTAGGTAAAATGAATACGATTTGGTTTGTTTTTTTTTTTAAGCTAAGATAAGTACTCTAGGAAAATTGGGCAGATCTGATAGTGTTTATTAATATTAAGGAGGTTACTTATTTTCTCAACATTCTAGCAGCTGCTTGGGCTTAAAAAATATTTTAGACGTTTCCACATATTATTGAAATGAAGTTAATTAGAAAACCCAAACTTTTCTCACTCTTTTCTCTACTCTTTTTGTATTTGTTCTTCGCAAGAGTTCATTAAATCCAAAAAGGCATAGGAAAGAATAAAAAAGTGAAAAAAATTGTAGGAAAACATTCTCAATATTATCTCATATTAATTCATAAAAGTTTTCTGTTGTAACATTTGTTACAATTTTCTGTTAGTTTTCTTTATTTTTCTAAAGTAGAACTTTTTGCGTGCCAAAATAAAAAAGGGAAAAAGGAAGAGAAAACAAAAAAAGGGAGAGAGAGAGAAAGAAAAAAAGAACAAACTAATAGAGAATATAGTGCTAAAAGACCGGATGTGGTGGATGGAGTGGGGAAAGTCATTACAATGATGACGATAATGATGTTGCATTGTGATTACGGTTCCAGGAAAATACGTAAGGCATTTACATAGCTTCAGCGAGAGAATATTTGTGAAGTCCTCTATACAGAGATCATCATGCATTAGATAATTTGGATTAGAAAGAACGCACAACAATCTTCTTTTTTTTTTTGATGTACACATATTAGTCATAAAGTTGTCTTCCTTCCTTCGTCTGCCGAAAATTATTCAGAATTGCAAAAAAACTACATTGTAAAGGCGTCTCAGACATTAGTTTTATATCACATAGGCTATTTGATGTTTTGAAGACTTTTACATAAGCAATCACTTAAGAGTCGAGCATATTTTCAAAAACTGCTGCAAATACTCCGCCATAAGTTATTTATCCATGTCAAGATTACCTTGGATCTTTACAGTGAACAAATGGTAATCAGAGAGGCAAAGTGCTGATTAACTAGACCGAGAACCATTCGCGGGATTGAGCTCACAGTTACCGCAGTCTCTTTGTACATATTATTTGCTTCGTAGTGAACTTTTCACAAAGCTTTCATTTTGGAAAATCTCGAAATATAGTTAAACTGGGCTTATAGCATGAGATTGGCTAACAATTTATTCGGTGATTGGGATATATTTCAAGTTTCGCTTAGAACACGATACGTTATCCATTAAGCTTGTTTTGCACGGCAGTGGTCACTTGATTAGTTCTTCAACAGAGGAACACGATGACTGGATGGCCAATCCAAGTAAAGTAAATCTCTTCAACGGCAATCGACAGTTGGAAGTCTCAGTTTTTACTTGCTTACTTACTTTTACCTTTAAGCAAGCCAGGAGGTGGTCTTCTCAATTAGGTCGCTGCTCTACAAATTAGTCCAACAGGTTAGTACATTTTCAATCTCTCTCTCATATCAAAATAAGAAGAAGTCTACTTACGATTCTTCATTACTCTATATAACTTATTCAGAAAAGTTCTTTATCTGAGACATGATTGTAACATGTAAATCGGAAACAAGGCGTAATATTATATATATATATATATATGTAGGTGTAATATTACTGCCTGAATCCGTTTTAAACTATGATAAAAGTGTGAAATGTAAATTTTTATATCTATGATCATTATCACGAACATGAATGAAGATAATGATTATGACGCCGTGATTATATTGTTGAAATAAAATGAAAAAAAAAAAAAAATAAAAATAAAAAATAAAAGAAAAAGATATAGAAGAAGAGACAAAACTTTTTTACCAAGACTTGTAATTTTTGCTGTTAGGCGACAGCTTGGTGGTTTAAAAAAGCTTCTAACACACAGCACAAGTGACGTATGTATGTAAAAGGGTGTGAAGAAATGACAGAATGAGTTAAGAAAAGTTGCTCGTTTCCTACAATCTGTTTGGATTTTTTTTTGGTTTTGTGTGTTTTCAAACTAAGGGTTAGTTTTTTAAATCGCTTAGTTGAGTATTTAAACCATTTCATAATAGACCCCGCTAAGTGTAATCGTTCTTGATCTTAAATATCCGCGCCTGCACTTGGTCGCCTTATCTTTTGTCGATCATTACATTAAAACTGAAATTTGTACTAACAGTTTAAGAAAGCCTTCATCGCGATCGCTGTACAGGAGAGAAAAAAATACATATTTTCAATGCTTTTATATGTTTTACTTTTGCGGATTAAAGAGAATAAACGAGAACATGTATTGAAAGTGAAATGTGAAATTACGTTGCCGGGACTTAAGCCCACAAAAAAATTCCTCCCTCATATTGCTCAGTCGCGACTCAAGGCTTTATCAGCTTTAATCAGCTCCTCTCGAGATTTGATAAGTACGCAAGTACGTCATTATCCCAGCAGTGACGAATCAAGTGCTTGGAATTTTGACATCATTCTGAATACAATCATCTGACTATGCGAGAATTTCATGGAGAATAGTAGTAGTCCTTAACCGCGAAAAGAAAGCCCAGCTTTACTGTCTTTTATTCTTCTTCTTCTTCTCTTTCGTGTTTCTCTCTATCTCAATAATTGCCCAAATGCATGTCACATCGTATCGCCTACACACAAGCTTATGTTTTCCATCATTTAAGGTAGTCAGAAAGGGAAAGGTTGCCGTGACTATTAAAGTACATTAAAATAAACAACAATACGTTTCAAAACCAAATTGTGTGTTGGAGTGCTATTGACCCTTTTGAAGACTCATGTTATGTTTTTTCTTTCTTTCATTTTTTTTGTTTTGTTTCTTTTTTTTTGAATTTCGTTTCCCGACTTTTCCTTTGTTATTGTTGGAATTGATGGCATTGGTTATTGGAGGCGATGGGTTGTATGTACATATATAAATGTGTGTGTATGTGCGTATGGCTGAATGAGACTTTGAGTTTTTTGTGAAAAATCACCACAGTTAGCGTTATAAATGTGAACAATAACTGAATTGATTGGCCAATTATGTTTTGGGTGATTATGTGTCGTCGTCGTCGTCATTGCCATGTTACAAGTTAAACGTTTATTATTCTCTTTCATGTTATGCTTCGATAATTTTACACAATTAAATTGTTTTACTAATGAAATACGGTCACTGCTGGGGTTAAAGATTCCTGTACATACATAACTTACATATGTTACATGTACATGGATCTGTGTAAAGATATATATATATGGACATGTGTAAAGATATATATATATATATATATACATAATATAATTATATAACCAATGTCTTCGATCAATTTTAAAGATTTCTTAAGCTTTAGTTACTTATTCCTTACTAAACCGTTTACCTCCTGTAGGGTATTCAGTGCGTTTTTTGTTTTTTTCTGTTCTTTGTTCATATTTACATATGTAATCTACATATATATTATAATAATTTGCATTTCTTTTTTTTTTTATTTACTGCATTTTCTTACTTTCGGTAAAATTATTTAAAATTAACCATAAAATACATTTTATAAATAATTCATTTCAATATTGCATGACAAACTTATGATTGCATATTATTGTAAAATTATTTCTGCTAACGACAAACATATTACAAACTCCAGGCTAGAGTATCGCGTTTTGAGATCAATAATAATTTACGTTTACATGTCAAATGCTGTACTAATTACATTGTTGCTACTGTCTACTGTGCATAGCTTCGAAAAGGGAACTCAAAAGTTCGTAGCGAAAATCAGGGGTCGAATTCGTGCTTGCGATATCGCCGAAAGTCGAACGTTATTCCGATATCGAATATAAAATTTCCTATAAAATAAAGCCTGTCTGACTGAAATTAACGACAGAGCTTCCCATACATGCGTTGGAAAGAAAAGGAGCAAAGGCAGAAAGCAAACATTTGAACAGATTTCTGATAAACAAAATCTTAGGAGGATTTAAATCAAAATTCCACAATTTTTTTGAAACCTTCTTTCCTTTCCTTTTTTCCTTTATTAATCAGTTAGGACTTGATATGCTGTATTATATCAGGTATGTGGTTGAAAAAGGGAAAGGGAAATTTCATCTAACTGCCATGATTAAAGCTTGTAGTGGGTGAATCCCGTTAGCACAAATTTTCTGCTTTGAGAATACTTGACATGAATGAATCGCTTCTTTAATAGAAATTTTTTAACTTTAAAAACTTCAAAGAAAAAGAAAGTGAAGAAGAAAAGCAGACTACAAGACGACGTGTATTTCAACTTAAAAACGTTCCTTCTAAAGTTGATATTAAAGGATTTTGTCCGCGATGTCCGTATCCCGACTGATGATGATGATGATGATGGTGATGGTGATGATCTAACAATAACTTTAAACGTTAATCGGATATAATCTGAACTGTGATTTGTTAATGAAACATTGTTATGAAACATTGTTATGAAACATTTTTATGTAGCAATTTAGTTAGCGCTCGAAATAATTACGAATGCATTTCGTTTACAATAGAAATCGCACCTTGTAGTCGCCGGAACGCATTAGAGTTCGATGCAAGTTTCCATACAGAGCTTCTTGTCCCACAATATGTGAACAATTCTCTACCCGTTGCATTTTCAATGTAGAGTTTTGTCATTTATTTCCTTTACTATAAATTACTTTCAAATTGCTTCTATAGAGCGAACTTTTTTATCTGCATTTCAAGCGTGTTAGAGCTACGTAATATCATAAATCTTTATGTAGTAGGAAAACTTTTCTGTATAGTAAGCAAATGGTAATTTTTACAGTTTGACACGTTTCGATAATAAATATAGCAGAAGGCGTAGAACAAAAAGAAAAAAAACAAGCAGAAAGTGACAAGAAACAAAAAACTTTATAATTGTAATTGTCAAACAATGCAAAAAGAAAACCGGTGGGGAAAAGCATTATAAATAACTGCATTATACGAGAAAGAAAAGCGTTTAAATGGAAAAGAAAAAGCCTCAGAGATAATTTATAGCTAATTTCTAACTATTGTGCAGATTAAAAAGATTAAAAGTGGAAGAGTACGAGAGACGTAAGCAACAACAGCAATAATGGCAATAATTAACATTTAAAATATGAAATTATAAATTTAAACAACACATCTACCTCATCAATTTCCGTACACAATCGGCATACAATCGAGTTCTTGCCTTCACTCGAAAATCGAAAAATTGAACTGCGCTAAGCCGAAAAACCCTAATATCACATAATTGGTTTTTGTTGCCGTTTCTGTTGTTTAATATTTTTTCATAAATTTTTATAAAAAAATAGCTTTATATCAATTTAGTAGAGATGCTCTTATGCTTTCTCTACATGTCTCACTTGCGCCTTGTATCTTAGGGTACGTATGTAAGTGTGCGGCCAAGTTGTTAGCCTGTCTTTTTTATTTTGCAGGGCAAGTGTTGCTAAGTCAGCAAAAGTTGCCTTTTTTGTACATACATCGTGTACATCGTGTCCAGTAGTGCAGGACTTAATTTTTAGAAGTCATTTGTGTACATAAGCGTTGTATGTTGTAACGTTTTCTGGTAGAAGCCTGCTCCCATACAATTCTACACGCACTCCTTTCCCATTTCTCTTTCGCCAGTTCTCTTCATCTATTAAATCATCTGCATTCGTGGCCATTTTTTATTTCCAGCATTTTTCTTCCTTAGCCTTTGCTTGGCTTCAGCGGCATAAAGTGTCTCCTTTTAGATTTATAATTAAGATTTTGGTTTGCTTCAACTCTCTTGAGCAAACGACACACGTACACACACACACACATACACGCGCGAAAAATGAAAGCAATTGTTGTATGTTTAAATTTACATTTTTCACTCTTCCTGCACTATTTTCATACACATTAGCGATGTATGGAAATATACTAATTTACTTTAATCGTTTGCAATAACCTGGTACTAAAGATCGAAGACTTGTTAAGGTGTACATAATTATACCCTATGTCACCACTGATACAAGATACATTAATTTTCTGTATGTAATATTCACAAGGGCTTAAGAAAGACCCACATTTTATTAGGCCGATCGATCGATAAGTTTGTCTGTCAATGTTTTTTGTGTTTAATTTACCCGTCGCAATTTTTGAGATATTATTTTATGAAATTTGGTAAACTGACGTGTTTTGATCCAAGAAAACGGCTCGGATCGGTCCGCCTATAACATCCTATTTTGAATAGGCGTTAATTGGGAAAAATTTGCGCAATTTCGTAGAAAATATTATGAAACTGTTTCGAAAATTACGATCTGTAGGTTGCTGTAATCACAAGGACAGATGGTCAGACATGCCTAAATCAATGAGGACAATTTTTGCAAACTGATTTCCGTAATAAAACGTGGCTCTAACTGAACTTCTTCTGGGTGTTACATACGTCCACATAATTTTATTACATACTTAACACAACTGCAGCTGTGTAGAGCGTAAAAATAGGGGAAAAATTTATTATCTATCATCTCAGCATTCGTGAGAAAGCTTTAAGTGATTTAGGTACACTTTACCTGTGTGATACCAAAAAAAAGAAACTTGATGTCAATTTTGCCTTTTTCCAACATGCACACAGTCGGACAAATATTAGTAGTTTTTTCTTGGTTGCGTACGGAATTACATAAAAGAATTTGACAAAAATGCTATGGTATTCATATACACGCAACTAACGCTTTCGGTTGGGTTTCACTCTTCCAAAACACATGATTTCTTTAATTCCAAAATAAAAGTAAATAAAAGACCTTTACGAGGTCTTTAGAAAAGATCGCGATTTTCTTAATAAAGAAAGTGTTCTTTCTTGAATTTCTTTATTCCCTCACCTTTTTCGTTTACTATTAGCTCACTTGCATTTATCCATTAAGCAAACCCTGAGCCTTACAAAAAAAATTTGGATAAATTATTGAGAATTGTTTTAGTAAAGAGTGCATTTTCTACATGGCTTATAGAACTGGAAGCGACAAGTGAAAGCGTAAGCGAAATTATTAGGAAAAGTTATCTTACGGACTTTGGGGGCGTCCCACGGCTGTACAAGAGTATGAAAAATTCAATTTCATCAGCAACGTAAATAGTGCTATTGTATGTGTTTACAATATATTTTCCTTGTATTGCGGGTATCCAAAAGTCGCTTCAAGCCGAATGTAGTTTCCCTTTTTTTTTGCTTGCATAAGTTTGCAACACGTGGCAACATGTTGTTGCTGTTGTTGCTACTGTTGTAGCTTTTTCTATTATTGTTGCTTGTTAGGAAAATTCTGCAAGTTTTCACAAATGATTACTAGCAGCACTTCAGGAGTTTTTCAACTTCAATTTTTTTCTCTTGTATCTCTTTATTCGCATTTTCTCACTCATTTATCATTTTTTCTATGAATGCTGCTTTTTAAGTATTTCATTCTTATGCCACTTATCATCGAAATACGTCAGTATATTGAGTTTATCAGCTCACAACCAACACTACGAAATGCGTATCGAGAATTCCGGAAAGTTTATGGTTTCTTAGTCAGCGAATGAAAGGTCCACAGTCAAATTAATCACAAGTGTCCGTCTGTCCTTCTCTTAATAGAATATGCGAAACATGTATCAAGGATTCCAAAAATCCTTTGTGCTCTTGATCTGCGAATGAAAGTTCCGCAGTCAAATCCGCAGTCACAAGTGTCCGTCTGTCCTTCTCTTAATAGAAACGGCGGAACATCTTTCAAAGATCCCAGAAAATCTTTGCGTTCTTGATCAACGAATGTAAGCCGCATTAACCACAAGCGTCTGCCTGCGCATCACTTAAAAGGATTTTCAAAGCCATAAAAATCGAAGGAGGATATTCAATTTGTACTTACACGTTCTTAGTTTAAATGAATAGATAATATTTGAGAAATATGCTCTTAATATAAATGATAAAATAGTTCAGAAGATAATCAAAGAAAACTTTGAAATTTCAATAACTTGCAAATTATCCGTTATATATATTCGAACCGAAGTGAAAAAAATCATGAACGCCTTTTACGAGTGTAATGCAAGCACATGCAGACTGTAACAAATAGAACGCTTCACGAGTTTTGTACATTGATTAGACGTAGTGAGCATACAATATTCCTTTTACGGTAAACATGTACAGCTTCTCTCTTATTTACTTTCTTTTGGCAATAATAATTAAGTTATAAAAACGAAAAGGTGGAAAAAAGAAAAACGTATCTTTCATTAAATATTAATTTGATTATCTTAAGTAGTTGCGATGATGGCCAAAGGGATCACTTACCTTGAACACAATCACAGTTAATTACACAGTAAATTGCAAGTAAAATTCAGGAGACAGAGAACACAATTTTTGTGTTTTGACAACCGCTCATATCGGACTAGTTTGGAAAGATATAAAGCTATCGTTTGTGGACCGTTTCTCTATTGTCCAGAAACGTAATGTTCAAAGCTTTTACGGCCACCACTTGCTTCCTTAGCTATGCATTCACTTATAAACATATATATGTATATAAAGCCACACGTACATGTGTATATGCATATATATTGTAGGTGTATCGCGGTGTAAATATGAAATCGGAATTTTCTCATAGATGGCCTTAACATTACATGTAAAGGACATGTTGTTGTGTTTCGCTCAGCTTGGGAATTTGGCAACAATAAGCAGTCGTAATACTAAAACATACTGCAACGGAGAAACGTCGAGTTTTGTGCTCAATTAAAAAAAGCATTTGTGGACAGCACTTGTTCTTTGCCTCATGGCTCTTTGCCTACACAAAAAAACCTTTTTGTGCCCTATCTTAGCTGCCGAAAGAAAGTAGATCTATTATGAGAATCCCAAGTGGATTTAGGCGTACTATCCATGTTGACTGCGAGGCGCAATCGCTTGGACTGGAAAAAGACGATTTTATGTGCTTAATGGGACCAAGGGTGTGGCCTGTTGTTAGCTGTTATCGTGTGGTGGAACGATTAATACCAAGAGCTGCCAATAACAATTTGAACCGTTCACTGTTCATAAAATGAGCGCAATATCATAGAAAGCAGCATGAGATCATTAATTCTACATGACATCTGTCCGTCTATCCGTATATTCAACTTATTCGTGACACATCGGAAGCATTTAATTGTGAAGTTCTAGACCATTACCAAACGTTAGTTTTCTCGATTATTACATGGGAAAAAATATGTAAAAACGCACAGTTCAAAAATTGTAAGATAACTGAAAAGAATGCCTAGATATCGATGGGCTGGCTATACTTTGAATGGAATATTTGTTATTTCTTTCTGTATATAAAAATTCTGCTTTGCATATTTATACACCTGATATATACAAATATGTAAATGTATATGCATACATATATGTATATAGATATCCCTATGTGTATGTACATGTATATGCGCACGTTTGCAGAAAAGCCTGGCACTCTTGTCGATATTTATTATCATTGTTTCAAAGTTAAATGGCAAGTCAAAGGTCATCAAATGTTATGTGCAATTTGTTTGTTGTTGAACATATATTGCTCTTGTTTAATAGTAATATATAAAAGTCAATGAGTGTTTGTGCTGTTATGTCTTTTATAGACCGTATAACAGCGTATTAATCTCGTTAATAATGAAACCTTGAATCGCTGTATTTTTCAACGTATTTCGAACTTCCATCATATTGTGTATGACGAGGTTTATGCAAAAGCAGATAAATGAACGAGCAAATGGATAATAATTAATTTGCAAGAAACGACACAAAATAATGGAAAGAAAGAGATTATGGAAGAACCAAAATACGGGCAACTAGAAAGAACTGTGAAATGGGAGGGTGGACAACCAATTAAAGCAAATGTGAACTTGTACGTGTTTAAATTTATTTGTTTACGAACTTTAATTTAAAGACGGTAAAAATGTGGTTCTCCTTCGCTTTATTCAATCCGTGCTCCCAATAATGCCTCACAGCACCTTTTTCTATACCGGGACACCTCCTTTCGTTTTTGTTATCACACAGGCTTGCCGCGCGATATAATTCGATCTCATTAAATACTTTCTTCAAATGGAAATAAAAATTTTCTCTTTCGCCTAGTGAGCGATAGAAAGAGAAGGAACAGCTCTAAATTTTATAAGTCTGAATATTATTACGGGCGAAAACGCTCCGCCTTTCTTTTAAAAAGTATTAAAAAATAACAACGTTGCAGCACTTCTCGGGAAGAACCTTTAATTTCGTCATCTCTGTGGACCATAAGTTAGCTGATACAAATTTGAATCTACAGAAAGAAAAAAGAAATATCTTTAATTCACCCGCCTATGTATAGAGAAAAGCGTAGGATTTTAGAGCGGACTTGGTTCCTGTATGGTTGAGGGGTATCTGAAGGAGACCGTTCGTTTCTTGACTCAAAAAAGGGATCTTTTCTATTAATAAAGAAGTATGAACACGATAACCTGGCAAGACCTACCATTAAATACCCTACACCACTTCGGTAAATATAGTGATTCATATAAAGATTTTTTAATGTAAGGTTCGTATGTGGGAAATGCTCGGAAAAGTGATCCGATCCAAACCGTATTCAATAGCTTTCGCCATTGGATCAAAATACGTTTGCCAAAGTATTTTAGAAATTTTCGATCGGCAGGTTGAACACAAAAAAAACCAAGACTGACAGAGGGACATAGGAACAGACAAGATTAGATGGATTCAGAAAGTCTATCTGAAGCTCTTCTGCATACGTCAGCACAAGCTTAATGCACACTTGCAGCACAAGTGCTGTGGGGTATAACAAATATATTTTCTTAGTGCTGTTGCAAGTCCTCCCAAGACATTCCCGATGGATGTAATAAGCTTTCAACTTCTCTAAATGTTATGCAAACGTTTAAATGCATTTACGTGTAAATACCGTAATAAAAATTCATAATGAAACTGATTGGTGTTGTGTTGAGTTAGTTATATTTTTTGAAAGACATGTACTGTGCTGTCATTTTATACCTACTAATAATTACGTAAATGTGAGGAAAAGTTTACAAAAAACATTTTCACTGTGATTTAATATTAATCATGTGAGATTTATGATTAGCTGCAAATAAAGTGCGTGCGTTAGCAGTTAAGTTTTAATATATTTAAAATTATAAAATTATACACACGTAGGCAAAATGCTATTCTGTCAGCACGTGTAGGTGACAAGCGTGTGAAGGCAAAAAGAGAGGGAGAAAAAAAACTAATTTATACGAATTTCATGATTAAGCAGAAAAGTAATAAGATGACAGCATTTTTTTCCTTTTGCTGCAACGGTTGCACCATATTCAAATGTACTTTACTAAATGAAAAATGCCTGCCCCCTCTACCTCAGGCGGTCGCGCAGTTTTCTTCCATTGAAAAACAAAAGAACACTCTGTTAAAAAAACATAAAACTTTTCTTATTTGGTGTAAACAAAAGTTTATTTTACTTGCGTAATTTTTCTAAACTGTCGATGATGCGAGATGTTCGCTTTGTTTTTATTTTTATTTTTATTTTTATTTTATACATAGCGCATTTTTCCCTAAACATTCCAAATGTAAATACACGCGCCAACGTTTGCCAACAAATATTATCACAACTACTTGAATGTGGCGGAATATCTGTTTCTCTTTCTTTTTATACCCATCACCGAAGGATGAGGGGTGTATTTATTTTGCCAAAACATTTGCGACGCCCAGAAGGAAGCATCAGTATATATTATTGATCAGCATCAAATTCTAAATCGATTCAAGCATGTCCGTATGTCGGTCTGTCCGTTTATGTAATGTCTGTTGTAAGCCTTCTCTGGGCTGGAAAAATTAAACTATCGACGTCAATTTTGGCAGAAACATTGGTAGTGCTTGTGCGCAGGTTGGTATTGAAAATGGGCTAAATCGGACGTAGTAGACGCCCACAGCACCTCCTAAACTGAGAACACCTCTGTTTTCCAAAACAAATGAAAAGTTTGTTTTTTACTCATTACTCATAAACTATAGCAAATAAATGTGCAAACATTTGAACAGATATTGTATGGGCGATGCTGTAACATTTGTGTACAAAATTGAAAAACAATTGACCACGCCTGCCCAATATTATAGTGTATTAAGATTGAATTGTTTCTTCAATGCCTTTATAACGCGCAGAAACAAGTTTCAAGACCCCTATAAAGTATATAAATTGTTGACCAGCTCCAATTTTGGAGGGCACCTAAACACGTCCACGTACTCGTCTGCCCAGCTGTCTGTTTGCGCATCTTTGTAGTATTTGTGATAAACATTCTCTAAACTTTTCAAAGGACACGCCTACAACGCCCACATGCCTATACGACAAAAAATTTTATTTTGGAATAAAAAAAATCACCTGCGCCCACTCCAATTTACAGAGCATGAAAATTTTAATCCTTTGCTCCTTTTGTCTTTTTTTGAGGTAAATGGTGATGGGTATAAAAGATTCGGTCCCGACCGAATTTGATTTTCTTACTTGTTTTCTTTTGCGCTTATCCTGTAAAGCGGCTCAAATACACTCTAAAGACAAAACATAAAGTAAACTTTCAGAAAAACAAATAACAATATATATATACATCTACATATATATATATATATATATATATATATACGCGTGTACACCAAGCGTTGTTAAAGTGAATGTTTACCATATCTCTGTTTGCGAGAGAGTCTGTATGGTAATCTTAACGTATTGACAGCAATTTAAAGTTTTTAATAAAATGCTGCCGAAAAGTGCGTTAGAGTCAACCCAAAAAAAGAAAAGATATTGAAATAAAAAAGTTTTTCGGATATTTACAAAAATTGCATTAAAATGAAACACTGTCTGTATGCGCTCGAACTGAGCAAAAAACAATATTTTAAAAGGCTCAATATAAAAACAGAAAATTGGAATTTTTTTCTAGCATTTCAAAAGGAAAAAGAATGCTCAGCTTTCAAAATTTATCCTTCCAATATTCTATACATACCCAAAAAAAAAAGATACTCAGAGAATGAGCTTCAGATTTAAAGTTAAAAGTTTTACACAGGTGATGTAAGATTACGTTTTTTCCCAAAGACACTTCTGTGTATTAAATTTCATCAAAATATACCAAAAATTGTGACCTTTAGGCTGAATACAAAAAACTAAGCCGGACAGATGGACGGACAAATTTAAATTTGTCCAGAACGTGATTCTGAATCGATTGAGAAAACAAGATGGACAGACAAGCATAAGCCGATCCCGAATGTAATCCGGAATCAATCAAGAAAACTAAACAGACGGACAAGCTTAAGTCGATTGAGAAAGTGATTCTGAGTCGATCAACGAAACAAGACAGACAGTCAAGCTTAAATCGATCCAGATAGTGATTCTGAGCCGTGCAGTATAATGAAAGGCGGGTCCATCGCAACCCCTTCTGTGCGTCGTGTACATCCTCACAAATCTAGCACCCTCCTCTACCACAACCGCTGTAGGGTATAAAAATAAAAAACAAAGCACAGTAGGTCCCTTTTTTTAGAACCGTTTATATTAATATGTAGATAGAATGTTTTACTGTGAGAACTAAATTGTGCAAAGTGTTTGGGTAACTCTTTCTTAAAGGCCGTAGTATCTAGAGATCTCAATAAACATAAAGGGAAACCGTTTATTCTTTAGATGATCCGTCATTGTTGTGGTCTTATGGGATCATGATTTGATGACTGCAGACATCGGACTTAATCGCGACATGAATGTTGCCCGAAATACATTGTAAGTAAACATGTCGGTCGGAAGTCGTTTGTGGGAATTCTAATGTTCAAGATATTTCCAGCTTCACCTTGATGATAACTACCAATGACTATCGAATCCCGGCCAACTGTCCGCTGGCAATTGCGGTAATTGATCCTAAAGTAAGGGTTTGGTATTATTTTTTGTTCGGAACTTATTGAACTTTAGAATAGATCAGCAATTAACAAGATGGAATACTTAATGGTCTTAACTACAGCGATCGGTTATAAGCATAGCATTCACCAGTTAATTATTTCGAAATATTTGATAACTTTTTCCGATTGAAATATACGCTAGTCGAGTTAATAAAAGCCGTCAAATTCGTGTGTGACGAAGGAAAGTAATTTGATGCAAGCTTAGCATATCCCAGCAATTAGGTGAAAGAATGAATTAGGGTGGATAGGTTTAAAATAATAGTAGAAGCAGTTGGATTTAAGGTTAATTATAATTTCGCTTATCAAAGCGCAGAGGGTTAACTGGGATAAGCGGCACCTTTATACACACAGTCATACATACTAAATCACTCCAGTCAAGACTCTTGATTCCTAGTTAAAAAGCACTAAACTGTATTACCGCAAAACTACACTCAAGTGCACAAGTAAAACCGAACAACAGGAGAAAAAGCTTGATTTCCGCTACCGTACATTTCTTTTATGCAATTCTACGTAGACTCACTAACTTATTAACAACTTGCTCTTAGTTTTGCTTTCCCAACTACAAAGTTTCATTCACTAATTTTAAAAGTTTAATGCATTCGCCAATTGTGTTCTATTTGTATATATTTATGAAATTGAGTAACTTCACTCATGTCGTCCAGGTGGCTCACACAATAATGTTCATAATCTAAACGATTTTTCACTAAGAGCGATAGTTCTTAAAATCCTAGTTTCCATATTTAATATATTGTTTTATGTCCTTTCTGGTGTGAAGATATTCAGTATTCAGTACTGTTTGCAGTTTCGTTATGCAGCAACCCATGATTCTTGAGCGTCCAGAAATTATTAAAGAATTTTACCAAAGTGATAGATCAGTTGTGGATGCTCATTCTTTGTGGTCCAGACAATTGTTGTTGTGTGGAGCTACACCAGAGCGCAGATCTATCCTTACAAGCTGCGATCTTAGGACGACTTACAAGCTGATAGAGTAGTTAATAATTAGAGACATCGTGTGCATCAGTGTGTTCAAAGCAGTGGCGGATATTTGAACGACATTTTATCGTTCGAATGTAACTTTAATTTCTAAGTCATACAATCAATTACCATTTACTGGGATCCGTTGAGTTAATTTTTATAGCCATCACGAAAGGACGAGGGATATATTCATATTGTCAAAGCATTTGCAACACCCGAAGGAAGCTCGACAGACCTCGGAAAGTATATATGTTCTTGATTAGCATCAAACTTTGAGCCGACTTCAGCGTGTCTACTTATGCGTTCGTCTCTCTGTCTGTGTAATGTCTGTGGTAAACATTCTGTTGATCGCAAAAATTAAGAAAATTTGGCAGAAATATTTAAAGTTCGTGCACGCAAGGTGGTATTGAAAACAGGACGAATTGGTTAAAGCACACGGCCACAGTAAAGCGCACACTCAAACAATATATCTGTGTGCGGGGTTTTTTCTATTATTCGTAAATTATGGAAGATAGAAAGCTGAAATTGTCTGTATTTACTCTAAGGAAGATTTTGTTATTCGCGCAAATAAAGGAAAAAACTGGGCCACGCGCATACAAACTTACAACCGATTAAGGTTTTGCCAAGTAGGCAAGGGATCTCGACTAACCATTCAATGGTTGTAGGTTCAAATCTCTATTGCGATAGAGTTTAGAATAAAGCCGATAGCCTCAGACAGCCTAAGAAAAGGAGAGATATTTCCTTCAAATATATTCGCATGGAACATATGACAAGCATAGTCTAAGCTCATAACTGTATTCTGACATTGTAGCCGATAATTAGTAATAGAAGTGTGTGACTGTGTTTTCTTGTCATAGTGTTTGTAATATCAATTTGGTGATGAACCAAAGTGTTTAGTTACGGAAATCATAAAAAAGGATAATGCTTTCGAGCACTTTGTCACGTTGCCCAGCATAAGTGCTAGAGTTAGCGGTGAGTTTACTGTGCCTGAAAGTTAACGTTACACTGGATATGTTCTCTCTCTTTATGGAATAAATTCCGCGTTGATTCTCGCTCCTTTCATACTATAACTTAATACCACTTACATGCATTGAATATTTCTGTTTAATAAATTTTCAAATTTTATAAATTTTTTATTAAACAAATTAAACACTGGGCACATACTTTTTGAACTAACATTTTTGTATTATTTCCTAAGACATATTTTCATCTCTTAAGAGTTAATATGTATTCATTGGCTTTTCTCGAATTTTTTATAAATTTTTTTTCCTTCCTTTTGTCGACCTTTTCTTTCAATTGTTTTCATTTGTCGTAAAATAACAGCATAATCTTGTACATTAACGTAATTGCACACTGAATAAAGATGTCAACCGACACTGTACGTATATGAAAAGTTGTTGTTGTCGTTGTTGTTGTTGTTGTCGTTGTTGTTATACACTCAACACTTCAGAAAGTTTTTTTTTTTAGTTAGGAAAAAACTTTGTTCATTGTGTATGGAAGAAAAATAATTTCAAAATCACATTGAAAACCAAATGCAATGAATCTGAAATAAATAAACGATTTCAAAAACTTATCCTACTGCGACGACGAAGGAGTTTGGTTGGCGGTAAAGACAATGAAATCAATATGTGGCGGTACTGTCATCCGAGATGGTAAACGATAATAAAATCAAAGATATATACACGCGATGTATTAAGGAAATTGCTATCATTATGTGTTTCATTTTGTTAATGTTATAAATTTAAAGAAGCCAAAGCAGCAAAGCAGCAAAGAGAAGGAAGTTGTTAACAGCACAATAAGAAGAGAAGCAAATACACTTTTGTCAGGCTGTTTGAGGAAAAATATTAAAGGAGAGATTTCAATTTAGGTGTTTACTGTCTATTATTCCCTAGTTTCTACCCGTGATATTTAATTGCGGCTAAAACTTATATTCAGAATATTCAAAGAAGAAGAAGAAGAAGGAGAAAATTTAATATTATTGCTTTTATTTGTCAATTATCTACTTAGTTCTCTATTACATAATATTAATTATCCGTTAACTCTTATCCACTGCATTTTGTCTAACTACTCGAGGAAAAGGATTGCAAAAGAAAATTTTGAAATTTTTGCTGTATATCTACTCTCTATTATCTATTGTCAATTATTCCTTATCCGTAATCCGTTCTATCTTGTAACATCTTCCGTTCTAATATCTAACTAAGGTTGTTGCGACTATGGTCGGTTATCAATTCAATAATTTCGTCGTCATCGTATCTCTAAACTGTAGAATATAGCGTTTAATACACATTCTACTTGCTGTCCTTTCAATGTCATCTAGAGAAACTTAACTTTTATGACGTTTTTTTCTCTTCAAGGCATTTTTGTAAAAACTCTCGCTTCACTTTGTATATCAAAATCTTCACAAATTTCGTAAAAGTCTAAGAATACAAATTTTGAAAATTCCGGACACACAACCTGATGGTAAAACACAAAAATGTTTTTGCTCTATTTTAGTATATAAATATCCACTATATATGTATATGTATATAAAAAAAGAAAAAAAACTTTCTAAAATGAGTAAAACATCAGTGATTAAAGGAAACTATGGTGGCTCTACTATGTTGTAGCGTCATAATGAAAAACTTTAGACTGCCTGATGGCATCGAGTAACACATTCCATTTGATATTATCATCAACATCCTTGCGATTATCAATGTCAACATCCATTCAAAAGCGTTATAGAACACAGTGCAGTGCAGTATGATAATACGCAACAGAGCAAAAGCAATATCAAGAAGGATAACAACAATATTATCGATAATGTTGACACTTCCTGCAATCAATTGCAGTAACAGTATTATCATTCCAGCGCCACGCACGCACTTGTACTGAAATAAGTGAAAGGGCAGACCGATGATAGAATGAACGCACGCTTGTACTCACTATGTACATCCAGTCATACTTACACGAACTCATATGTTTGTGTAGTGTAAACTATTTCAGATTTTTTTGCCGTCATTCAATTGAAAAACTTGTAAACGTTAGATATCATGTGTTCCTCGTCGTTGTTTTCGTTTAAATGCATTTGTCTCAAGTATTCCGATGCTTACGATGGTGTTTTCCCCTTATCCTCATTTTTTGCTTTTTTTAAGTTTTTTTGTTTCTTTATACGTGAAATATAATAATATCCGTTTATAGGTTTCCAATTGCTCACAGAATGCAATGCAGTTATCGTTACACAAATGCTAAAGTATAAGTAGCAAGCTGTGCAGAGCTAGCAGA
Organism: Glossina pallidipes; assembly: GCA_000688715.1. NCBI lineage: Eukaryota > Metazoa > Arthropoda > Insecta > Diptera > Glossinidae > Glossina > Glossina pallidipes. Next base: position 3,019,142 of record KK499771.1, on the reverse strand, counting down.
AGTAAATGAAGAGCTGTGAGTGTATGTATGGGGATGTGCGAAGCAAAAAAAGACAAGAAAGGAAGAATTCAATTTACACGATGATTACACGTGCTGCTGCTGGTTGCGATGCTGATGATGATGTTGCCTTGATGTTGCAGTAAACTTTTACCAAATGTCTCATGCAGTAAAATGTTGGCTTCTATTCTTCTCCTTTTTCCATTCTTTCAAAAATTTTCTCTCACATATTTTCTCAACTGCTATGAAAGTTTTATTGTCACAATTTCGTTTTATATTTTTTCAGTTATTTCCTTGAAAAAAAAGAAAAAGGAAAAGAAAACGACAGCTTCTTTTGAGTCTAATAAGGAAAATGTTAATTGTTTCCTATATTCTTGTAGCATATGGGTCATACCATGCAGTTTGGACAAAATTAAGAAATTTTTTAAAGCTTTGTGTATCCTATTGCACATCTCGTATAGCGCATACAATTCAAATCATATGCTAATACAATTTGGCAGCACTGTGTCATCTTTCTATTCCGATACTGTGATTTCGTCTACAGAAGATTTCTTCATAATTCTTTTTGTGTGATCGCATCTTCGGTTTGATATTAACGACTTTCGAAACTCAAAGAGATACGACAAAAGACGGAGAGGCAGTTTGAAAGCCGATGGTTGTACTTACTTACTTACCTAGCAATAAATAGCTTTAGGTGGACTGTACTACGCACATTTCGAGAATCGAACGCAGCACCTATATGATGAGTATGAGAAGACTATATATAGAAAAAATTTTTCTTCGTCTTCTTCGCACTTAAGTGGAAGTCATGCCATCGTTTTGTGAACCTGATTGCAATCTCATGCATATACATCACTTTGAAGAGATATGAAACCAAAACTGCTCCAGTTAAATAACAAAACATTATACAAACTTGTAAACTATCTAATGTAATAAACAAATGAGGTTATAGGCTTCCGAAGAAGACAACATAACAATGCGGAGAATCACTCAAATAACCAAAGGCATAAAAATGATTTCTGTTCAGTATTTAGAACTTTTTCAGTCTTCTTATTTTATTGCATTCATCTACAAGAAATATAGCTAAAGGACATACGTCATTACTTCGTCTGCGTAGATATTTTCAATGAAAGCGTTGCATTTAACTTCTATAACATGTAGAATTTGAAAATCCCATATCCTCGATAGTTTAGTCGCAAATCAATTATGGGATGCTAGCAAGGAGATTATGAATCACACGTTCTTGTTTTTATAGCATTTCATCTATTCCCCACTATAGTATCCCATAGGTCCTCTTTAGATTCCAACTGAATCCGACAATAAACATGAGCGAGCGTAGCATAGCGAATGAATTGGCAATGAATTTTCATAAAGTGAGATCGTTATCAGAGGCATGACACGGTGGGGACTGTCGTTAGATCTGCTAAACTAAGTTCTAAATTTAAGGCAATCTTCCAAACAATCTAAACTTAATCTGAATTTAAGATAATGATCTCTGAGGGCGATATTATAGACAAAACTCACCTTTTTATGGAAAGTTGATTTTACTTTAGCAAGCCTGCACTGGGAACATCTTTTAATCCGTTCAATGTTTTTTGTGACTTTGAAAGAGAGGGGGCGTGTTTAAAGTTGATAGTGATTAATGAGTAAGTATTTAGATTGTAGGGTTTATGCATAGCTAGACCAACTTTTCTGTTAATATTGCCCGCATGAGGGCTAAAGTTTAATTTGTTATTGAGTATCCAAGTATTGAGTTCCAAGACATCTATAAATTTCTATAAATTATGCACACATATGAGAAGTTTTTTTTTTACATTGTGAACGGATCACTTTGATTTTTATTAAGGTTCAAACCGAGAATTTCGTGTTGTTATTGAGCCTTTATTACTCAACTCAGTAAAGCGTATTTTGTTGACTTGCTGGCTCGCAGAAGAAGAAGAACACTTTGAGTTTTTCCAATTTAAAAAGGTTATTGTCAAGTCTATCCGAAACACTTAAATGGTATAATAATAGTGTGTAATATACACTACAAGATAGTTGTCAATGTTGAGAATACAATAACAAAATTAATAAAGCACTTGAGTCTACATTTGTAGCCAAAAGCAGGTAAACTAAAGAAAAATTATTCCTCGAGTTTTCGTTTGTTTTGTTGAAAGAAATTGTATCATCTTTCCTTGGATTTCATTCCCAGTCTTTTATGAACGAATTATAACCTTTGGACAAAGAAAGTTTCTTCAAAAAATCCCGATAACGCAAAATTTTTTCATTGGGCGTTAATCCACAGTACAAATGCTACAGAGCCTTTTTCTCCACAACTCAATAGTATATTTTTGGTAATCGAAGAGACATCGTCTACTGTTGTGCTACGGAAATGCACAATCGGTTGGCACGATCGGGTAACTTTTAATCGATAGTTTGCTTTAATTCGCTTATTCGTGCGTAGTACTTCAACGAATTGGCAGCAGTTTAAAAGATTCCTTTCTTTTTGAAGAAGAAGTATTCGTTATCATTGCAGTGTGTTTTTTAATCAAGGAGGCAAACACTCACAAAGAGTTCGGTGCTGCTTATTGAAAGAAAGCGTTTGCGTGGTTAGGTCCCAGCGATTTTGATTATTAAAACGATTCTTGCTTTTGCTGCACCACGATCAAATAAATATACAGAGATTGGATGTAAGCTTTGTCCAAATTGTGTAAGCAGATATGCGAAAAGGCATGCATTGCGGATGAATACAACGCCACAAACTATGAGTTGGACGAGGCGGAGATTTGAATCTTTAAGGTTCTCCTCACTTCACACAGTCAATCGCTGTAAATGTTAGTGAAATTAAGACTTTCGCTAATTTCGATCAGACTCATATCGGAAAAGCTCTGTACTTTAAATTTCGGTATGAAATGATGTGAAAATATTGAAAAGTTGAAAGACTTTAGTTATCCGAAGTTGTGAATGCAAATTAATTACCTACCGAGAGTCTAATAATTTGTGGACGTACAGATAAATTACGATGACGACCTTTGTTAGGGCGCTTTAAGCTTTGAGTGAAATGTGTGAGGTTTGTTTGACTTGAAAAAATTAGTTACTTGGGTTCTTTAATAAAATGTTTTATATATAAACAAACAGGAAGAAGAAAAGCTTGCAGGTAAGTTATCAAAAACTAGTAGTAGACTTGGACAGGAAGAGGAATGGACTAAAGAGTTACGCGAGATCTGATAAGGACATTTTGTAAAAATTATTCTTGCACTGCTTTGTCGAACACGCAGCCATACCTTGGAATGTGTTAACCTCGTCAGTGAAATGTACCCGCAACGTAATCGCTTCATATGACTTGTTATAAAATCAATGTTTATTTATTTTCCCTTTTTTATTCGTTGATGAAGTAGTCCATAAAATTTTATGTACCTGCAAAATTATTCCCTCACACTCAGGTAATGTACAAAACTTAATAATAATTTGTTCAATATCCTGCTGAGATAATGGTCTATTAACTTACTGATTATTTTATCAGAAAATTTGAGTTGAGGTTTTAAAGAGCTTAGCTTGGTTGTGTCTAATTTCGGAAAAGTTTCCATTCAACAAGTTTGTGGTATTATCTAGCAGCAGGTGGTCTCATTAAAAAAATATATATAAGAATAAAATATTGTTTACCTGAGAATGCTTTTGGCATCGATTTGTTAATTGTAAGCAATGTTTCAAGACCGTAATCTAGGATCGTAATTGGTCCCTGTCTATGAAAAGGTAGAAAGAAAGAAAGAAATCTATGATTACCTCTTGGTTCGTTTTTGTAAACTATTGAAGTACGAGACGATTGTTGCTAAAGATGGCTAGGAAGAAGGGATAATTTCTTTCTTTGCTGCGATGATGGAAATTGTACGAACAGATGCATAACATCGCCATACGTATGAATTGTGAAAACGTACGATGTTAAAAGCGAATTCCATCTGAGCAAACACAAACATTAAAGTTAGATAAATGCGGTTTGACGGCGCAATAGATTTCTCAATGATTTTAAATGAAATTCTTGAAAACAGTCCGTAATTGAAGGTAACAACAACAACAACAACAACAACAACAACAAGTGTAATTTGTACATAAAAACATATCCACCTTTTCAAAACGACAAAGGAATAAAGAAGAAAAAAATCAACTTTCTTTCGTCTCCTTTTTCTTGCCAGCTCGTTAGTAAAGATACAACTTAAATGTAATTTTCAGCTCACCTGGGTGCAAAACATTTGCACTTTGTCGTAATGTGTATGATTGTGTGTATATGTATTCATGTATGTATGCAGATGTGTTTGCGTGTAGGTGGATGTGTGATTATGTCCTGGTGAACGATTTAAACAATTTCGTATTAAATTAAATTTATCACACGGTGTTCGTTTGCACCGTGCCAGCAGCACCTTCTGCAAAAAGGACATTTCTTATTTAGAAAACTTGTTGCATTCTTTCATTCAACATATCACAATAATACGTTCGTTATGTTCACTTTATGGTACGTTTTAACTACGTGACTTAAGTTTATATATATTGCGTCTGTCATGGGAGATGAGTTGTTTTTAATTTACGTGGCATCGCCGTTAATTGCAACACTTCGTTTTGCACAGAACTTGTGCTAAAGGATGTGTTGTTACTTTTATGTTTGCTGAAGCATTCCATATTTAATTGGTAGACTTTTATATAGTTTCCGTATATATATATGATTATACTCACTATAACACTAATCGTAATGGATACTTTAATATCTACTTAGGCAACTTGGTTGCCTTTGAATTACTTATTAAGAGATTTTCAAAATGTGGAAAAAAATTAGTCAACCTATTACGTTTAGTCTTGATTTTGAAAATCTGTCTTGGACTTTTTATTCTAGGTATGTACTAAGTTAAATGGAATTTTCCATTACGTATCCAAAAGCGTGGATACATAGATACACGACATAGGTAGGATGGCTAGGTAGGTATAAGTTCTATAAACTATGGCTAGCAAACCTTTGTCTGATCACAAACTGTAAACGCGCCTTAGTTTAAACATTCTGTTATCATCAAAGACGAAAGACGAAAGGTACATATTGTAAATAAATTATTTCCGCTTTTTCCAAGAGATACTACATCAGTTTGCTTGCGAACATTTTTGAAATTGTTACTTCTCCAGGTGTCAAGGTGTAAGGGTACGAGTTAAGATTTATGCAATCGTATATGTTATTTCGCTAAAGTGCAAATTGAGTAGAGTTCAGTGCTAGCAAAAAATAAACGGCAAACAGGGTAACTATTATTCTTCCCGAAAGAAAACTGAAATTTATACATCGGGCTTAATATATGAGATTTAATTTTTTTAACAAAAAGGGAGAAGAAGAAGAGAAGAGAAACGTGAGAAGAATCGTATATTTTGCTCGTTCTCGTTCTGATCAAGTCAAGTTAATCGATTTGGCTCGGCATTTGGTGATTAAAGAAATCGACCACAATCTTACTTATGACCAATGAACAGATCCCAAGTTGTCGAAGACAATTTACGTGGGAAATTTATTTAATGTCCAAGGCGGATTGATAAAAATAAAAAAAGACTCTCTACCCATGTCTCCATTAATCGTAGTTATTATGTACAAACTTGTCTTCACCTTTTTAGAATATTTTCCACCTTAGACATTTCGCCTTACATATCTTTAAAAGAGTTGAAAATAAACGAAAATACCTTTGCTTTGAACACTTTTTATGCCCTACACCACTTATCATGCAGCACAAACTACGTTTCTGGAGACGTATACAATACCCAGAAAGACGTGAGATATACCCACCTTTGATTATCGACCCATTGATTAAGAATCGTTATCTTAATGAATTTGTGGTTGTCTGTCCGTCTATCGTTCTTGTATTCTTGCGTGTATAAGTGGCGGTTTTCAAGATATTTCGATCAAGTTTGGCACACTGATGTGTTTCGCCCCAAAGGGAAAATTATTGAAAGTGGTTCGCATCGGATCATTTTTTCGAATAATTGTAAGGTGGTAAGCAGGGTTTTTAATGGCTCACTGTGGCCCGCTATAGTGTTATCAGTTGTTTTTTTGCTTTCTTCTCATTAAGCAAACCGTTAAGGATACCTTGTAGTCTAAATAACTGATGTCTAATATTTGCCAACTTAATCAAAATGTTGTTTTTTTCATTTATTTTCTCATTGCAATATCGGTTCCTCTTAAACTTCATATTATCGGCATTGAATTTTCATTAAGTTACGTCCAGATGTTTTTCATATAGTATGTGACCTTTAAAGTTATAAAATCTCTCTTTTTTATTGAGTCGCTATTATTAACCGCCAATACTTTGCGCAAATACTATAAAATGCCCTATAAGCGCAGGCAATAATTTCTTATTGAATATACGGAAAATGTAAATATATAGAAAAAGTGGATCTTCGGTTGCCTTAAATGCGGTAATATCAAAAAGTGGAATCCTTAAAATATGGCTTCAATAAGTGTCTGGAAGCAAACGATACAAGAGAGATCATACAAAAGAAAGAGCGAGAGCGAGAGCGAGAAAGAAAGAGCCAGAGAAATAAAGAGAAAAGTAAAAAAAAGAAAAAAACGGACACAAACCATAATTATGTTTGTTCAGACAATGTACAGGGAATTCCGAAGGTATTCATACAACAATGTGATGCAGTTTTAATCGGCCTTAAACACATTCGTATGCACACACATATATCTACACGCATGTACTCTCACCTATACGTGTACACATGAAAATACTGCTATTGCTGATGCGGTATGGGTATGTCGGACGTATAGATGGACGGACGCATCGACGTGTGCACTGTCAGTGACATATACACGCACACGTACAAACACATACGCAATGGCAGACAATTAATATTCAAATTTATTAGCCACCTCTGAACTCGATGCATGCATTACTGTGTCGTACGTAGTGCATGTGAAAGATACACGTGCTGGCCGATGTATGCTTGAACGTGTGTATATATGTATATATGTAGAGTATGTAAAATTTTTTTGCTTCGTATGTGTGAGAGTTTTAGTGCTTTTGAGTTCATTACGTAGACAATTTTCACTGAGATTACAAAGAACAACGAATTGGCGACAACTACGTGATGGGACTTAAGGGAAATATTTCATCATATATATATATATATATATATATATATATATATATATATATATATATATATATATATGTGTATATTATATAGAGTTATTAAAGTAGGCTAGGAGAAAAATTTTTCTGCATAGTGCTAACCAGTCAGCCAACCAGTCAACCACATGCTAGGGCTCAATTCCGAAGTCAATGCGCTTAATTATTTGCATATGATTTGACTTTATGACCAGACCGTGAAGAGAGAGCTCAAAGTATGATAACGCCAGCAACCACAAAACATCCATATCATATGTGTGCGTGTGCATTTCGAAAAGGAGAATAGGATGACGAGGCGTGCAAGAAGGTGGTAAAGGTCTAAAAGCAACACTTCCCCCTTTCCTGACTTGGGATAATCATCAATGCGTACGTATACACACGTACCTACATATTTAACTTGGCTCCCTTGGTACATAACCATGCACAAGTATGCACACCTACATACATATATACATAATTGCTAATGATGATTAGATTCAATTTAAGGCATCATTAGATACCTCAGACCCTTTCAGCTCCCGTAAAGCAAGTCAAATCTGCAATCAGTCCCAGCATTCACATCATAGATGTTTAGTTTATGGTATGTCTCGTTGTGTTTTAATAATTTACATACACATATACATTTGTATTTTTACATATGTGGGTGTTCTGGTCGTGGTGTTGAAAATTTATGCCATTCTCTACTTAATGCACAGTCAAGCAACCAACTTTCTCTCTTAATATGCATTTGTATATGAGCACGCGTGTGTATTTGTTTGTGTTTGCATGAACAATTTGCCAAATGACCTGAGGATACTATGTAAAGGTTAATTTTAGAAAATTACCGTAACTTTTATGTGTCTATGCATCTCCATAGCTATATAAGTTGATTTAAGTATAATATATTGTTCACGTGGATGTGGACGTGTGCGTGCGTTTACCTCTTAACTGTTAATGTTGATTATATATAGCAAAAAAAAAAAGGTAAAAAAAAAAGAAATGTTCATTCGCTTCTCACAACGATAATGAGGTGTTTTATAACCCCGAGGTTGAATTTTAACTAACGTACGACAAACTCTGGAAACTTTATATATACATGGATTACTTTTTTTCTCTTCCTTTTAATAAACTTTCAAAACAAATTTGTTACAGTATATTTTGATATTCATGATTTCGCTAGAAAGAGATGAACGATGATACAAAAGAGAAAAACAACAGACTAAGCCGTCGAAATGCGGAATATAGGCATAAGATCCATCAAGCAGATCCGATTTTGTGTACAATTATAAGCTTCGGTAAAAGATATATATATATATATATATATATATATATATATATTATATATCTCTTTATATATATATATATATATGCATATACACGCTGTACACCTCATTTGATCAAAGCGAGACCTATATAAAATGTTTCTTTCGTCTCAAAAAAAAAGTACGAATTGTCACTAGGTCTCGATAGATGCGGCTGTCGGATAACTTCTGTGAAGTGGATAGTGCCAATATGTCACTATTGCCATGTTTTCAAATTTACTAGAGAAAAGGGACTGTGCTATGCATTGTAAATATGCCCCTCCTGGGCCATTAGTTTTCAGAATCGGAAAGATTGAGGAACGCAAAATCGCGCCGAAGTCGAAAGGCCACTATCAATGGACAACCGCATTCTGGCGTTGCGATCGGCCACAAGTCGTATAAGACTTGGTATTCTGAATAAATAGGCAAAATAAAACTCTTCAGTAACGATTTCTTTATAAAACCATCTTGTTAAGCCACGAAGACTACAAACAAAAAAAAATCTTGTGACTTCTCTGTGACGTTACTCGGAATGAATACAAAAAACTACAAATTATATAATTCCCGAAACCATATAATTTTGAAAAATAGTTAGCAAATCTGTCGGTATCACGCTCGTTATGTGCGCTCGTCTTAAACAACTTGTCGAAAATTCCCAGTGCATTCTGCATTGTTTTATATATCAATTGTGGGCGATTTTGTTCAGGAATTTGATAAATGATTTACCACAAATGTACAAATATATTTTTCGTGCCTGCGGCAACTCTTAGACGATTTAGTCCATTGAATCAATGACGACTTAGATCGCAACTTTAGAACGAATAACACCCATGAAGTTTCAGCCGCGTTTCTTATCACCGTTCGCATATATTTACGTATGTTTACTAAATATAATTTCAATTTGTCAGATCGAGGTGTACGAAGAATCTTATTTTTGCCTGACTGTAGATACTCAACATCGTAACGAGTGTTTTGTTTGCCGGCCAATGTTAGCCTGCAATGTTAGTTGCAGTCGAATTTACGATACTTGTTAACTCAATGCTTCGCTTAGGTGACAGCTGAACATATTTTTCAGAAATAGGTAATCAACCTTATAATACTGTAGACCACTTGTGGTACAAGAATATATTAAACTTGTGCGGATGTATCCAACACCTGGAAGGACTTGAGATAGATTAAACTTTCTTCCTACCGTTTGATTCAGAATCACTTTCTGAATCGATCTAAGCTTATCTATCCGTTTGCCTGTTGCTTTGTTGCTTTGTGCTTAACCTGAGGACCCCAATTTTTGAGATACTTCGATCAAATACGGTACGCTAAAGTGTTTTAGCCTAAGGATGAACGTTGTTGGAAATGGTTTGGGTCGGAGCATGTCCCATATAAGGCTTTATTTTGAAAAGCCATCGCATGAACAACTGTAATGTGGTGTAGTGTGGGTGGAGGCCCACAGCCCACTACAATCTTTTTACTCCTCTTCGATCTAATGAATCTTTCAATCTTTGACATTCTTTTTAAACGCAAATGTGGAAATATTTGTGCGCTTTTTTCTAGATTGCGTTAGAGTGATGGATATTGACACCTTTTGTTTTTATCAGTAGGTTGCTGACCTAGACACAAATATTTGACCCCATGGGAGACAACTAATTAATCAGCTTTCTTATTTGTTTCGGAAGCTCTTCCCAAATTTACTTAAAACTTAATTCAGATGCTGCGTGAAGCTTGTTCGTTACCTCTGTTAGAGCAATTTTTGTAAAATTCGTTTTGTTTATTACATGCTTTATTTTGTTGTACAACATTTTCAGAGAGGCTTCTGACTGCTTACAAGTGTTTTTTTGTCATTTTATTCAAAAAAAAAAAAAAAAAAAGAGAAGAAAAGAAAAGAAAAAATTTAAAAAAATTGCAATACATATACGAGGCAACATATCAAAACACTTGATCGTACAACTATAACGAGCGATAACAGTAAATATGCATAAAAAAATAAATAAATAAATAAAAATAAAGACTAAAAACAGAACCGAAAAGAACACACACGAAATAGCAATTTATAGCATTTCTGAAAACACAATCATGGTAACGAGTGGGCGAATGGAAATCGTGGGCTGTACGCTTGACTGCAGTGCTGGGGTGGCAAGAGGGGGCAGAAAACCGAAAGAACTGCAACAGCTTGTTTGCTGTATGCAACATTGCACACATGATGAATTTATAGTACTTTAGAATTTTTGCAATGTAGGCAATATATTCTCGGTTAAAAATAGAAAAGGAAAAAATAGTAAAAAGGGAAACGTAACCTCTATCCTCTCTTTCGCTCTCACTGCATTCCCTGTTTGGTCTCCCTTCCCCAAGTTACTGAATAATAACAATAATAAAAAAAAAGAGAATAAAAAAAAAAAAAAAACAAGAAAAAACAACTAACCAACACTGATATGAGTGACAATTTTCTTCTTTTTTTTCTCTGGAATATTGTAAAAAGTTTAGATATTGCTTTGCCTAGATGACAAAAAAAAAGTGTCAAAATGCATGTTATGCCAACTAACACCAAAAAAATATTTATGGTTTGTTATAAATTTTCGTTAAAATGTATGCGAAAATGTTTGATATGAAAGGAATTTTCCGGTATCTTGTGCAAAATTTATGGTTTATTCGAAAAAAAAACAAGAAAAAAATGCGAAAAAAAAGTAAAAATCAAATTGAGCGAAGTATATATTTAAGTACATCTCTGAGGGTATAGAGGGAAAAAATAAAATATCCGCATATAAATTTCTTAATTACACCAGAGAGAACACAAATGAACCGAAAAGTTTTATAATCCCTTCGTCATTCATGTATATGGTCAGTTAGAGGATTTGTGTTGCAATTTTTAAAAACTTTTCTAGAGGACTGAAGAGGAAAGAAAAGCAAGAAAAAAAAGTAAAAAGGAAAGAAAGAACGAAAGAAAAACTCTGTAGAAAAAAGGCAGTTGTACGCCAGGCCTTCAATTTGTATTGTTCACAATCTTCTTATTCGAGCTCTTCTTTGCTTGTTAATGTTCATTAATCGTGATTTACAACAGTACAAGACTTATATACTTGCAGACACTAATTGCCTTTTTTTTATGCTTATATTCCCTCCTGCTGAGCTCATTTCTACTGGTTACCGCGCTAAAGGCCCAGTAATGCAATGAAAATAATATCTATATAATATATATAAAAAAAAGGTTAAATATATCTCTTAGTGCCAATCGAAGTCAATCGTCAGATACCCTATAGTATTGTAATATGTGTTCGTGTAACAATATTAGAGACAATTGGTTTCGGCATTTCACTTAACTCGCTATCATAGGTTGGATATCAAAAACTGCACAATCTTCGAACGTACTTATGATGGCTGATGTACGGAAGGGGTGAAATTAGAGGAGACGAAGCAGGGAGAGCGACAGGAAACAGAGCTTTGAATACAACTTTCAATCAACACAAGCGAGTGTGAAATAGTGAATTCGTTATCCACTTGACTCACAGAAGTGGATAAGAAACGGGGAAGCCGAAAGCCACTTGATTCAGATGAGTGGATATGAAACAGGGAACCCGTTACCCGTTCGATTTACATGAGTGGATCTAAAATAGTGAATTCATTGTGCACTTGGTTCGTATGAGCAGATATGAAACAGGGAACCCACTACGCATTCGATTTAGATGAGCGGACATGAAAAAGGGAATATATGTATTTATGTATATATATATATATATATATATATATATATATATATATATATATATATATATATATATATATATATATATATATATATATATATATATATATTATATTTATATTATATTTTTATATATTTATATATTATAAATTATCTGTGGAATTATTGGAAATTGCCGATATGTGACCTAATTGAAGGCAGTTTTTCTATTCAAAATAATTGTAGCGACGTTGCCGAATCGTGTCCTTTTGCTAAACAAAACTCGAGATCTACTTGATGAAATCACGGTTTGAACAGAGCGCTGCTAAGATGTAGTTGTGTAGTCCTTCCTGCCTTGTCTAGATCAAAGACTTTAGGAAGTTATTTCGAATATGAGATCAATAGCTATGGTGTTGTACTTCATTACGCATCAATCAAGAGATCTCTATTAGTTATTATTTAACATTGGCTCCATTAACATTTTGTTCGACATTCGTAACTTTTCTGTTCGCTTTTTGCAATTTCCCTGTTCAATATTTGCAAAGAGCACCCTGAAACATGTATGGGGTTTCGGAGATTTATTGACATGGGTCTAAAATTCGTAAGTTTTGTTGCGGCGAAAATCGTTCCATTACCGCACTCTCTATACACTTTATGTATAGTCTAATTTAAAAGATTAACTTATGATACATTCTATTCCAATGTGCTTGTTCTTATTCTGAAGTCCAGTAAGTCAAAAACAAGTGATTCACAGCGCTAAGTAAAGAAACAGAAGAAAAGTGGTTTGGTTATTTTTTTGCCGAGACAATGACCGACCAAGTATCTATGCAGCAAAATACTAGGGCATTGCCAGATGTAGCTATTATTAAATTGAAGGCTTCATCAACACAAATTGAAAAAACGAAAAATCGGAAAGAAATTCCATGACAAAGTGAAACGATGTAAAGGATCCTGGCGTATACCCGTTTCGATATGAAATATCAAGTTTAGTGTAAGCTTGAAAAAACGGTATTTTGCTTTAAGTCCGAAGTTTCGGTCAATTGGTTGTGCTCGCCTCAAGAGCATCCTAAAAAATGCGATTAACTTTTGGATTTTAAGAAAACAAACAAAAAGAAAACATAGCCAGCCAAAACAGCGGATACTTTTTTTAAGAATCAAACTCGATAGGAAACTAATTCTAAAGCCCTCTTCAATCCTAATTTTTTTTTTTTTGTTAGTATTAAAAGAACAACAAGCTTACTACACACTGCACTTATGCAGGGCATAAACGTAGCATGTCGTACATTTTCATATACAACACATATCGGCAATTAGGCAGAATTCTTTTGTAACCAACACTTGCCTCATTCTTAGTGTTCAACAGTTTTTTTTTTTGGTTTTTTTGTGCGAAGAACGTGTTCGCATTTTTGCTGATTTTCGGTTTTATAATAAAAGAAAAAACAAGAAACGTTTAATTGGAAAATTGTAACTAAAATGAAATCAATCATGTATGGCAATAATGTTCAAAGTCAGGGAATCGAGGTTGTCCTCTCCTATGCATTGTCCTTCTTCATAAAAAATTTGTACTCTTTGATCTTGTTCTCGCATTTATTTTTCGTCCTGTGATTTCCTTTTTCTTTAAGCAAATTGTCTGTATTTTTGCAATAGTTTTTTTCTTTTTTTCTCTTTTCAGCCAATCGTTCATACATTCATCTAACCATCGCCTGGCTGCAAGAACAATTACATCCAATAACAACAATTTGGCTGCTGTGGTTCACTTTTTTGCGCTTTTTATTTCCATTCGACGGGTGATAAATTAATTTGAGCCTTTTGTTCTGGTCTAGTGCAGCTTACACCGAATTTCCTATTTTCTCGAAGTTCCATCTGTACATTCATTTATTTTTGTTTCTTTTTCTATGTTCCGTTTTACTGCCGACAACAACAAAATATAAAATAGAAAAAGAGAACAGATATATGTATAGAATTTTGAATTTGCCATAAATATTAATGAACTTGTGTTGAAAAGTTTTTAAAACTTAAAGAGAGTTAAACTCAATTGGACGTTGAAAAATTACGGTTGCATAGTGAAAATCCTTTTATAATAAAAATTTATGGTATTTCGAATCGAACAGTACAGAAATGAGTAAATGACCAGCTTTTTTATACAAAAAATTATCATAGAGTGGAATACAGTAGAACGGGATAGCGTAGAGTAGAATGGCAAAAATAGAATACGAATTTTTATTTACTATTGCTTTTATGCTCAGATCAATGACGAAAGTCAAATAAATTTCAAACATAAAATATTATTTAGCGAAAAATTGCTTTTAATTCTGCTTAAAAACTTAGTGCCTGCCGTTACTTCACTGGACTAATTGTCTTCCTTTCATAATGCGTACCTTTAATGGTAATAAAGCAACCGTTTTTTATTTGAGCCCTCAAAGCTACGCGTCACCTAGTGAGGCAGATGTGCAAGTTTCTTTGCTGTCGATCGATTATGCATTGCAACTCGGCCAATTATGGCATATGTAAAAAGACGGGTCGGTTACTTTTCCAAATAGTAGCGAACGATTGCTCCCCGCCGCTAACTGGTTCGGGTATAATGCAACTTTCAGTCCTCGCCCTTTGATTATCACTTTACCAAGTCTGTGTTTGCGGGTCCGCATCTCAATGCCGTAGAGTTTCCTTTGATCGCAGTTATGTTAAGTGATCAATCGGTAAAGGCACAACACTCACCGATTGTGCACACAATCCCTAGGTTGCGTTCGTTTTACTATCTATTCCGCTTTCCTCATTTCTTTCCGACCATCACGGTATTATAGGAATGAGGGACATCTCCTGAGTGGTTGGTCATTTTATAAAAAAAAAAAACAATCACTTTACCAAAACATTTTGCTGGAAAACGAACTTTTTATCGTTTGCACTGAGGGGGGAATACAAAGTAATTTAAGGGCTAATTACTCCCGAAAAAGCGACATTTTTTTTAATTTAAGATTTAATATATTCAGTCAACTACTCGCCAATCGCATAGACATTTATATTTTTCAAATTATTCTCCTCCCCTCCCTGCATACTTTTCTAACTATCGATACTTGGATTAATGATTTTTTTTTAGAATCAAATTAAGATCAGCTTCACTATTTCCCACATCTTCAATTAAAGATGTGGCGCGAGAATGGCACGAATGTTCTCGCTTTTTTTGATATTTTCACTTTCGTCAGTACTATTATTCTGTCGCTTTCTCGTGAATTCAACAAAAATGACCACAAATATGTTTTTTTTAAGGCTAATGAACAGATATTACCCCTTAAAACGCCAAGTCTGCTGAACATCATGAGCTCTTTTATAAACTCATCGAAACAGCTGACTGGTCAGTATTGAGGTTATGTTATCGACTACTTATCTAAATATTCCCCATTTGTTCGACATCATTGGTCGTTGGAAA
The DNA here is from genome assembly GCA_000688715.1 of Glossina pallidipes. Lineage (NCBI taxonomy): Eukaryota > Metazoa > Arthropoda > Insecta > Diptera > Glossinidae > Glossina > Glossina pallidipes. The sequence continues at coordinate 3,003,644 of KK499771.1, read as the reverse complement.
ATCACAGACTGAAGCACACCAATCTACGTCTGTTATAAATACGGGAACGAGCACAGTTTAGAAAATACGAAATCTGTAGTATACTGATAAAGCATTTAGGCATTTAGGCATTTTTTGCTTTAATATACTCTGTGTGCGATCTTGTGCATTATCTTCATAAAAACTGATGTTTTTCCCTACATTGAGCAAAATTAGTTTGTTCTGAATTTTTGGATACAATTGAATCCAAAGGTTTTCAGGATCATTCTCCTCTTCTTCGGAACCAAGAAATAGCAAAGATACAAAGGTATATTAAGTTTGTGCGGGTGTAGGTAATATTTAGAAGAACTTGAGATTAACCCGATTTTGTCTGTAACCAACTGTCGGTTTTGTTCTTTTGCGTACAACCTATAGGTTGAAACTTTTGAGACATTTTGAAGAAATTTTATACAAATATAGCTTTTGGTCCAAGGACGGATGCTACACAAAAATTGTATGCATTGAATCACTTTGTTGGCCATTTCCCATATGACGCAAAACGAGGAATATAACGAAGAGTCGTATAGTATATAGCCAAGTAGCTTAAGGTGTTTATTGGTAGGCCATGGCCGAGCAAAATCCTTTGACTTGTTGAATTTCAACGAATTGATGCCATGGAGTTCACTTGAAGATCTTGCATATTTGGATTACTTCGGAATTGAATATTGGTTCAGTTTGCAAATTAAGCTTGAAATGCAAGCTCACATCAATACCTCGTGCATGACTGCAACTTGTTAGTTTTTTTCCCTAGAAAACTATGGAAATCATATTCTACTGTGTCGTTATAACGACTTTAACAGTCAAGACCTTATAAACTCATTTATTTACGGAAATTACCGTCTCAACTTAATGATTTCGACTTAATAGTCCGGTTTAAAACTGAACTGTCAAAGTAACACACTTAGAATCTACCTCTCAACCTTTTTCTTTCAACAATCCCGGAGATGACAGAGAAATTACAATCTTTCCTGATAGTTCTTGCCAAATGGCTTTACTCGTAAAATATAGATTCTTTAAGGAAGTAGAGCGCGAAATACCTCTTTTAAACAAGAAGAAATGTCTGGGGTAGGAGCAAATTAATGCTAAAGCATTAAGGCCTTTGCCTAGACAGAGTGTTATATTATTGACTTTGCTTAACAATTCCGTTCTGAGGTTGAATCGTTACCCAGATCAATCGGTAAGCGCTGAAATATTGATGATGCCTAAATGTGCTAAATCAGAGAATGACATCAACTATTACAGCGCAATAAGTCTTGTATCTACCTTTTTGAAAAATCTCTCATAAAATGCTCCTACGAAGATTGCAGCCAATGTTAGATGATAACAATATAGCGCCTGAACGTCATAAGCATCGCATGGCTGAAAAATGTTATCGAATCGCGAAAGAAGTAAGCAGTGCATTAGAAAATAATGACTACTGTTTCGCAGTTTTCTTGGATGGGAAGCAAGCGTTTTTTTTCCTGCTGCTTTCTATGTAGTTCTTCGTTCGTATCTGTACAATCGCGAACATTTCACAGGGTAGTGTAGATAGGCCCTGCGCTCTGCACTAATTTCTCGTAGGACACGTGCATGCAACGAACGTAAAACCGAAGTTTCAACTCTTGTTCAAACACGCGTTAATAAGGTCTCTATAGGGTTAAAGAATGGGAACATATGCGCCAATGATGAGAAATCTACGCACGTCACATTTGCACTAAAAACAGACTATTGCCCCGCTGTACCTCTTAATGGCGTCTCAATTCTTGAATTGAACCAAGGCAAGAATCTAGATAGACGAAAAGAAGAAGAAAAACGATTTTGGTCAAAAATCAAAGTTAAATCTGGAAAATAAATTGCTGAAACCCATTCGGACATGAGGCACACAACTTTGGGGTACTGCAAGCAGTTTCAGAATTGAAATTCCTCAACGCTACTCATTTGAAACGTTAAGACTAATCACAAAAACTCCATAGTTTATAACGACAAAACATATTCATAAGGATTTACACATTTCTACAGAAAAAGAAGAAACTGTTAATTTCGGTTGTCGATATTTCGAACGGCTTTGCCATCATTTCGACTTGTTCGCAATAAGTTTATTAGACGATAGTGAAAAGACAAATAGACTGAAAGGCACCATGTTGGAGATAAGATTAAAATAAGTTCCACGTGTATATAAAAGTAAGTATCCAACTTATAAAGTTTCAACCCCAATTGAGAATAAAGGCAATGCAAACTTAAAATTGGCCCATTTGCTCATTATTTTAAAAGACATGTCATATAAATGTGCATATGAAAAAAAAAGAAATAGTATTTCTGGAAATAAACGCCGCGACAAGCAATAAGCAAGCAGAAGAACGTATAGATGAGCGTAAAATTATGATTATAGGATTTCCCAAACATATTCATGTTGTTGCAGGAGTGAAGACAAAATGAATGCACCTTCATCCAAATCTGACGGATATATATATATTAGTAGCATAAAATATCTTTAACGCTCCTTAAATTTAGTCTATCGTCACTGTTTCAGTTTTCATGATGTTATGTGATTTTCTACATATAAAAAGTTGAAAAATTTTGAATGTTTCCCCCTTTTTCGTGCTTCGAACGTAAAAAAACAAAAAAAAAAAACAAAACTTTTTTACTAAAAAAATCAATCAAAATTCATTAAAAGCCCTTTTCATACTTTCTCGCTCTTTATGGGAAATTATACATGTGTGCTTTTCAAAGCATGTATGCATGTTCTTACATGCACACAAGTACACATGTGCGTGTGGGAAAAATGTTTTTTGCCGAGTTCAGCAGTGCTTGGCTCTGTTAAAGCTTAATTATTATTTGGCTTTGTAATGCAATTATAAAATCAAAGGCTTCTGTGTCTGTGTGTGTGTGTGTGTGTGTGTGTGTGTGTGTGTGTGTGTGTGTGTGTTTGTGAATGTGAACGTGAATGCGTTGTTGTGGTATGTACGTTTGTGTGTGTGTCATGATTATTAATGTTGCACGCCTGTGAAATTCTGCTGCATATGCAGAAATTCACAATGTAATCAGTCATTGAATGAGAGTTATATACGCAAACATATACACATACACATACACAAAGTCTTATACATATGTATACGTATATAGGTATATATGATATATATGTATATCGTATATATATATATATATATATATATATATATATATATGTAGATATATATACATATATATATATATATATATATATAAATACAGCCGTTTGGTCAACTAAAACGGACTGATAGTAGGACAGATAGGCAAACGAAGCATATGAATGACCAATAATACATGCATTACCCGGAACATGGGTAACCTTACAGGCTTTGTTTAATACAAAAAGCAACGATATAGATACTAGGTTGCCTTCATGAATATACTGAGACAAACATATGCACAACTGATCAGCCAAGCGTGGACAAAAAGGTGCTACCACAGCAGAATGTTACATATGTGTTATACGTAATTTAGCTATTAAATCAGACGCTATATATAACACATTCATACATTCGTTCATTCGTCCGTTCATTCGGTCATTCGTTCGTTCATCCATTCATTCATTCATTCATTTATGCTCATTCTCATATGTATGTACATATATAGATGATAATATGTAAGAGCGAAGCCAACGAGTGGCCATAAAATGCCAACACAACACTTTTGTGAAATGTTTAAACGAAAGCGAACATACACGCACACACGTACACACAAATGCACAAGTTCATATGCATGCACTTTTTTATTAAATTCTACTCATGCATATGTATACGTTTGTCTATCTCTTTGCATAAGCATGCATGTATATATATATATGAGCGCGTATTTGTGTGTGTCGATATGTGCATGCGTGTTACATTTCAAAGTTTGTAAAAGTGTCGATAGTATTTGTTCCTTGCACTTCTTTCGTTGGTAATAGGAAATGTGTTTTGACCATTTTGTGGCCTAAAATGTTATGCCTCATGTTGTTCTTGTCGTTGCTATTATTATTGATGTTGTAATTTTCGCCTCTCTCAGAAAAAGTAAAAAATGAAAAAAATAAAAAAAATAAATATATAAAAACAAAAAGCCAGAAAAATAGCATTTACTAAATGAATTCGTTTAGCCTACAGCACCAGTAACATCAACATATTGCTGGTGTTTTTGTTATATGAATATCTGGTCATACAACGTTTTACACGATTTGACTTCACTTGCTTCATTTTAAGGCATTTTTGTCGTTTTATGTTTGTTTTCCTACTTTTTTTTTGTTAAACCTTAAAACAAAAGCAATAAAAGGGAATTGCTTTACATTTCCTTGGTGGGTGATGTTAGCCTCTACAGCTTGTGTGGTATGGTTTTGTTTTCACATCCACTGAATGCCTTGACACACTGAAGCGTAAAATTAATCGTGGCAGATATCGGTTTTCCATAGACGCACTCTTTTGCGAAAGAGCTTTTAGTGGTAGAAAAAACAAAAATAAAAATTAAATCGGATTTTATTGGTTATATGAGATGCGCTAAAAAGGCATATTCTCTCTTGGCTAAATCTGATGAATTTTTAGGTCAGAGAATTTAAATGAGCTGTGGTAAGGAAATAAAAATTTTCCTTTACACTTATGCGTATATCCGCTTGCGTAATATTACGACTGATTTTACTTCACGCCGGTTACATCGCTCAAGGTAAATTACAACGAAATTGTGTGGCATGTGCACTCATACAACATTGAAATTTTGTCCAAAATTCTGAGCGTTTTTAACAACAACGAACAAATAAGAAAGTTTATGTACTTTTGGATAAATCTCTGGTACTTTTTGGATAACTCAACTCAATAAAAATTCTAAAATATTTTTCTTGTAATTGAAGACACCACCTCCCCCCTACATAGATGTTCAGTTTATGGCCAAATTGCAGTTCTTTGCCTATTTCGTTCGTGTTGGAATGTAGCAGTCGACAACAAAGTGCACAGACGTTAACTTTGACTTTTCCTACCAATTTTTCAATATATTCGAAAAAGTGTACATGTATTACATAGGATCATATACGCATATCTGGGAGGAACAAATGTGTTCTAGGCACAGGAAATGATTGATATATTTGGTAAATGTAGAGCGGTCCTAATGCATTCCGTAAATATGGAAGTCCGTCAGCTCATGTTAGGGAAGCTTCGAGTAACATAAAATCCGCCTGAGTGGCTGAGTGGCTGCGTAAGCAAACGATCTCGGCTGACAACTCAAAGTCATCGCTTCAAAACTCCAGTACGGTAGAGTTTTCAATAAAGTCAATACCATAAGATGCTAGTGCTTTAAGGCTTAGTCTTAGAATTTATTTCTCTTGCTATATATATACATAATAGTACATAAATCTTTTGGTATTGAAAGGGAAATAATCGAGTAATCAATAAACATATATAAACATATATATATATATATTTATTTATATATAATTTGTTCTGCAAAAGAATAAAAGCGGATTCGAGTAACTGCTTCTGTCTCCTCTCTTTTGCGACTCACAGAGTATTGTTGCAACCGGCAATTGACGGTGGAAGTTGTGTCTCTATATACACAACAATCAGCCAAATAATGTGTAATTAAAGAGAACTAAATGAGAAGAGTGGGACGCGTTTGCAAGTTTTTTTCCCAGTACGATCAATCACTCAGGAGACATTTTGTACTCTTCTTATACGAGACGGTCGGAAGTAAGTGAGGAAAGAGAAGGAATTAGGAAGATGGTGGTCGTAGCCAAGTCTAGGATGTGTACAAGCAAAGTAACCTCCAACGCACTCAGAGTACTGACTTCGTATTCGGATACTTGCAAACTGCGAACTATTTAAACTACGTAACCTTGTAAGGATTTCGCTTTTATAAGCTTTGTAGCTTCGAAATAAATAAATAAATTGAAATTGAAATGTTTTGTATTTTGAAGAAAGGTCGCACTTCTCTACCCCGGACGAAACGGCGAATGGCTTGGTATGAAAATGGACTATTTGGCGTATTTAACGAAGCTCTCCAGCGAGTATATATATATATATATATCACTGATTTCCAGTCTAACGTTGCTGACGTTAGTACAAATTAAGACAGTTGCTCTACAGTCGTATAGTAAGTATTTTATTTCCGAATCTTAAATGTGACGTAAGCAAATTTTTGATAAACTGAGAAACAAACCAAAAGAAAAAGAAATTTGCGGGAAGTGGCTCGCTTACCTTATTAAGATCATACAGAGTTAATTCCAATGATTTCATCCGGATATAGTCTAAATTCCCAAACGGGCAATGTCCAAGTTAACTTAACTGAGGCAGTTAATATTGAGTGTACGAATAATTTCGTGTAAATCATAACTTTTTTTTGAACTTGGAGTTGGCTTCTGAGCGAGGACATGTGTCAGACATATGCAGTAACGTATATCTTAATTTTTCTGTAAACATTTTTCACGGAAATTGGAGATTGGAAATTGCAAGGAAAAAAAATCTATATATGTGTCCTCATCAAGAGAATGTCTTAAACGCAAGTGATGTGGGCAAGTTTTGATTTCTGTTATGGTATTTTCTTTAGTTAGCCGCTCACTATTTTTTGATGCCTGTCACATCGAAGCCTCAACCGCCTGCGAGACAGCATTTATAACTACGGAAATTGGTTTATAATCTCAATGGGATGGTAATGAAAGCTTAATTTTCATTACGAATTTATGAATTTTCTCTAATAAATTATACGAACATTCAACATTTTCATTTTAATCCTATTTTATTCAGTGCTTTAATGTCTTTTATAGTGTTCCTTTTTAATGAATGTCAAATTAAAGCTTCTCTCGAGATATTTATGTGCTTAGGAATAAATGTATGAATGTGTGTATCCATACATACGACTGACTGACATCAACATCATTAAATTAAGACCTAAATACAGTTTTGTATTCAGTATTTTGTTTTACGTATGTGTGTGAGTGCAATTGCATGTATCTGAGCGTTCCCTTTCATAGCCGCATGCAAGAGTAAATTTTTAGAGCAATTTAAGGCAAAAATTCAAAAGCAATTCTGCAGCAGTAACTACAACATCATATAAGATTAAATAAATGTTAAAAAAAAAAGGTTTAAAATTTTTCATATAAACCACATAGGGCGGAAAGAAAGAAGGCAGGAGTCGGTCACACATTCTCTCTCATGCACACACACACAGACAGACACGCACAGTGCCAACAACTGACAAATCTATTCTATTTGCTTATCGCAAACCCAGAACACGTAGCATTAAGTGTAAATATGTGTGAATACCTTTTGCTTGCAGGCTGCAACTTGCTTGTGTCGTGTTGCATGACAAAATGTGAATATATACAAAAAAAAAGCATGCAAAAAGAAAAAACAAACAAACAAAAAGACGAGCATGAAGCAGAACAAGAGCAGAAAAATTGAAATATAAAAAGAAAAAAACAAAAAATGTAGAATGAACCTGGGAAAACAAGTCAAAAGCCAGAAAGCCTATAGACTTAAAGCGCACACATGGCATGAGAAAAGAAGAGTTTGAGAAAATAAAGCCAGATTTAGAGGCATGAATGTTTAAGGATCAGAGATTAAAGTGAAATAATGGATAGAGAAGCGAGGGATATGTGCAACGGCCCCTACAATGGTTTCACACATTTGGCAGCAGCATATACATACAGTTACAATCCGAAGGCAGAGGATTTACAAGCAATCAGAAAAACTTAGTATTAGGCGAGTTGCAGCCATTCGCATTCACACCAGCACGTCAGTCTGAAAGGTATTTGCCTACGTATACGTGAGGCGCAAAACCTTGATTAAGAAGAAGACATTTTATAGTCACGATACCAATTGTTGAAACAAGCGTAATAAAGAAAGAGAGATAGAGAGAAGAAAATAGGAACAAAAAATAATAAAAAAAAAAACACAAATAAATAAAACAAACAAGACAAGATTCTCCAAATGTCTGCATTTCGTTTTATCGACATACATACATAAAGATGGTCCGTAGGCCTGTGAACGTATTTGTATTTATGTAAATGTGAATGTACTTTCACCGGCTCACCAACAATGCCCATTTTATAGTATGTGCATGTCCCCATATAATGCATGACTGCCTGCCTATGCATGCATTTTCACCCATAGAAATGACACACAGAGCAGGAGCAAGAAAAACAAAGCAAAACTCTGACAAATGCATTCTTTTTTTTATTTCTCATGAATGTAACGCAAAAAAATATTTTACAAGTATGCGTGCATCTATCTATACATTTGCGTAGAAGTGTGAGTGTGTTTGCAAAAGAGGGTACGTAAGCTAAATTACGTGCAATTGTTTTGCCTCTAATGTAACATAACGTAAACATAGACACATCAATTGAACGTCGATGCGGACAAATGCAAATACAATTTCACTTCGGTTACATTGGCTTTGCAAATACATGCACACTCACAGATGGGCTTGCTATTCAATATATTTTCATTTGGCATAAAACGATTCAAACAGGCGCGGACGAGTAAATGTATAATTATTATAAATCTGCCAAAGCTTACTTCTTAGATGATGAGTGCAAATTAAATTAAAAATATGAACTCACTTTGGTTAAAGCACCCAATCATTGCCGTAGGATAAACTTTAAAATCTATTGCCTTTTACCTGCTTACACTGAAGGCACTATTATTTAGTTTGAGCCACCATAATGCTAATAAGAATTCTGTCGGAAGTGTCTGTCAAATTTATAATACGAATAGATTTACTACACCAAAGCGGTTACCACCAAAAATAAAGTATATATGTATGTAAATGGCATTAAATACCTCTTTGCGTTTCTTACTCGAGTTCCGTAAGGTGTTTAGTAAGTCAATGTGACTAAAGTGCGATAAACGAGTTCGAAGATTTAGCTAGAAAAAGATTCAACAGATATGGTCCAACTTTTTCATGGAATATCTTTTCTGTCAAACTTTGCAGGCTTGGTTTATACATAATTCAAGCATTATTTTTATCTGTCTATATCTCGAATAGTTTTCACATTTTTTTCACATTTATGATGTGACTTTGCTACAAGACGTGAAAGCTCTCGCATATTGCTCGGTTTCGTGATTTTTCAGTTAAAAGATTAAAATATTTTATTAATCACATATCTTGAAGAAATTGATCAGCAATATTATAATACCTATACGTTGATTATCGAATTTGAGATTAATTTTTGTTTTGGTGTTAAAAGAGATAACAAGATCGTCCAACATTATGTTCAAAATTCAAACTGGAAGATTGTTATCGGGTTTTCGTTTCTGTTATATCCGTTGCCTCTGATTATGCTAAACGTTTGCCACCTCACCGTACATTGACAGGGAAGCAGAAACGGTAAACCATCGATTGTTTCCTCTTATTTATTGAAAAAAAATGCATGGGTTTATTTAAGTTACGTTCCATGCGAATTCAAAATTTTCTTAAAAAAAAATTTCTTTTAATTTCAGCGAAATTGCGAAAGATGAAAGAAGATATTTGCTATGATTTTAATTAATTACTTAATGAAAGAAATGATTTGGCATAAAATAGTCTTCGGAACAGGCATACTCCTTATTAAGAATGACTTCTCGAAAATAGACAAATTTCTTCAGATTATCAATGCATTGTCCATCACGGAGCATAAATTTCCTCATATATCTCTTATTTTCTCTTTTGTACATGCAACTTTAAGTAGTTGACACCTGCACTACTTTTGTTCCCCATTAAGCAGAAATTGTAAATACGACTTTGTATGGATTTTTGTACGCATGGAAAGGGTGATAAATTCTATTTCTTATAACGTCCCTTAAGTAAGATTCTGCAAACGGCTCTGTGGTAGACAATTTAGTTTAGTTTTTCTCTTATCATAAATTCAGTATATATTTGAACGCAAAAATCAAAATGCAATTCGTTTTATTATAAACAATAATTTGGTTTGTTTTTATATACACATAAACTCACTCGCGACAGTCACTAATTGAGCTACCAACTATAGGAGGGCTAAAAAAATTTTTTGTAAAATAAAAGTAACATACTTGCAAAACAAAAAGAACTATTAGAAAAAGCATATAAGAGAATAAAATCCAATGGGTACAATGAGATCGCAGTTATCGATTGTCAATCATTTAAGAAGAATAAAGAATATTAACGAACGAAGAAAGAGTTCGTGTTTGTTTCATCTTTTGTTCATCTTTTTGAGAGAGATTTACTGGATTTCATGTTATTTAAAACACTCTCTCATACGAATTCATATACTCAGTGTACTTGTTCAGTGTTTCTTGGTAAGCTAATCGATGCATATATCGGTTTTCTAGTTTATGGGGATTTTAGTCAAATATGAAAAATTACGAATTTCCCAATTAAAAAAAAAAGAAATAAATCTTGTTTGAAGAAAAATTTGGGGAACATGTTAAAAAATAATAATATTGTAATGTGAAATTTAGTTACCTGGAAGAAGTGGAGATAACCTTCCGTTTGTTTTTTTTCCTTTGTGCAGTTGAATGTTGTGTGCACTTAAGTTGGCCTGCGGGTTTTTTTTTGCAAGTGTGTATGTTTAAAAAACGGTATATCGCGGTGTAATTGTCAAAGAGGCCGTTTTGAGTAAGGCAAGAGTAGTTAAATTTTTAATTTTTAAATTACTCCACAGTCTTATTGTCGAAGAACATAGGTATTTTTCCATAAATTATTGTCAAAGTATATACGTACAAACACATTTGTTGACAATATAATCGGCTAGTGGTTGGTTAATGACTAAAATCATCAAAAAGATAGTTATTCAGCTAACTGGCATGCCCATAACTAACGAAAAAGCTACGAGATTATTCAACTAGTAGCTGCCCAAGTTTCGTTAGGAGTACAATTTTCCTTGCTATTGAAAGGAAAATTGTTTGTTTGTTAGGTTATCGTTATTGTCCATAAAATTTATGCAAATGCATTAACCAAAGATGTTGACTTCTAATAAAAAGTACAGGGATTATAGCCACGCGAATTAAGTGGCGTTTTAAGTCAAAGAATAAGCATTTGAAGCTGGAAGGCCTTGCTCTGTATTTTCATCCCTCTCAGCTAATTGATCAGAACTTTTGCATTTCAAATTTTTTTTGTTTTTTCGTGTTTTCAATCATCTCCTCCCCGCATTTCCAAATAAACGATCAAAAAGAGTCTTATTGACTTGTTGGAATGTTTTTCCTGGTTTGTTGAATTTTTAATATGAGGATATCCGTCTGTGTGGTTGAGTAGGCTAAGGATCTCGACTAAGACCTTAATGGTGGACGGTTTAAATCTCAAATGCGGTGGAGTTTTGAATAAAGCCGAAAGCGTCAGATACTAGGGCTTTTAAGACCTTAGTCTTTGAATTTATTTCTCTGGCTAAATTAATTGAGGATATTTTATATTGTTTTCAATAAATTTATATATATACCTTACACTAGTAGTGGTAGAAAGGCATATTTTGTTTGTGTGGATGTGTGCAACATCCAGAGGCACTTGAGGTAGATAGGGCTTTTATTATACCAATTGATTGAGAATCATTCTAAGCGTGTCCGTCTGTCTGTCGTTTTTTTTGTGCTCATTCTACACTTTTAAGAAATTTAAGAAAAGGTACACCTCCGCGCTTTGACCCAAGGGCTGAAATGCTTGAAAATGGTTTGGATCGGTCCATTTTTCCGGATCACTTCCCATATAAAGACCTATTTTGAAAAGTCGTTATATCAATATCTACAGAGTGGTGTGCCACAGTTTTTACTTGTTTCATGTTTACTTTTTTTATTATCTTTTTTTATTTATCTTTTTTTTAATAACAACAGATGACAAGGATCGTTCGTTTTAAGAGAAACTCTATATCAAAATAATTATTACTAAGGTTAAATAATCTCCCGTTGCGAAACAGGTTGTGCAATTAAACTGCGCTAGTATGTAAGCCGGGGTTAAATAGTCTTAGGTTAACTGAAGTCTACCCTTTTACTAAAAGGATCTAAAGGAAAGTCTTCTATCTACATGCTCAAATTGTATCCGAATTTAATGCTGCTGATCAAGAATACGCAATATATACTTTATGGGATCGTTGAAGCTTCCCTGTAGATGAAGCAAATGCACCTTCATCTGAGTGTATAATTTAAACGTCTCTTTCTGCAAATTCCCATTCCACCAAATCCAGGCATAATGTAAAAGTTTAAGAGAGGTTAATGTTCGGTTCGCGAGAATGTTTTCACCCAAAAAAAAACGGACTCTTATTTCGCAGTATTTTTCATTTCATTATATTAAAGTAAAAGAATAAGAATAAAATCCATTTGTCTGAATACACTTAAATTCAATATTATTTAAATTTTATCTTCTTTTAAGTCTTCTTTCAAGTATGCATCTCCCTAATGTCGTGTTACGGTAAAGAACGTCTCACGCAATACGCGTTTATGTTTGCAGTTATGCTTGAAACAACAAGTTACTTCATAAAAATGATACTGGATATAGTAAAAAATTGTCATAACTGCTTGAGAGCGGCAAAGTGTAGTTAGGTTTAGGTTAGGTTAGCAGATATAAAAATCATCATGTGTTCATTGGACATAGAAGTAGACATGGAAAACATCGCAAGGGCTATCGGTTTATTCACCCGTCTGTTGAGGTTACGATTTCAAAACTTTATCTAAGAGAATAAATCCAATCTGATGCTAATGCTCTTAGCAAGCACAGATCCGATCCACTTATAACTTATTGACTTATTACGAATTCTAAGTTGTGAAGAATTTTCGTTTGAGTAACATTTTCATAGCAAGATAAACCGGAACAATGTTTGGTCCCCGATTTTTAAATAACCAAGTATAAACACGGCGGAATACGTAAGTATGGCATTTATTTACCAAGCATAATATAGAATCGTATTGATACACATTGGGTCGTCGGGGATGAAATTTGTAAAAAAAGGCAGAGTTTGCTGATAATTCATAGATATAAGGAATTATTTCATTCATTAAAATATGCGCCCGTATTGTCTGCACACTTTTGCCATTTAAGCGGTAGGATATTCAGGCTGACGGTGTAAAAACTGGCGGACCAGAGTCTATGAATTCCTGGAAGCCCAGTTTACCTACATTATCGGAATTGAAATTCCCAATGTCCAAATAGCAAAATAAGTGTTAGTCAGTCGGAGCTAGGTCTCGTGAGTATGGAGGATGGTGAAGAACTTCCAACTCCAATTTCTGTAGTTTTTTTGTTGCTTGTGCAGTGTTTGGTCTGGCGTTATCTTGCAATAAAGTAGGAGTCGATGAACCACACGTGCGCTAGACCGCCATACACTCACCACCAGTTTATTCTGGTGAATACTACGCTTTGGAGTACGTTTTGGCGATTCATCCTCGTCTAACCACTGCGCCGAACGTCGGCGTTTTTTTCTGTTCTTCGTCCAGTTCATGAAAAACCCACGCATCTAACTTTTTCACTTTCCCGATTCGATCTGAATGAGTTAAAATTGTTTGTTTTCTAATACGAATCAATGATAAATTATAAGCCCAACGGTGACCTTTAGTACGTTATTATTGACCTTTGAATCTGGACGACCGCGAGGATGATTTATGAGGTCAAAGTTACCAAGGCGAAATTTGGCAAACAATTTTATACTGTCTGCTGCATAGTCACGCTACAACCATATACACTACAAACATTTCGTGCGGTCTACGCTGCCGTAGTGCCATGTAAGAATTTATACTTCATGGTAGTACGAATTTCCAACCGGTTCATTACCAAAAAAATATAGTTTGGAATAATTTACTTCTACGGGCAAGATGTGTAACTTCTTAAACAGCGAAATATTAAGTCATGGTCAAGTAAAGAGCTGCCAAAGTTGGCAAGATTGTAAACTGCAAGTTTCATCCTTGCCAACCTAATAATTGTACATAATGACATGATCTTTACGTTATGACACGCAACGAGCGCGAGCTTTTTCGCCGATAGTCAAAAACTCGGCCTTTTGCCACCGGCGCTTACCAAGCGATAGCTTATTAATCGGTCTCTTGTCCTCGGCGCTCACATACCGGCAGCCAATTTATCGATTGCCATGGTTTTGAACAGTCATTTGTTATTTAGTGCTGACGTACAAATCGTTACTTTGCCCGGTAAAATTTATTAAATCTAATTATTCTACATTATGAGAAAGACGTGAGCATAAAAAAAATAGATATTCCGCGCGACGTCAGGAGGGATCTGCGGCCGAGAAACCGGTCGTTTAATGTTAAGTGAACGGATATTCGAATACTTGCTCTCTCTATTATATTGAAGAATAGTAGAGAAGGTAATTGTAGATGTTTGTAGATTAGGTCAAAGAATTATGTAACTTCTTTTCCTTATTACGAAAGATGCTGCCAAAGATTATCAAACTAAAAAGTTTTCGACATGAGCAGGAAAAAAATAATATTCTTTTTTGAAAAATCCAATTCTTTTAATCTACGTAGTCTTTTTCGAGGGTGGTTCTGCCGCGTCGCGATATGCAAAGACCCTCAAAATTCATAACTTTTTTCCTGGAACATTCTATTGACATTTGGCAATAAATAATAATCAATGAAGCTAAGAGGTGGGGAATACGGTGGGTGGGATTGCAAACTGAACTCCCATTCGTGCAATTTTTGTATAGTATCGATGGATTTGCGACTCGGAATTTTCCTTTCGCAGTGCGAAATCGTGGCATCTAACGTGTGATCAGCTTTCTCGTCCTTAAATTTTTATACAAGATTTGACAAATATTTTCTTTGGACATGTTAATAGTCTCTGCGATTTCCCACATCTTAATTTAAGGTTGCTAACAATGTGCAGCCCTAGTCCACGAATGATAAGGTACCAAAGAAGAAAACAAGCACAAAAAGAAAGAAATGGATTTTGTTTCTTATGTGAGCTTTTTAGCAGAAATATGGTATAAAAGATTCAACTTTAGCTGAATATAATTTCCTTACTTGTTTCTATTTTCTTATGATCATGGTCAAGGAACGAAAAGGGGAACAAGGTTGCGGCAGCGGTAAATTGTCTATAAACTTAATTATTTTTTGAAATTTCTGTCCAAAATTGATTGTAAGGATGTTTTGGCCAAAACTTTGCCACCTTTCATTGAATTTATCTAGGGCTGCTCTACTGTCTAACGACTACACTTCAAGTGTAGTTAGTACGCCACAGATTTCCCAGTTTTTTCTTGGGGTTTTTGGAAGTTTAGTTCATTGGCTCTTAAAGTTGTGTATTTCGTGCAGCGAAAATTTTTTCCATGGAACGGAGCGCTTAGCACGAAGCTTTGTTTTGTTTAAGTGCTGTGTTCTACTTTGTACAGAATATCTATTAACATATTTCGCAAAATTTAGATCCTTGGTCTTTTGAAATTGACTGGAGCTTATAGTGTCGTCTGGCTTTGTTGCGAAGTGGCATCCCAGACATTAACTGCTTTTTTGTGATGTCTTCTGATGGTTTTATTTACCTGTACTTTGGCAGTCTCTGAAAGTAATTCAATCGTTTTTGCTCTTTCGTTTGTCAATAAAGGTCTTTCGCCTCAGCAAATCAATTTGTAGCTCTTTCCAGCCACAAGGATTTCGTTGCTATACGACGAATGCTGTCGCAAGTGATTGTAGAAAGGCGTGCACTTATGGTAGCATAAACTTGTTCTTGCCCACGGTCCTTTGCTTTCTGACACCATTGTATGTGCTTACATTCTACATTCTTACAATAGTGTAGATCACGCAATAGCTGGAGTTAGATTACCAGGATGCAGTTTGTTTTTCTTTTCGATTATTTGTTAATAAATGGTTTGCAATAGTCACGTTGAAGATCAAAATCTTGACAACGAGAGTTTGTAAATAAAAATATGTAAAGTGTAGATGATTGATCGATAATAATTCCTTTATAGCACACAAAGAAATTTCTTAAACACCAAGCTATATATGCTGTCGAAAAGGCCACATAGAATCCGTTCTAAATTATTAATACAAACAAATTTCACTTACTGTTCATTTACAATAAATTAATCGACACACATTAATGGCCTGAGATTTGCATTACAATTTAATATGAATCTCAACAAAAACCGGAAAGTTGACATATTCACCACCGTAACATATGCAAAGATAAGTTCATAATAATGCAAAAACTCTAACAGTGATAGGCAGCATACGTATTGTCGGAGTAATGAATATATAGAACCTAAAGTAAGAATATAACAGACATGAGAAAATGCCTAACAACAAACAAAAACAAAAAAAGGAGCACAAAAAAGGTAAAAACCATTGTGTATACTATAAGGCGTTTGATAAATACAAAATAAACTAAAAATCATTGCATACTTTTAGGCATTCGGATAAAATTTACTGTCAAGTTATTCTACATATGTGATTTTTGAACTTTTGCTATTCCATTTAAAGAAAAAATAAAAAATAAAAAAAGAATAAAAAAAAAAAAATTAAAAAATAAAATAAAATGAAAATTTTAGTAGGCCTCAGAAAAGTCAGTGAAAGGTAACTAACTGCTTGCGTAAAGCTCCTATACGAAAATCATGCCAACGATGTATTCTGCACTAGGGCGGCGCACTTCAAATGACACGTTAGCACATGTAAATGATCAAGCACATAAACATTTTCATCTGCATTTGCTTAGTAGTGACATGTATGCATTACACTTCTCGAGGTGTTGGTCTGGAATGTCATGGAAAATGATTCCAAATAAATTCATTGAATTGCATACGGATTGCGAAAAACGCTCACACACGTTCATTCACATGAAGAGATGGCTCGAATGCGAAAATTTTGCACACTGAGTCATAAATTCTCGTCGTTACGGGAGAGTAAAAGAGTTATGATGCATTTGTACTTTCAAAGGGGATAATATGAAAAGTTAGGGTTTGTTTCGCATTTCCCATACACTGGAAATATGCTTTAATGTCATTGGTCGTAAACGTGAGTGTGTATGGAAAATTTGCATTCATATGATTGGTTATCAGTTAATTTAAGGGAGCTTCGTTTGCGCATGTTTACATCATATCTGTAGGAGTCTAAATATGAAATTGCTCTCAAAGCGCATTATCTTTAAATTTATGTGCTCCCTAAAGAATTGGAAGCATAAAAGTTGGCCAAAGTTTATGTGAGTGTATATACAATCAACGGAGTAAAATATAATTTAGGGTTCTTTTCATCTTACTACGTGCATGTTGTTGGTGGTGTTCATCATCTTTCTGTTTAGTTTTGTTTGATTTGGAGAGAATCAGATTGTGCCGTCATTGCTTTATTTTTATACTTTTTGCTATTTTTAGTATTTGGTATTTATTACGCTATCATGAGAGTGAGTGAGAGAAAATGGTGCCTGGAAAGTTTGTTTATTTATACATATACGAGCACATGTATATGTTATGTTGCGTGAATTGCAATTCAGTTTTACTTCCTTCTGACATTGATTTCATAAACATTTTATATATTTGCTTTAAAAGGGAAAAAGCCTGTTAAAGAATTAAAAAGAATTTTTCTTTTTTTAATTTCTCAAATGAATTGCTAAAAATTTTAATCAATTACTTACTTACTTGCTTATTTAAACAAAGCCTGGAACCACTACTAAAATCAAATCTCTTATATTATTTCCCTTTAAACTGCAATACTTCATTCGTCGACTGTGAATATTATCTTCGTAATATTTCAAGAAAATGATAAAAAAAAAAAATAAGAAAAATTTTAACTTTTCCTCGTATTTTATTTATAAACAAACGTTAGTTACATTCCAAATTTACTTAACTTTTTTTTTGTAATTGTTGGTTTCCCCTCCACTTTTTCTTTTCAAATTGTTACTATCTCCGTATTTTCACTCACCTCTTCTCTACCAGTTGCTCTAATCCTTTTCTCTGTTTGTTTTGTCGCCTCTTTTCAATTAGTTGATCTAGAAAGCAAACCAAATCTTATCAGCATTTCTTTTTAGTTTATTTCTCTTTCTAGTCTTTTGTGTTATTGTTTCTTACGATTAGGGTTTTATAGGTATTTTCTACTATCCGCAAAGTAACTTGAAAAGAAAGTGAACAAAGTGGATAACGTTCTCTTGTATTCTTTCCTCCCTTCTTCTATACTTTTTTCTTGTCATTCCTTCCGTACTCTTTTCTTTATTCTATTCTCTACTCTCTTTTTTTTTTTCGTTTGCTTTTCTTCTCTTCTTTTCGCTTTTCTTTCTTTTTTTATCCTTCCTTTCCCTTCCCTTCCAATTTCTTTACTCTTCTTTACCCTTCGCTTTTCTTCTTTTTTTTACTGTTCTCTTCTCTTCTTTATTTTCCTCCCTCATTCTGCTCTGCGTTACCTTTTCCTCTTTCTCTTTTTATCTTTCCTCTTGCGTTCGTTTTTTTCGTCCCAATATTTCCCTTTTTCGTCCTCCTTTATGCTATTTTCCTTTATTCTCCTCTTTCGTTTCCTTATTATTTCTTTAATTTTCCGTTCTTTCTTCTTTTCAAAGCTTTTCACCGATCTACTTTCTTTTTTGTACGATCTGAAGAGAAAAAGTAGTTATTCTTTATTTCCGTATTTATTTTCTCATAAGCGGTAGATGTTTGCTGCTGCTTTTTACTTGCTTGATCAATAGTGCTACTCATGTTGGCTGATTGCATAACTATCTCAGACATAGATAGCAACTTAACTAGCGCTAGTGTAAGTAGTGTGTTTAAGTTTCCATCATTGAGCACATCACACTTCTTTAAAGTAATGATCAGGTAGATGCACATTTGCACACCCAATCAAACGATCTTTAAAGATCACTGAAAAACAGAATTTCCAATTATGGGGAAAGTAGTTATATATTTTATTTTATCATATCGAGAAATCGTTGTTGGTCTGGAAGTGATTTCAATTAGCGTTTTTTCAATTGTCGTGATTTCAGATTGTTGTATATGCTTTAATTTGAGATATTAACGGTCAAATTAGATCATAGAGTATTATTATACTTTGATATAATTCTACATGGGAAAAAGAAATCGGGAATAAGGTGTTTTGGAAAAGTCACAGCCTTTGTCGTTGGAGAATTTCAAAAATACGTTTAACGTAGGCTTAGACTCTGTTCGAGTGTAAAGCCTATAATACAACCCTGAAGCTTTAGTTATAGGATATCTCTTATTATAGAAACAGATAGAGACATTTTTTGGTTTTAGTCAAAGTGAAAGCTTTTTATGGTGAAGTGAGGACAACTGCGGCTTCAAAACTATTGAATTAAACATTCAGCGCTAAAGCTTCTAATAGAAATGGTAAAGGATTTTTAACTATGACGACCGGCAATTGTTGAGCTCGCGATTTTGCACAACAATACACTAATCTTCTGTTTTTCCCCTCTTGCTGTGGGTGTTATGTGGTTCGTACAAAAGGCCAAAATTCTCGAAATTTCGATACTTTCTCAACTCAACCATACACCTAATATCGTTGAACGCATTCAAAGTTGTTCGTTTTTAATTTACTTACTTTTAAATTTTTGTATATTCGTTAAAAAGAAAAAGGATGAGCACAGTTTCCATTATTTCCGGTTATCTAATTCGTAACGACGAGTGAGTCATAGAATTGCAGTTGCGTTCGTTTATTGCTTATGTATGTTAATTCAGCCCCAAAACATATGATAGCAAATCCAAAGCAAATTGTTCGCTTAGCAATTTGGAAAGTTTCTCAGCAGCTCTCACTTCGTGTTCATAGTATACGAGTGTACGAGGAAATTTGAGGCGAATTGGTAAAGCTTTCCTTTGCTCGTAGTCAATGTAAGCAAAAGCTTTTCACAAAAATTATGAATGAACGAGAATATAACGGTCGTTTAATTTGAATGAAAAATAAATTATTTTCGTTTTGCTTAATTCCACACAACATCGACGTTTTAAAGAACTTAACAATTTTTCCATGGAAAAATCATTTAAATTAAACTTTCAGAACACTTTATTTGTTCAGTTCTCTTTCTTTCTGTTTTTCTTGTATTTCATATGTCATATGTTTTTATTGTAACTTACGGCGAATTCAAAACAACATGTTGGCTCGTGTTTACATATTTATCTTGTGTTGTTTTTGCGTTTTAGTTGTAATACCATCATCTAATATAAAAAAAACTTAATTACGATTAAATTATGTATTTTGCAATCACAAAATATTATTGAAACTTCAAAAAAAAATCGTTGTTATCCTTTAAAATATGCTTTAATTTTTAAAATTTACACTCTCCTCAGAGTATGGAGTGTATACAGCGCTATGCTTTCTTATCGCACTTCGTCACGGTAATTGCGGAAATTGGTTAATATATTTTAAGGTGGGTGTACATATAAATTGTTTTGTTTTAATTGTAAAGTTTGCACAATGTTCCGATGTTATATGCTACACTTGAAAAAAGAAAAAAATATAAATAAATAAATAAAAACGAAATAAGAAAAGAAACGAGAAACTTGAAAACTTTTTATTTTGCTGCGTAATCTTTTACTTGTCACAATGATGTCGGCTAAATACACATACTTATACGTATGTATGTGTGCTTAATACGTATTGTTATATACAAACGTATATATATTGTTTTCTTTTGCGTCTGCAATTTCGTTGCTAGCAACACTATTCGTTCTACTTATATATACAAAGTTAGTTACACAAATGTTGTATGTTTGTAGAGAAGCCGGCATTGGTACAATATTTGCTTTGGATTGCCATACAGACAACTCGTATATTTAGGTTCGTTCTTGGTCGTCGAAATCGTTGGCTTATATTATAAGTTGTGGCATATCGTTCGTCTCTGGCAACATCGTGTTGCCTGGAATGCATTTCGTTTGATGGCTTAGTTAAAAAGGACCAATGCGCTTTTTTCGGCATTCAAAGGATCAGTTTTACGCGAATAACGGCTACGAACGGATGCCAATACACACAATAACAATAATAACATTTACATAGGAGAGAAATTTTTACTTTAGAAACAAAATAAATAGAAAAGAAGAAGAAGAAACGCATTTGTGAAACTTAATATAAAACCGAAAATTCAAAACAAAAAAAAAATAAATAAAAAAATTATTAATAGATAAATAAATGAAAATTAAAAAAAAAAATAAATAAATAAATAAAAACTGCGTAATAAAGCTTAATGAGCAAATACCTTTTTATATCAAGCTTACTTTCCTTAAAATAAACATTCTCGAATTCATTTTGAACTGACCTGTCACAAACCTAAAACGGTTAACCTATAGTTTAAGAAAGTTTGCAAGCGAAACACTTCAAATGTTATTAATCGAAAATTGAACGCGGAAATGGTGTTGAATAATTAAATCCAGAAAAAAATAAATAAATAAATATTTCGTATGTGTTATCCAAAATAAAAAAAAACATAAAAAATTATAAAATTCTTAATAATGGCTTATTAAAAGGTTAATTATTTATTGTTCAAAAAAAAAAAAAAAACAGTTTTTTAGTTTTAGTCTAGAGTTTTAATGTTAATGTTCTTATTTGTAACTTATCCGTTAACGTTTAAAGGATTCATTTCATTTTAAAGAGATTGCAGAGATTTGAAGCTAAGGAGAAGGAGATTTAGAAAAATAAGGTGTACTTTTAGGAATCTGTATAAAATCAAAAAATCCTAACATCAATTTAGGTGTGACTAGAGACAAATTATATTGGTTTAATTTTTGAAATTTGTCTTTAATTCGCAGTCAAACACAACCGGCGGGGGGTTTTTTAATATATTTATGTAATTTTTATTTCAAGTTTTTTCTTTTTTAGGTTTTTATTTATATGACAAAGAAAAGATGAAATGAAACCCTCAGGTCTGAGTTTGTTACAATACCACTAAGATAAAAGGATTATTTTGTTTACTTTATTATAGGCGAAATCTGAACAACATGAAAATTTGACGAGAAATATGTTTTCGAAAGTAAACAAAAAAAAAAAAGAACTTGAATTTTAAAGACAAATTGAGACTGATTAAGATTGATTTCACCGCAAAGAATTTCTGTTTTTTTCTTTACAAGAACAAAGGAAAATTAAAAAAAAAAAATAAAATAATTTTATAAATTTTCTAACTTTTTTCCGTTTAATGCAAATTTAAGAACAGCTTATTAGCTTAGAAGGGCTGACTCAGCAAATTGCCTCTTTTTTGCTTCCGAAAAACTCCACAAAAAGGTTTCAGGACGTATGTTGGTGTAGGATCTGTGCTCAAGTAGCCTAAAGCGCTACGCAAATTAAGCGATCTTTAAAGACAATCTGAGGGTCTGTCTCTCTGCCCATTTTCGAAGTATTCAAGTTCACAAAGTCACGATAGATGGCTAAAAAATCTGTCTTACATATATTTTCATTAGATGGTCAATGTGGAAAAGAATAGAAACTATCAAGGGAAACGAGTAAAGTCGTTAAAAAATTGTAACCCACTCACCCTACAGCTGATCTATTTAAATCAAATTTCTTACAAGTATATGTCAAAGTCGTTTCAAACATTTTTATTCATTCCTTTAGACTTTTTTCTTACCTTATTTTTGGTTTCTTTTTTCAAGTTTAACTTGAGTTTGTTTTTATTTCTTAATTTCATTTTTCTTTACTTTGCTGATTTCACTTTTGTTGATTGATTTATTTTTCTTAGAATATTTTATTCAGCATGAGTAAAAGATGTCTGTCTCTTTGTCTGTCTAAATTTTTGAATAACTCTCATAGAACGCTGGATCGATTTCTATCTAGCGATCTTCTACCCTTCTATTTAGTTTAGCTTCTATAGGAAATATTGTATTATTATTAGAATTTTGTTACTTTTCTTTAGCAAATAGTTTTATTTCTCCTATTATTTATTTGACAATAATAAATGTCAATAATATTTTTTTCTTCTCATTTAATATATGCAACTGAAAGGCTAAACAACTTATATGGAAATTCCATTTTGGTCAACTTAACCAAACAGCGGAATCATTAATTTCCTAATCTTTCCGTCTGTTAAAACAGTCGCAATGTCTCTAAAACTTCCCTAAAAGAATCAAAACCAAATGCCTTTCTAATCGCAATCGTTATTTTAAGCAAGAAAAACTATATAATTTTATTCATTCAAGTAAGATCTTAAAATTTTATGCCGATCTTTAGATTTTATGAAATCGGGAGGCTCCTCGCAGAGCAATACCATAGACAAAGAAGACCGAATTCTTAAAAGTAGTTTTTAAATAATACAAAAATTGTGAGGTATCGCATCGTCGGAATGCTAATTTCGGGTATTAATACTACTTGTTCATAAGTGATAGTATATATGATATAATGGTTAGAATTTATGAAAGCTTTTTACTAGTCTATTAATGGGCGTTAAAAACCCGTTTCCAGCCAAGCATAATATCTCTTTTATTTGTAATCTTTTGCTTTTGCTTCTATTTTCTTAAATTATAATCTTCGACCATCGATAAGTTATACGCTTTTTGTGGTTACATTACGAACTCCTATCGGGACACTGTAGTGTTCATGGACATTTTCAAACTTTGCTCATAAATTGTGCGTAGATAAAAAACAATCGTCAAATTAGCTGCAGATTATAGAAGTATGCTTCAAAGATCTTGAAATCAGGTTACGTGAATTTACATGACCGGGCCCTTATCCCGTCTTCCATTAGAATTGTTGGTGTATTTGCAAAAGTTTTATTAGAAAGCCGTAATTGGAGGTCTACACCTAACTCGTTCGGATGGAGGAAAAAGAAATATGACATCAAATCTAAAGAAAATACGTATTAGAAATGTCAAAAATCTGAGCGATCATTTATCGCACGTCAGCACCAGAAGAGCAAACTTTCTGAGCGATAGCAGGCAGCAGTTATTGAAATCTGAAATCGAATGCAAATTGTTCTCCGAATAATCTAAAATCTTGACATAAAAATGTAGATTCATATCATTGACTGACACGCCCACAATTAATAAAATGATTAGTAATCTGTAAACACTGTTTCAAGACTTGGAAATTTTCTTACTGCTTTTTTCTTTTACTGTGTTTTTTTTTTTTGTTTTCTTAATGAATAATTTAAATAATTAAATTTCAATTCTTTTAATAGATTTTAATTTCTTCTTCTCATTTCAGATGAAAAGAGAACCATAAAAAATATAACTCTCAAGTTTAAACTTAAAAAAAAAAAAGCACAATAAATAAATAAATAAATAAATAAAAAATGATACCAATTAAATGAAGACTTTGTGTTAAGCCCTTCAAAGTATGCTACAATCTTTTTTGTGTTAAGGATTATACTCCAATTTCATATCATTTATTAAGTGTATGTGTTAATTAAATGGAAGTAAATTAAGTATAAATAAATGAACAAAAATAATAAGTAATAACTTAAGAGTATTCAAGTATGCTATGAAACCATATATAATAATTTAAAAAAAAAGAAAAAAAAAAAACAAAGATATGCGCTCGCTTAAATTTGAACGGTTGTGAAGAAAACGATTTCCACAAAAATTAATAATTAATTTAACAACTATTTAAATTCAGTTGATTTCGAAATAAAAAAAAAAAATAAAAAATAATTAAAACTTAAAATAAAACATATCAAAAAATGTTTTCTTAATTAAATTAAACTTTTCTTTATTTACTTATTACATTTAAATTGTGAAAACTAAAAAAAATTATATCTTGAAAAATTTTTTTAAGTCCGTAAAAAAAAAAAAGTTTTTTTTCACATCTTTGGGTAATTATCATAACAACACTTGTAAGTTGTTCCTATTTTTATGCCTATTGTATCGTAGTAATTGAAAACACAGAAAAAAGAAATAAATAATTAAAATAAATAAAAATATCAGTAAATTAAAAAGTAAAAAAGAAAAAAAATAAATCGCTTTTGTCGTTAATACGTAGATTGTTATAAATTTGTGTGTGTATGCATTTTATGTGTATCGTCTAACTAATAAGCAGTATTGCAGCGAAATTTCTAACGCGTATTACTTTTTATGGACTAATGGGCTCAGTTTTGTTTTTTTTTTGTTTTCTATTTTTTTTTTAATTTTGTATGCATTCGTTTCTTGTCCATGAGTGCTTTTTTCAATTATCATCTCTATCACTGAGTAAATTAAATTTTTACATCATATACATGCTGGTGCTGTTCGAAAACTCCGACTAAGCAGAGTTCTTTATTGTTCTGCATTTCATATAATGGGTAAGTAATGCATTTATAATTGAATTCAATTTCATTGATTATGTAATAATAACAATTGTAATAATAATAATGTTTTGATTTGTTTTGCTTTAATTTTTTTCTTATCTTTTTTACCTATAATTTTTAATTAAATATTTTAATTCATTATAGGTAATATTTGTTTTGTTTTGTTTTTCTCTTTTACTTTTCACTTTTTTCCGGAACGATAGTATCAAAATGGTTTAAATGTGCGCGCTGAACATTCGTTCTTTTTGTTGTCGTCATAAATTTAATTAATTCATTAAATGGTTGTGATTATAGGCAAACAATTAACAGCTTCATGGCGAATGATTTTCAGTAGCATTGTGTATAAGAAATTTCGCTTAGATAGTGTTTTCCAATTAGACATTTTCGTATGTATGCTCATCGCAACGTGCATTAAAATATTAAATGATTTTCACATCTGTTTTTAATGTATAAAAATACAAATATAAAAAATCTATAAATTGATATCGCTATAGCGGTATTACTATAGCCGCGTCTATCTGTCTGCCTGGCTATGTTTGAGCGTGTATGTGCATGCATGTATATATATGTGCATTATATATGTATGTGTGTATGTGTGTGTATGTGAAGGTCGAAATCTACAACGATTCACCATTCTTGGCGCCTACGTACTAAATCCACCCTCCCCCTCTCAATCCACACGTTACCTTGATCACTTCCCTCCGCGGGATCGGCGCTAGGTATTATTTCGCGAAGGCTTGCAACAGGACTCCATGTGGTGGGGGCTACATTGACTAATCTATTGGCTTCCACTTCCGTTTCTCTCCATTTTCTGTCTCTCCAAGCGTTTTAATTCCTGGAACACTTTGGTGACGAAGTTGTTCACAGTGGCCCATTCTTCGGAGTTTGTGTGCGTAAAAGGGTTTAAATGGAAAAGCGAATTTTTTTGCCTTAATCTGTTCATAAGTGCTTCGATAAATATCAATTCTATTTTATTCTGATTATTTTTAGAACGTTATACTTTCGTCATGAATTTATTAATTTGGTCAATAATTTTGAAAACCAGATGGATTTAAAATTTTTTTTCCACAATTTTTTCTTTGTTGTTTATCTTTTTTCCTTCAAGTTTCCAGAAATCATATGCAAAAGATTTTACGGGCCGTTATGGCTTAGAAAGTCGACGTTTCGAGTAAAGCATCACTTGAAAATACTTGAAGCTACCTGCACTAGAATCTCTTAATCACTTTCTCCTCGATAATTTGGTTTTTAAATTCCGTCATATTCTTAACGCTTCCAATATTTAATTAATTAAATTCATTTTTTTTGCAGTGAATACGATTTTCTTTATCGGTTAACTATATTGAACTTTAAAGCCAAAACGTGACAGTTTTTTTTGTTTAAAATCGATACCATTTTTTAAAATCTAACATTTTCAGAAACAAAAAAGAAAACAAAAAACATAACATTTTCGAAAAATCGACCTCCGTTCGCTATGTTTTGAATAATATTTCACGTATTTTTTTCAACTGTTTTAGATGGGAAGTTCACATCGGAGGGAATAACAGCAAGGAAAGAAGAAGGATGCTAAAAGGAAATTCTCAGTGATTATTATTAATTATTAAGACTAACTTAGCGCCAGAGAAATAACTTTTCAGACTAAAGCTTTAAAGCTCTAACCCCGAAGGCTATCGTCGGCTTTATTAAAAACGCTACCGCACTTGAGATTTGAGCTCACGAACATTGAGTTAGTAGTCGAGATCCTTTGCCTACTCGGTCATTCAGGCGGTTTAAAAAAAAAACTATCAAAAAATAATAAATTGGAACTTGTCTAAAAAGTTTCTTCTCCAAACTCTGATTAGTGTTGCGTGAATAGTTTCGAAAAATTTTTAGTGTCATGTTTACAAAATAGTTTTAACTTTAAATTGACTCACTTAAAGTATGATCTCAAAGTATATATTAGTGGATCTTTCCTCTATTTTGTTAGCGAATTTCCTTCAAACATTTATTTATGTATACATATATATGCGAAGAACGTTTTAATATAATAGGAGATAATAGATGCTCCACATTTCGTTTCGTTTCATCTCTGCGAACTAGACAGTCATCGTTCAAATTGCATGAAAAGTGTTTCTTTTGTCAATCGACATTTAAAAGACAAAAGAAAACATTTAAAACATTTAAAAAACAACATGTTTGTCACACTCCGTTCAAGCCGAATATTACTTTTGTTATTGATTTCGCTTCTTCATTTTGTCGAAACGTTTGTAACACTCAAAAGGAAGGTTCAGAGACCCCGTGCAGCATGTATATTTTTGATCAGCATTAAATTCTAAACCAATTTAAGCATGTCCGTCTGTCTGTCTTGGTAGCAAAAATTAATCTATCGGCCTAAAATTCGGCAGAAACATTGGAAATTTATGCATGCAAATTGGTATTGAAAATAGGGAAAATCGGTCACAAGACACGACCACAACACAAGATAATCTGACCAACTATGTTTCCAAAAACAAAAACAATTTGCTTTTCTGCCCATTACTTTTAAACTACAACAGATGCGATAAGAAAAATTTGCAGATATATTCTACCTGGACAAAAATGGAGAAATTCGGACACGCCTACTCAAAGTTATAAGAGATTTTTCCTACTTTTCCTGATGTTCTCTGTTTATTACTCATAAGATAAACAAGACACATTGTTGAAAGGTATTCTGTACATTCCTCACATGAACACAAATTAGCTGTTCAAAAATACGTTCACTCCAAAATATATATGGAAGATCCCACAACGTGAAGGAGTCGTTTCTTTTTAGCAGTATAATCGATTGAGTATCACTTGGAGGGTAGAATGCGACTTGGAATGTTTTGTGCCTTTTTTGCGCATTCAAAGATCCAGATATCCAGTTTCTTTATCCAGAAAGCCTATATGCTCTAGCGTAGCAATTATGGAAAACTATCCACCTTTCTCCTTTCCGCCCGTCGCTCCGTAATAGGCGTTATCGACATGGCATACTTCCATCAGCAATATTTTTACCTAAATTTTGAAATCGACTTTCATTTCAATAGCGGTTTAAAGAGTTGCGTTCGACTATAATACCCCAATAAAAGTGCAATAAGTTGTAAGATTGTTTGTCCCACCATGCTTCCATAAATATTTTGGAGAAAAAAAAATTATATTCGAAGCGATGGCTTGTATGCCTGTATTTCACAAACAATCCTGCCAAGTACCTTTAAATAAAAGCGAAATCTAAATCCATTTATTTATGTAGGATTTGTCCAATATACTGACAATAGCAATCATTACGCTACGCTACGTTTGGGATGGAAGTCAAAATCATAGACTAATGAGATTCTAGAAAGTAGTATTTAAAATTTAGAAAAACAAGAATTGTTTTCGAAAAATATTAAAAACTGCGAAAACCAAGACTTTTTCGCGTAACTGCAAGGAAAACCTTCAGAAAATATAGGATATTTTACAAGTATTAACTTTTTTGTGCATGACGAGTTTTCTGAATGCAAAAAATTCAATTTGCGGCTTAAAAAAGCGAGCTTTTGTTTATCAAAACTTATTGAAAGCATCCGACGCACTTCTCTCTGGGAAGTTACTTTAAGGTTACTCTTATAAGTTCAAATAAAGAAATGATAATTGTAGCACGTTACAGTGTTTGCCCTTTAAAAAAGTCATTTTTCGAAAAAGGGGTTTTGAAGTTTCGACGGATGCAATAATCATGTTTTGCACCGTTGTAGTATGTCTCTGTACCATTCGTCTACCACTTCCCGATTACAAAACTGTCTTTACATGTTCAAATACTTCGTCATTCTTCATTCTCGTTTCTCGAAGTCATTACGGCAAAGCCTGTTACTTTCGTTGCATCTACCAAAGACAGAATCGCACGATTTACATCTTACGTTTTGTGTGATGGAAGGAAAAACGGCTATTAGCTACACTCATGGTAAACATGAAAGACTTCGTCACACACTTGTTATTCTGCGCAGAAAGACTGACTTCTTTTGAATGGCTCGTAGACTCGTAGAAAATAACTTTCGTGTGCTGAACCGCTTTAAAGTATCCATTAAGCCAATAACAACACATAAGAACATTCGCGACAACAGTGTGGTATGCTTTCATCATTATTAACAACTTAAAAATTGGCGTGAAAATGCGATAAATTAGGCAATTAGTAGCGCAACTATTGCGAGTTATAATAACGTATTGACCGGAGTCACATTTCTTTGCGAAAAACTTTCCAGAAGGTCAGATACGAATCTTTCTAATGTCTTGGGAGTATAAGTTAATTTGCTCCTTTTTTTCTCTTGTGGTCAACTGTTTGCATTTAAATCAGAACAAAACAAACGAACAAATTACTCAAAGTACTGCCCGTCGCCGATCGTTACTATCTCCCATCCCTCAGGCAAATTTCGAAATAAAAATAGAAGCGAAACGCTGTTCGAACAAATAGCAAGCAATCTCTTGAAACCCAACCCGCATCAGTTGAAAGGCGCAACGTTTGTTGATAATAGCGGAGAGAATATCGCATTCCATGTTAAGGTTGCAAATAATTGTAGAGCGAGTTTTCCTATACGGGGCCGAATTTCTTCATACTGAAAGCTCACTACATTGTGAATTCTGGCTTATTATGCCCATATTTTTTACAGCAACTACATCAGCTATTGTTGGTAGCGTCGTTTGTTGATGGCTTTATTTGGTTAGAGTAACCAAATAACCCACCATTGGCATTCAGCTTTATCGTCGATGTTGACGGTTAAACTTATCTGCATCATGGTCTTTTTTGCTTCGGATATCGTGACACATCTACTCGTCGTCATTCGTAAGAGTTTAGCAACACTGTCTTTCGAATTAAGCAGGAAAAGTAAGGATTGCATTAGATGGCGTTCTTTGACACAGAACTACACATACCTAAAGCTCCAAGCAGCTATGCTATGTAGTCTTCAGTGTAATATTTTTATACAGTCGAGCGCGTCTGTACAGCTTAAAGATAGTACTTTGAAATAAAAATAGCACAGTTTTATTCAGTACCAAACACTACTACTTATACTTTTAGAAACTGAACCAAACTAATATGTTCGGGGATGAAAAAGCACCCACGCACGATATCTTCTGGAAAAGTTGAAATCAAATTATCTTTAGATATCTTATATAAATTTTCTTTCGAAATTATTATGGTTTTTTGCTTATAGCCAGGACACGCCTATTTTCAAATTACTTGTAGGCAAAGTTTTAAGGATCTGTTCATGTAAGGTGTAGCAGACCAAAGCAACATTTGTAAAGTCTTTACTAAGCTAGTCGTGATTATGAAGTCTTAATAAATTCCCTGCCATGCGGACAGTTTTCAGTGCACGCAAAACTCAATTTTTTAAAATAAGATCGAAGAAGCCGATTATTATCTTACACGGTGTAATGATTTTTATAGTACTTTGAGATCTGCACAATTCGCGATGGTAAAGAATATACATTTTCTCCCATAAGCACACCACAAAAAAAAAAAAAAGCTTGGAATTATTTGTGGAAACAACATCTAGTTATAAGTAGCTTTACAGGGAAGATTTTAGTATACTTCTAACCATCCCAATGATGGTATGCAATAAATCTCCACTCTTTTATACTAAAATCTATAATCGAAAAATTTACAGAACATAAGATCGTTACTTAAATTCCAGATAAGTGCATACGTACATAATTCTGTGCAATCTGAGATTGAGCTACCGATTGATTTATATTTTCGTTCAATACATCTTCTAACAATCTGTTACTGAAGTTTCGAAGCATCGAACAATTAGGTAGACGACTTTTACGTAAAACTCTTAAGTAGAATTTGAAATTAGCATCGGTTAGCTCACCAACCGGACTTATCAGCCAGATAACCGGTCAGCCACTCAGCCAGTCAGCCAGTCAGCCAGTCAGTAAGTCACTTAAAGTAATTTTCGTAACTACGAAAACAGAGAAAAATAACAAAGACATTAAACACGATCTTGTGAAGAAGTGATTCTAAAATAGTCTCGACGACCTCACGGCCGACGACTCTCATACCTCACCTTTTCTTTTATTCCGTACAAGAATACATTCAAGGAAAACTATGGCAACCCTAGTTTTTTTTTTTTTTTGCGTTAAATAATATCTTCGATTACGTAAACTTCGAATCGAACTTACGCCTAATTTAACCCAAGTTTATATCATGACATATGAGTTATTGATGCGGAAGAGCTTTATAACGTAAAAGTGCGAAGCTTTAATATAATTTAAACCTACATCTGATAACCGCATTGATCACATAATTGCATTTTCTAAAATCCTGAAGTTTAATATGAAGGCAGACAGGGCAAAAAAAAAAAAAGAAACAAATACAAAAACAAAAATGTGTAGAATAAAATATGTTGGCAAAGTCAGTGGCTCAATGAATTTTTCTACATTGTTACTTGATGATGATGATGTTGTTGCCGCATTTGTATTTAAATTTCAAATTAAAATGTTAGACAAAATTTAAAACTCAATACACTCACACTTACGTAATATCTGTATATTGAATGTTCATACAATCACAATGGTTTGCGAAAAACGTGCATAGATTGTAATATAATAACGATTTTTCCGAAAATAAAAATATTTGACAAAAAAAAGGAGAAGAAAGCAAAAAAAAAAATAGTAGTAAAAATGATAAAATTGAATTCCTAAAAAATACGTGCAAATTGCGAAACAATTTGTTTTGCGCGCATCTATATCTCTTGTTGGGCTATTAGTGTAAAATTTCATGGAATTTTTTCTAGTAAAATTGTTTGAGTACATTTCCACGTTTATATAAATAAAACAATTTGAAAACTATTTGTTTTAGAGCGTGGCCGGAAGTATTCGATATATCTTTACTTTTAAAATGTTTTTATTTTTTTTTATATGCGCATTTTAGGAATACAATGGAATCGAAAGAGAAATTCTGTATTGCGATATTCAATGTAAACAATGAGAATCGCTTTTGAACGTAAACATTTCAATAGAAAACAGAAAGTATTCGTGGCGAGCGTTTAAAACCTTACGTTGAAGGGCCTTTAATGGTGCTATCAACTTAGGCTCCTCAATAGTACCTTTTGTTTTATAAATCCGTACATACTTCCCGATGGATCTTCGTAAAGAAATGTGTTGTAGACGGAGTTCTCATGTTTTTATACTCATTACCGGAAGATCAGGGGTATATTCATATTGTCAAAATGATTGCTACGCTCAGAAGAAAGCCTCAGATACCCCACAACGTATATGTATTCTTCTTGATCGGCATCAAATTCTGAATGGATTGAGGTATCCATTCCGTCCATAAAAGACAGATATCGACTTCAAATTGGGCAAATACATTGAAAGCTCTTGCACGCAGCCTGGTATTGAAAATGGCCCAAATCCGTTAAACGACGCGCTTGCACTACTACGTAAAGTGAGGTCATCTCCGGAATAAAAACTTGGTGTTTTGATCGTTCCTCATAAACCACAGTAGACAAATGTATAAAAATGTGAACGCATGCTCTATGGGCGGTGCTGTAGTGCAAAATGGCAAAAATCGGCCGCGGCTATTCAATTTTATAGGGTGCCAGAATTACATTTTTTTTTAAATCTTTAAAACGCGCAGGAGCGAGCTTTAAAACCCACACTAAGTTGATAAATTCTTCGAGAGTTTCAAATTCGAAATGCATTTAAGTGTGTCCGTCCATCCGTTTGTTTGTCAATCTCTCCGTCTGCGCAAATGTCTAGTTTGTGTGGTAAACATTCTCTCGTTCGTAATAATGAAGACATCACTTAAAAATTTCAAAGGCCACACTTACAACGCCTACACGACTATGCAATACAAGCTGTGAACACTTTTGTTTTCCGCGTTTTTTGCTTCTTGCTCATAAAATCCAACACATACACCATGTAAATTTTTGCATTTTTAATCTAAAAACGGAAAAAAACAGCCAATGCATCGGCTAAGGAATGGTCTTTGTCCAAACCATCTACCTTTAGGTCTATGCAATTAAAAAATTGAAAAGTTTTTGGCTTTAATCGGGATCATTATAAGATTATCATTAATTTCTTGGGATATACACAGCACATGGAAATCTTGAGATAAATCAACTTTTTAATCTAAACGTTTCTGTTCGTTTGCCTGCTTGAAGGACGTCCACGTATTTTTTTGTTCAACCTAGAGATTGAAATTTTTGAAACGTTCCCATGAAATTTGACTAACCGATGTTAAACCGATGCTATTTAAAATTATTTGGATTGGATTACTGTTTCGCCCATTTCTCGTATAACAAGTTATGTTGGAGGAAGATTAGTTTCATAGAAGTATATAATTCATTCTGAATAACCGCATTAAGCGAAATGGTGTAGGGTACTCCATGATTGGCCGTGGTTGACTATGATGGTCTAAAAATGAAGGTTTTCTGCCCAAGTTTAAGGTAACTAACCCTGACGTTACTATAACCAACAACAAAACAAAAAACTTGTTCTCCGGTTTATAATCAAACTATAACCGTCAGTACATAGCTTGAAACATGAAATATTGATCTAAACTTTGATTTCGTAACTTCTTCATTTATCTTTTATTGAACTTAAACAGCATTTGCATCGGTTGAAGTGACGTGAATCGCGTTTGGTAGTCGAAGGAAACTCGTCTTTTGAAAACGGAATTCTTTGCTAGTAACATATACTTGAATAATAATTTGAACTCCTTATTCTGCAATATATATTCACACAATCATTATTATTCCATCGTGTCTACTAAGTTTTCTTGTTGTCTAAATACTAGACAGACTCATAAATACTTACCGTTTGTTTTAACTTGTTGGCTTTCCCTAATTCCTCCGAATAGCGACAATTCCTCCGAATTGTGACGAATCCAATCATCTTCCCATATCTCTTATTTTTATTGATACCATATACATGTGGACCGTGTTAAGACATTCGATTTGTTGATGCCTATCTCAGGCCTTGATTATCGTGCAGATATTTACGTTATATCGCATTGGGAACTGCTTCGTATCAACTCAAGAGTGTTGATGTGCTCGATCTTTTGAAACGTTGTTTATAAATGCCTATCCTTAGCGTTTTTATTATCTTTCGCACAAGTGCGTTTGTCTTTGCATGTCTTCTACATTTTCAAACCTTCGAAAACATTTTTCAAGCAAATTTTGTTCTTTTAAAAATTAATATTGGTCCTCAAAATATTGGCTATTTATTACATTCCCTGAAAAAAAAAAACCGAAGAAATATCGAAAAATTACGATCCGTTCAACAATTTGTCTATATTTTGCGATATTTTATGTGATTTGTTTGTTCAGATATCATTTCTTAGTACATCGGGGTAAGCAAAAATTTCCCCATATCTTAAATAATCGCGGTTAAGAACTAATATTTAACTGAGAACATATATTTCACGTTGACTACAGTTTCGCTTGCTCGCATCATAATTTATTAACCCCTATGTTACCTCGCCTCTGATGGAATACATAATGCGTTTCATGTTGGAAGCATGCGTTTATGTTTTAATGATCCATTTACAACAGTTTGCGTTGAATGCATTTTTGGCTCGAATATATAGACGGTTCTGAGAAAATATTTGCGCTGCGGCAATATTTTCACAACAGCGTAAATTGTTAAAGAAAGCAAAGAGTAATTTTCGCTTCTTTGCATTTTTAGTTTTTTGTAAGTTTTAGACGCGCTTCTCATTTTATGCTCACTATGTTCATTTTTGAAGCCATGTCTTCTTAATTGCGTAAAGAATTATACGCGTGTACAATTTTCGCGAATGTAACGATTCTACAGGAACAGCGTGTCCAAAGAATACACTTTAATGAAAATGGATCCAGAGTTTTGCCAGAGTTTGCTATTGCTTTACCTTCAAAGTCTGGAGGAAACGCGAATAGGTCAAAATCGCGGCTAACAAATCAATGATCGCGTCTTCATATCTCAGTGCAGCAGATTTTACTTTGGTCACACCTACAGTGAGTGCTCACTCAGTAAAAGGATAATACTCACCGATGGACATACACCCAGTATGCTGCGACCACCTGCTTATCTCTTCCCTTCCTTCACTTTCTTTTCATCGTCAGCGTCTTACATGAAAAATGAATATCTCCTGAGTGATTAGTCATTTAAAAAATAGTCGAACATTAGGACAAATTACGCTGCTAGTACCGTTTTACATTTCTTGTTGAATATAGCTGGGACTTGGTCGTCGTTTTGGTAAATTATTACAAATTTATCATCATTGCATTGATATTGTGCTGAGCTAAAATTCTCACCTACTAACTTAACGAAACTTTTTTGAAGCTCTTACGTATAAATGATCCTGAGAGAGGTCCGACGTTACGACTCGATTCGAAAGCCTAGTGGAATCCAGTTAAAACATATCATTGATTATCGTTTGGATAGTGGAAATCGTGGGCAAGAAAAATTTGCAAAAAAGAAAAAATTCTAAGCTGTGGCTCAACAACAGGTAACAGTTTTCTGGATATTTTTTTAATTCAAGGAAGGCGCACTTTTGCACAAACATTGTTGGGAATATTTTGCGTAAAACCATTTCAAGGCGTTCGATGAATCTTTCCGATAACTTAAATACCTTTGAAAATGTTGAAGGTTTGTTACCATTGAACGATTGTCAATTTTTCCGCAATGATAATAAATCAGATGGCTCGTTTAACTCAGCGCCTTTGAGCTCGAAAAAATAATCAGCGCAGAAGTGCATTTAAAAAGTTTATCGTGTCGTTGTTATGTTTTGAGCATGGCTCTGCCAAGTTGGTTGATCTAGAGCGCGAACAAAAGATTGTTTTCAGAACTAGTGTGAAATGGGAGCATCAAAAGGAAAACTAAAAGCAGAGTGAGTCAATATCATAGCTCTCTGATGAATAGGAAGTTTAATATTTATGGACACCTAAACAGTTCACAGCAATGTTGGTGTTGCCCGAGAATATGGGGAAATATGTTCTTTGATCTTACTCTAGCCTTCCCTTTTACAATTTACTATTCGCATGAATCTACCTACTTGCCCAATTC
This sequence comes from Glossina pallidipes, assembly GCA_000688715.1. Classification (NCBI taxonomy): domain Eukaryota; kingdom Metazoa; phylum Arthropoda; class Insecta; order Diptera; family Glossinidae; genus Glossina; species Glossina pallidipes. The sequence goes on along the minus strand of KK499771.1, from coordinate 2,967,581 downwards.
AAGACATTTTTGTTCATCCACGCCCGCTGGAAACGAAGTATACCGTACCCTGCTATGAAGTTAATTGTGCTGTGCCTTGTGCATTTCGAGGCATTTCCAACATAGGTTTGCAACAACATCCTCGAAGACGCCAACACGAACATCCATCTCGGACCCCCGGGTTCAAAAAAAACTCTCACGAATGCCATTCGGGACGTCTTCGGGTGCCTTCGGGTGCCTTCGGGTGGGCGCAAACACCAAAAAGGCGTGATTCATCCCTTCGGATAGGACGAACCACGCCTTTTTTCATCCTCAAAACCCAAAAAAGGCGTGACTCATCCCACAAAAAAAGCATGAGTCATCAAACAAAAATTTTATCCCAATGTAGCGCACTCCAAAAGTCACTATTACCAACAAAATCTATATCTTCCGTCTCTTTCTCACAAAAATTGCATATTGCGCCCGAACGTACATATAATACCTACTTTCAGATGATCACCTGAGTATCTCTAACTTTGCAAGTTCCACTGAATCCTTAATCTCTAATTTTGGCGGAAAAAAAAAGTGCCAGGCCACAACTTGAGACCATCTGTGTGGTTAATATTATAAAGATAGTAATCAGGCCTTGAAAATGTTCATATTTGCTTAATTTTTTTATTTTTTTTTTTTTTCGAAAATTATATGGTGCTGGTAATGTGTCGGTTGCCAAGCTTATGCATGTTTGCAATGACTTAGGGGTTCACTTGCAACCTGGATCTGTTCTTATTGCTGATGTGCTTCTGTACTAGCTGTGTACATGCTTTTTTTTTCCTTTGTATTTATTTACACATAAATAATTATTTTTAGTTTCTTTGTTTTTGGTTTTATTACTCTTTTTTTTATATATTTCGTTATGTTGTATAGTAGTTTTGAAACAATTAGTATAAGATTTACTTTAAGTTGTATATGAATTCGACTGCTAAATTTAGTCGAATTCCATGTATAAGTAAGTAAAATAAAATAAAATAAAAAAATAAAATACCTTTGTTGAGTGATAAACGACTTTGCTTAATGAGCAAGTTGGCTTTAGACCTGATTTAAGCGCAACGTAACAAGCTGAAAAGATAAAAATTTCTATCCAGCAATCGAGAGGCCTTTCAGGATTTTTTGCATTGGGTGGCGGTAGCAGGTATAGTAAAATGAAGAAAACAGATTTACATGACATGAAACTTTTTTATCGAACGGAATGATGTTATGTCCTGGGATATTCTACACCCCGCCCTGGTCTTCCTCCCCCTCGATTGGTCGCCTTCTGCCCGTAATTTTGTGATATGCGATACGACCTTATATCCTAGATGTGCGTCTAACACATTTACGTTTGCTACCGAGGAGTGGTAGTATATTAGGTTTGTTTTCCTGTCTGTCTCCAATTAAAGAACTGACGACTTTTTTACCGATAAGCTAGTTTCCTATTTAATTCCTATTAGGCGCTTTGAATGGAAAACTGTTACGCTCCGCTTACCACTTGCAGGCATTAATTGATCTCATTCAATGGTATATCTTAATTGGCACTAGAGCGGAGAAAAGAATCGTGAACTGCTAGCCATGGGATCAAGTTTTCTTCTTCGATGATTCCTCGAGATTAGGCCTAACATTATTACTTTCCGCCATTGGCTTTGTTAAGATCATTTTGTATCATTTTGTTTTTTCCTCTTTCCAGTAAATTCTCGTTTATCGCAATTGATTGCTCGTATGTGTGAGGACATATGTTTCAGTCTTAACACACACACACACACATACACACATGCATGCATATATATAGTTTTAACAATAAACTTAAGATCTAAAATAGATATATATATATATGTATATATGTGTCTATGGATGTACGTGTATCTATGCATATGCAGAATGAAAAATTTACAACACTTGATTTACTTAAGTACATGCACAAGCGCACCATTCCATTATTCTATAATCCCACTCTCATCAGACCTGATGCAACTTAACGGGAGTCATTGGTTTCGTGTTCTCGGTCACTTAAACTTTCCTATCGAAAAAGTCAAATATATTTGTACCTTTGATTGCTAGTTTTTCACAGTCAAATTTTTGCTTTATTTGCAGATTCCGTTGAATAAATATTTTTGTATTGCTTGTTGTTGCCAATGATCTTAGTCCTGTTTTTGTTGTTGTTGATATGCAAGTGAGTGCTCGTTTTATTTGTGCTAACTTTTACTCTTTTTTAAATATTTAAATTTTTTGCTCAAAAACCATTTCACAGGCCTTTTAGGATATTTTTACGAAATATTATAAAAGACTGTTTTGGTTATCGTAACATTTGTTTGTTTGTTTTTTCCTTTTTCTTTTACACTTTTTCAACTTTCAGTTAAATTTACACCAAATTTTTTTTTTTTTTTTGTTTTGCGTTCTTCATAAATTTATGCCATAAATTATTATTGACGCTCGCTGCTTGGGATTATTTAACAAAAATCATAGTTAATTTTTTACATCGTCATGGTCGTTGTCATTGCGAGCGTTATAGTTGTTGTTGCTGTTGTTGTTGTTGTTGTTAATAAACTTTAATAAAAATTGTAAAAAAAAAAAAATCCAACAATCTATGGATCTTGTTTTTTGTAAATCCGATTAAGTTTAATTATTTTTAGCCAAGGGCTGTCAAGCCGACTGTTAGTTAAAACCCATTAAAAAATATATGTACGCACATAACTGCAGGTATTTAGCTGCTAGGCGGCCAAGCAAATGATGAAAATTGTTCACAGGGAGTGGCAATAGGAGTACATATTAAACACCCTATGTAAGACGAAGAAGAATATAAAACAGGGTAGCGCCTAGCGATGAGGGATGTGCAGCAGCTGTTACATTATTTTCCTGTAGGAACGATTTTTACAAAAATTAAAGTGAAAATAAATTCGCCTTTTGGGCGAATTTTTGGTACCCACCAGCTTGCACTACTATATAAATATTTGGAAAGCATTTTACTATTTGGTCGGCTTAATCAATCGGAGCTATGTTGGCATGGGCCTTGTAAAGATCTCTGTGAAATACTTGGAAAAACAAAATTGAAAATAATATCTGCTGAGGATTTTAAGGTGCATGTCAGGGGCTTTATCGGATGTGAAGATCATCAACCAAACATATATAAATCCAGTTTCAGTTTTCTATCTGGACTTTTGCAAACATAATCGTCGCAAAATGGATGCAAGAAATGAAAATGTAAATGGATAAACAGGATAGCGGTTAAATATGGGAGTAGGCGGATATGGCTTAGACGACTATGACTTTCTTGTTAATTAAAATTAAATTTACTTTATCGCTGTCCTAATACGCATAGCTCTCTGTGTTACAAAAAGAAGGACAGATCTAGGCCATCCTTACCCTTTGGTAGAGAGTGCAAAAGTCACCTGGTTTTTATTCATACAGTTATCGTTATATTACAACGACAAAAAAAGAAAAAAGTTGAACTTACACCATTACCCAGTGGTTCCGGAAAATATTGTAAAGCATAATATATATATATATATATACATATATATATATATATATATATATACATATATATATATATATATATATATATATATATATAATAATAATAATAAATAAAAATCTCGGCCACACTTGGCCTTTGCTTGCCAACAAATTTTTACGTTATAATTCCCGGCTATTAAGCTTTAGCTTTTTACATATATGTGTAAAAAAATATGCATAAAAAATTATAACAAAAAAAGTCATTTAGTCACTAGAACTGACCTAACGGGAATAATACCAATACAGAGAGAGTCAAGCCACACACTAGACACTCAATGGCATAGCCATAGGCATGCGTATGTGTTTATGTATATACATGCAGGCATGTATGTGCGCTTGTGTTCGCATGCATTAAAAGGCGACAATTGTTTGGTTCAATGCCGCATACAACATCTGTTATGGCAGACATGATGCCAGGCAAGCCTGGGCTGCTGTAGAGTTTTCTCTTACACTTGTATACATATATATATACAGTCATATACACAGTTATATATATATATTCATATATATATATGTATAGTCATATACACATATATATATTTTCATATATATATATATATATATATATGTATATATATTCACATGGCTGCCTGCGTGCATATGAACAATTTCCTGTATGTCTCTATCAGTACCGTACAAAATCATGACCATTTTTAATCTGTAGATGCATGTGTAGATACAAGTGAACAAGTCAATATTTTTTAAATTGTTCATAATTTGCATTGTCTGCGTGTGAGTGTTTCAATATTTGTATAAACGTTATTGTATGAACGGTCTTCTCGTTTTCGTTTTCGTTTATTTTTTTTTTCTCCCTACCATTTTTGTTGCATTTTTTCTTTCTGTTTTCTACTTTGTTTTTGTTATATATATATATATATATATATATATATATATGCATATATGTATATATACAGTAGTTTAACCATTTTGTATTGTTATAAATTGGTGAGATTTTTGTTGCTTACATTGCTCTAGTTGTTGTTATTTCTGTAATTTTTATATCCATCATCGTGATACGAAGATATGCAAAGTTTTTCATTTCGTTTGCAAGCGAAAGTAATTATATTACTTTAGCAATTTTATGATACACAAACTGACACACTAGTGTTTTACAATACCACATTTAACGTGGTCACGTTCGCTAATGTCTGCCGCTTCTCACGTTTGTATTTCAAACAATTCGAATCAGTTCTCTGGCTTTCCATTTCAATTATTCGCAAATGTTCAAAAAGGAGAAAAGAAAAGTAGCACGGACAGATGGACTGACGAAAAGGGAGGTATGGGCAGATGATGCACATATATATATATATGAATTTCTAGACTTTAGAAATTCAACTCGATTAGGTTTAACGATCGAATAAATTTACTGGAAAAATTCTTGCAATAAAACGCTTACGTTCGTTGTATCCTAAACCCTTTAGCAGGCGTTAAAGCTGTATAAAAAAAGAAAAACAAAAATCGTATGCCTCTCACGGTCATCCATTGCATTTAATGGATACCTAAGTGACTTACAAATCATTGTTTACGAAGGTGGGCGTCCAAAATTCGCCTAAAGGGGTTTTGAAAAAATGCTTACATGTTATGTTTAATTTATAAACTTTTTATGTGAAATTGTTGCAGTAAAATATTTTTCTTTTTTCTTTTTTGTTGTCTTTATTTCGTATATGTATTTTATGCATTGCATACATAATTTAATTTGATTTTATTGGCTTTAAAATGGTCGCCCGTACTACATAAGCTTATAAACATGTTTTCAACTAGATTTGATAATCAACTGAAAAATATGTGTTAAGTTTACTGGAAAATAGGCTTTAAAATATTACAGAATTTCTCTTTAGCAACTCGAAAAAAATATTTCCAAAAATGCAATTTTTCCGAAGGCTAACACAGAAAGCTTTAGAAATTTTAGATGAATTTATTATTCAGGGCATTGGCTGGCAATAAGACACTTTTTTCCAAGGAAATTTTCATATTGAATAATATAGAGAGATATGTACAGTATTTACGTAAATAACTCAAACGAACTGCTGGCAGATGCCCTTCGCTTAAAGGTTAAAATTACGGAATATTGTACGTTGGGTGAAAGTAGGGGTTTGAAAATGTTTGAATTGGAACTTTTTGTTATGACATCACTGCTTTCCCTTTCATTTCAATGATGTCTCGAATTGTTCAAAGAATTCTTCGGGAAGTCCAGGTCCCTTTAAAGTGTACTCGTACTGAAACAACCCGTAAAGATGATGTTATATGCCCCAATGGACGCCTTAAAGCACTGGAAGAAAAAAAAGCCGACTTTGCAACTTTGGATCACATTCCACCTTCAGAATCTGCGAGTTGGTGTTTCTTACGAAGATGAAAATTTATTTACTTTTAAGCAGGTTTTCAATGTTAAGGCAATAAGAATCTTCGACGCATAATTGCGGGATGTAATGGTAAACTTTTAATGGTAAGCCTTTAATCATGTTGCATAGTCGTCCTGTTCATCACATACACCATTACGTGACATCTAATGTCTGAAAAGGCTCGCATGGCCATGCAGCCCAAAATCCGCAAGCTACGTTGATATAGGTTCACCTAACTCAAGGGAAGAGGATCATAAAATTTTGAATATTTATAACATATGGGTCGTCATTACTAATCGGGTTTAATATTGTACGTGCGTGTCATAAACAATTGTTTTCAACATTTAAAATTGTTAGGATGTTCGGAAAGTTATTTCCGTGTTTTCTTCCCAACGCTGGATCTAATTGCATTTTTTCGCAGCTAAGTTGATTTTCAAGGCTGTCCTGTCTTCCTCCTGTCTTCATATATTTGATTTGGTATTTCTAGAATTCAAATCTACTGAATTGTACTGTTGACTTGATAACGTAGTTATACAGCATAAAGAAATCCAATTTTGCTTTGACCAAAAAGACGAAATTTCTTTCTGAATCATGCAATAGAAATATCAAGTAGGTCATTTTGATCCTTTCTAGCTTGTGATCGTTAAACAAATGCTTAAAAAGCATATAATGTTCCAACATATTTTAGTGACTTTGATTTGTATGAAAAGCGTTTTCCAGATGTAACCACATTTTTTGTACCGCGTCTAGTTTTCAAGAGGCCGAGGACGTCTACCTATTTCTACCAAAAGGGATCATTTTAATCTTCTTTTTTTATGGAATACCCATAGTTAGAAAGATGAAAATAGCAAAGAATTTGCTTTGAATAAAGTAGATGTTAATCTGAAGATTGTTTGCAGAAATATATAATTGCTTGCCACCGGAGGGCACACTAATCTGCTAAGTTCCCCTTAATTTTTAGGTTCTGGCGTCCACTCGCCCAACCTTAAAGTCATATTACATTTTTAATAACCGGATAGACGGACACACGGACAAACAATTTTAGATAGATTCAGAATCACCTTCAGACAGGTGAACAGACGGACAGGCAAACATATATGGTTTTAGAAAGTGATTGTAAATCGATCGGTATAACAAAAGGTGCATCTATCGTAAGCTCTTCTAGGTGTTACATATGTCCGTACAAACTTAATACGCCATGTACCACAAGTGGTGTAGGATATGATAAGAAAAATAACAGAGAAACAGCCCGCATAGCAATTTCGACTTAGCCATGTTCATCGTGGTGGTGGAGTGACCCTTTGCTGCAATTACGATTACGATCTAAAAACGTTGTCCAGAGAAGCGAACTTTATATGACAGTTTTCGTTACCATTCCCTTCCTCAGTTCGAGTTAGAAATTTTTACGAAATCGGTCGATGGGTTCGGTTCGCTGGTAGTTAACAAATAAAGCCTCTCTTTCCTTTTTCCATCCATCAATAAATCGATAAACTTGAAGTTTTTTGTGATAAAGTGTACGCGTCTTCTTTGAAAATTAACAAAATTAGATTAAGGGAACGCTCACAAACTGTAAAGAAATTATGTGCGATTTTTTTTTCTCTAACTATCTATGCAAAATGCTGCCATATCTTTTGCGATGTGCATAACACACAAATTTGTTTTTCATTTTTTTTTCCTTTTTCGCTATGGGACTTGGCGGAAAATATTTTCCAAAGATATTACATTTTTGCACCATTACCCTGGCGGCTACGTACTGTAATAAATCTATTCCTTACATACATTTCTACTATGCTGCTCTTACACGCGTGGTACCGCCGTTAGATATTTCCTCACGGAGAACGTACGCTGTATGGGATATGTGATATACGATCGTTATGTGTCTAGTAATTGCTTCTTAGCTCGATCATTTCCAATCGAAGTTGACGTAGAGTATTGAAAAGAAATTGACGTAAAGAAACTGAACTTTTTTTCTTATTGTTTACGTCCATCTGTGTTGCGAAATGAAAATGATCCCTTAAGAAAGGAAAGGAATTCATTTATAACATACAACAATATATTATGAAAACAATTCGTTCGATAATTTTCCTATTTGTGTATAATACGTATAGTGAAAACCAATATGTTCTCTTAAATCATTACAACAACATAAGCTTTTTCATTGAAAACAAAAAAAAACTTAACTGAAATTAACGGCAAAAAGAGAAAGAGGATCAATTGAAACGAACAAGTTAATCTATTTTTTAAAAAAAAGGGCCCAACAAGATGCATTTACAGCTTACAATAAAATTTGTTTGGAACACAAATGGTTACGAATAAAAAAAAGAAAGAAAGAAAATATATCGAACAAGGATAAAGTTTTATATGTATTGAATTTTGTTTTAAATACTTGGAGCAGAAAAATGTGTGCGTCTGTGGGAATTAATGGCAACCAAAGCAAAGCAGGCCAGATAGTAAAGTGGGGAGACTCTGAGAATAAGAACAACAACAATATCAAAATGAAAAAACAAAAAAAGAAAAAATTACAATAAAAACTTCAACTTTGTATTGGCAATATATATATATATATATGTATATATTATATATATTTTATAAACGTATGCGCTTACCTCGACGTATTTGTGAGGCACACGGACAAGGGTCAGCAAATGAATGAAATTCATTTTCATTTGAAAAGCAAAACGAGAAGAAGTAAATATAAATTTACTATGTTGTCTGTGTGTAATTGCTGTAACATTACGGTTAAATACGATAGGCTGTACTGGCCGAAAGGCAGTCTAGGCAGGAAGACAAGCCAGTCGGCAAGCAGCGAAGCAAGTAGTGAGGCGGTTAAGCATTTAAGTATAATGCCATATAAAGTTTAATGAGCTGCAATTAATCGTACATGACGACATTATAAAAACATTTCATTTCGTTATTATTATTATTGTTGTCGCTGTTGTTGTTGTTGTTGTTGTTGTTGCTGTTATTTCTATTTTTGTGATAAAGTGTATTTTTGTGATTTCAAGGCGAGGGAAATGCCAGAAAGACGGACATGCAGAAACAAAGGCAGAGAAAGATACAGACAAAGAGACAGAGAAAGAGGGAGAGAGAGAATATTGACTATTTCATATGATGTAAGAGGATTATGAATCTCCTTAAAGTAATCTAAAAGGAAAACAGTGCTCATGAGTTGAAGACGGGCTAAAGAAATTTTGATATAATACGAAACGACGAATACGTAGACGATGACTTTAAAATGCTTATCAATAAGCAGTACTGACCATTAATTGTAAAAAAAAATTTTCATAAGTTTTTTTAATTTAATATTTTGATTTTTGTTTTTTTTGTTTTTTTGACGTACTACACTAGTTCTACAAGATTTGTCGAATGTTTTATACACAAGCGAGCGGGCATGGACGGAGTCTCATCATATAAGTTATATCAAGATGAGTAGCAGCGTAAAAGTGCAATAGTTTATCAATTTATGGCTAGCATAAGTATGCCTTTGAAATCTTAATAGAGCGAAAAAAAATGAATTTTATTTAGATTTATTCTGTTATTGATCGTATTGATCAAGAGCATTACGACATGTATTGCCTTTGTGATGCAGAAAGACTTGATGTATTAGATAGAAGGCAATTTGTAATAGTGTTTGTTGCAGTGCAACCCCAAAATGCATTTTCAAACAACGAAGATGTTGAGTTTTGTGGCGAAGCGTGTCAAACTTTACTTTTCTTTCTTAACTCGAAGGCTGGTGCTGCTGAACCTTCAGCGAAGGTCAATAGTGCAAGCTATTATTACGCAATATGGACGAACCATTAACATCGACGATCGGGACGAATGCCCAACAGAGTTCTAGTTGGACGGTTAGATGGGGCGTGGTATATTATCATTTGTAGCAATCCAAGAAATCCATCACCAAAAAAAGTTACATCACAACAAATGATGCCATTGAGAAGAAACGCGAAATAATTTTCCATGGGTTAGTCGCACTATCGGCAAACGCATCTTCTTCTGACTAGCATTGTTTATAGGATGTGTTTGAGCAGGACTTTCGTTCCTATGCGGGTATGGTGCAAAAAGATGCGGTTTTTTGGGCACAGCCTCAGCCAGCCTGCAGGGAGTTCATTTCTATGAAGAAGAACTAGTGGCTAGTAATGAACATTACTTTGAATAAACCATTTTTTACATTTCTCTTAAAATTTGCAGTTTTTTGCTGATCAAAGAAAACTTGTTGCACACCTAATAAACATGATGTTTAGTTTGTATAACAACCTGCAAGCCGCTACATAATTATTACTGCGGCCCTATTTTCTTTTGTATTTTTCATTTTCTTTAACGGATATTCTCTCATACCCTCTGTTGATCTGAAGCGTTCATTTTATATTGGGAATATTAATTTTTGAATCAGCAGCAAGTATATGGGATCATATCAAGTCAATGTAGTGATGAACTGCATTGATTGATCGATTGATTTTGATATTATTTATATGATGGGTGGTTTCGTTCAAATCTCTCTCTTACGACTCATCTAAGAATTGATTGATTTTGAAACTGTTCGTACGATGAGGTGTCGCATTCCTGGAATATCAGCTATAATGTTGTAAATAGATTTTTGATAAGTGGTCCGGTTTTGTCTATCTATTAAGTTTTTTTTATTATTTTAAATAAGCCAAACACGCCAAACGAGTAAAAGGCTGCACGTCCGAAAAGGCTGATCATTAAATGCAGAGAAAATGTTTATGACTTTCTTTAAAACTCATTCTTTTACTATTTAATCGCATTTCCGTCTCCATTATGCATTGCATATAATCCTATTAATGATATTTTAATTGTTCTATTAAACGTGTCTTAATTGTATTAATTAAAGCACGTCAATATAATATTTGTATGTAAAAAAGAAAAAAAAAAAAAACGTTCAGCGACAATGCAACAAACATTTTCAAGCTTAACAGAAATAAAATTGATTTTTATAATATTAACATAAACACACAATGGTCGCCATGTATGGCGCAGCCAGTTGAACGTCACGCCAATTAAAATTATTTAAATTTTATTCTGCTGACCGAAATTATTTAACAATCAGAGTTTTGGCCGGAGAAATTTCCCAAACAAAAAATAAATAAACAAATAGAAATAAATGCAACCGGGAGAATAAAGCAAATATTAATTAGGAATTTTACGGTAATTAAATGAAAATATTTTCACCGTAAGTTTGCACGAGAATGTTGCAACTGCTGGCAGTGAAAATATTGTGAAAGAAAGAAAACTTTCCCACACTTAAGCGATCAGCTTCCGATACCTACACCATCTAGGGACGATTTTGGACATACTTTTGCGCAAATACTTTCGCATTGGCTTTCGGTTATTATTTAGCGATCAGATAGTATATTTCATTTTGCATATCCGTCCCCAAAGGATGAGGGGCATATTCATTCTGTCTAAATGTTTGTCACGCGCTGCAGGAGGCTTTAGGTACCCTATAAAGTATATTTATTCATGATCAGCATCAAATTGTCAATCACTTTAAGCATGTCCTTCTGTCCGTTTGTCTGTCTATCCGTCTGCGTACTGTCTATTGTAAGCGCACTCCTGGGCGCAAAACTGAAAGTATCGCCTTAAAATTTTGCAATATGATTGGAAGTTCTTGTACGCACCTTGGTATTAAAATTGTACCAAATCGGCCGCCGCGTACGTCTACAGTACTAGGTAAAGTGAGGTGAAATCTGTTTTTCAAAACGAATAAAATATTGGCTTGTTGTCGTCGCTCGTAAACTACAGCAGATAAATCTACTCAATTTTGTAGTGCGCCATTATTTCATGTTCTCTTCAAAATCTTCATATAATGCACAGAAGCAAGCTTCAAAAATCCCATAAAGTGTATTACATATTTGCCAGTCGCAAATTCGGAATGCACGCAAGCATGTCCATCTGTTCATCTATTCAATTATGGCAAATATTCTCCCGTCCCGTAGGGTTCCCGGATCCAAATTTTTCAAAGAACACACCTACAAAACAGGCATTCATCTATATAACAAAAACTGTGAGCACCTTCGTTTTCCGTGTTTTCTGCTTGTTACTCATAAATTACAACATATACGCCATACAAAATTTCCCTTTTATTCTAAAAATAGAAAAAATCGGTCGTGCCCGTCCAGTATTGTAGAGTATACGAATGCAGTTCTTTCCTCTTTTCAAACCTTTCTTAAAATAACTGTGATGGGTGTCAACGACTCGGCCACGCCCGCGTACAATTTTCTCACTCGTTGCTAAGTTTAACAAGTGTTTCAAGATTTTTCAAACACAAAATAAGCCAAATGCAGGCAAATTAAAAATTATTTTCGCTCGATAGTGATAATTTAATTTGATTTTATATATAAAAGATATCCGAACATTCCTTAACCCATTAAGGTACAATATTACTTATATTTGAAACAAGTCTGACCTAACGATAGACCGCTACCAGTATCTTTGCTCGGAGTTGTTCATGAATTCAGTTCGTATGAACTTTTTCCAGATGCAATTAAAATCGCTTCTGTTGCGCCTTTGTAGGTTGAATTCAATAAATTCTGTCCAATTTTTTAATGTTAGTTCCTTTTTGATTAAGAGCATATGCCTACCTAGATTTTAGGGAAAAGAATTATTTTTAATGATCGCTTTATTTTCATAGTCAGTCAGGAAGTATCCATAAATTGTAACTTTTTGCAACAAGCACTTAAATTTAATGGTTTCTCAAACTTTTTCCTATACATAGGCCTACAAAGGAGAGTCTAACATAAAATACGTAAACAAAACTTGTGTAAAATGAATACAATGACTAAAGGAAACCATTATACGAATGTGTGTAATAAAATTAAACAACCAGACATGAAAATCAAAATCAAAAAAAAAAAAAGGAAACAACGACCAGCAGAGATGACGAGCAAAAACTGTAAAGACTTTTGTGAGCCTTTTCGTAAGAAAAACTACATTTCAGGAATTTTCGTTGAGGGAAGGAAGAATGTTGTAAATTTCAAAACATGAGTTACCTTATTAACGAAAAGCAAAATATAAAACAACAAATTCTAAACAAAAAGTGATAAGACAACAGGGCTTACTTGCATATCCACACTACATACTCATTACCTAGAAATGGTTAACAGGGGTTGTTAGAATGTTAAAGAAACCAAACCTAAAGAAAGTCAAAAGTTAGGAAAAAGGAAAACCTCTAAATATATATATATATATATATATACATGAATAATGTATGTATATAGAAATGTGAATTAATACTCATTTATATATATGTACTAGATACTCGAACTCAAACAGTAGCAAAGATTGTGTTATGCATAGCGTTTAGTTTTTTTTTTTTAGTTTTGTAGTTTTCTGCTTTCTGCTCCTATTGTTTTTTCTTTTTCTTTTTCTTTTTTTTGATCTTACAGTATGAGTGTACACCGGAAGTGTGCAACGAATGAATAAATGTTATATCCGATTTGCACTCATACATTAGTTTTAAATTATGAAACGCAGTTACAAGAGACGAAGGAGTTTGTAAGAAAACTCTTTCGCTACTTTTAAGTTATTGTTGGTGACCAAAGATTTAATTGGCTCCTTCTACCATAGAGTATTTCACTAAAAATACAAAGCCTTTAACTTTTTCCAAGATTCTCTATACTTTTTCTTCCTTTATCTAGTTGTTTACTTTTTTTCGTTCATTTTATTCAACACTCTATCGCCGTACGGTCACCTTAAAGAAATTATATTCACTTTCAGTCGAATTTATTAATATGAACCATCGTCTTACATAACCCTGGGTATTTGTCTGGCACACAGCTTGTTCCTCACCGTTTCCGGTAAATGTTACTTTTGCTGCTTATTCCACAATTTGACGCTGCTCAATCAGGGTGGGCGGTGCAATATTTGGAGCGCAAAAGTATAAGGGGTGTAAGAACCAATGTCTAAAGAGGTCCCTTTTTGGGGATCGAAGGGGTTGTATTATGAGTTGCTTCAGCCCCAAGAAACTACGAATGAAATGAACTAACGGAAGCATCCTATCTGTAAGAAAGCGATCCTTATATCTGCAAGGGCCTCATAGGATGATTTTCCAACGTGACGGGCTTCTATCTCATGTGGCAAAATTTGTTCAAAAAACATTAGCACCGCTGACGTAAAATGTGCTACTCTCTCCGCTCCTATTCCCCGCCAATTATCTTATTTCAATCGCTGAATCAAGGACGTTCTGAGTAAGGCTTTGACTTTCATAATAGTTCAAACTGTGGCCAGTAAGGGATAATAAGTTAAATACAATATACTTCCAATTTCTCTTTTTCTTGTAGTAAATGTGTTCAGTTCCACTAATAAATAACGCGAAGCTGATGTACACACTAAATACTTATCATGCACATTTTTTATCTATGACTTTGCATTGGGTGCTTTAGAAAAAAATCTGATGCCGGCTTAAATAAGATTCATGCAGAAAAAGAGGGAAAATTTACGAACTCTTTACTTCCCGTGGGCGGGCTTATCGATCCTTTTATTTTGATTTTCAAGGTTTTCTTTTGAGTAGACGGAGAAGAATTGTTACTCTAATTGGGATTTGAGCAGACAGAAATACGGAACACTTCTATTTAAAACCTTTCGTCTATATATAGGCTGATCGCGAACATGTGCAGTCTATAAGATCTACAATACATATTTCCAGGCATGGCAAGCATTCGGCATAACTATGCTAATATACTCTCAGTGGCGGAGATAATCATAATAATTGTGCATAAATTTCTTGTTTTTGCTGAAGGTAGGAAAGAGTTAAATTATTTTTGCATATTTTTGTGGCTAAGGAATCCTCTCTATAAACAACTGGAAACTTAACTCGTTATAAGAAATTATTTCATTAACTTAGTAGACAAGCATATTAAATGGACAGACAATCGTATAGACCAACAGTTAGCCTGACACTATGCTACAAAGTCAGGATAGAGAGTCATTAGTTAAAGAAAGTTCTTGTCTTCTTCTCTTCCCTTTTACTTTGTTTTTTATGTTATGTTATGCTCCTAGTTTTAAAAGGTAAAATTCACTCATCATTTGTCCGGGTATTTGTTGTATTCGTTTGGAATTCATTTGAAATATTGTGTATGTGCTTGTGTAAAGATTTGTGGTTTTGTCCAACTATTACTATGTGAAATTTTCTTGCTGCTCTTCCTTGCTTCTAAAAGCAAAAAAAAAGTACATATATATATATATATACATATATATATATATATATATATATATATATATATATATAATAGAGTATTAGTGTAAGTAAGTGAGTGTAACAAGCATGTAATTCCGACACTAATTGTAAATTAAGTTTACTTTGGGGCATTTCCTCTTTATCTGTACATCTTAAAATCTTCATCTTTTCTTTTTAAACAAAAAAAAAGAGAAGAGTTTTTAATTTTCTTTTGCTAGGATTTAAATAGGTCTCTGTATGTACATTTTTTACACGCGTCACAAAGTTAAATTAGATTTGTGATATGTTCCTAATGTACAGACAAACGCATGGAAAATATATGTAAAGCATATAATACCATCGATTTGCCCACAGACTTGCCTGCACGCCGCTTTAATGAAATTAAAATTCCTATCTCAAGATTCATTCTTATTCCCTATCACTCTCATCGAAGGGAGAAATTCGAAAATTAATTAAACAAAGCTAACGTGGTCTCTACAATTATCTGAAAGCCACTTAAGAGCAAGATAGGTTATATAGACCATAAATCTTAGCCTATATAATTATCTGTGTAATACACAATGCAATAAATCGGTATGTTGAGTGAATAGATCCCGAATGTCATTTTTTTATTTTTCTTTTTTTGATACCGGGAAAGGGAAATAGTTAACGAGCGCCCGCAGTTTAGTCCGATCGGTAAGTGTTATACACAAGTGTGTTCAAACCGCGTTGAGATTTGTTGTTGCGACCATCGATTTGGTATTCGCGATGCGTACGTAATCGTCTATGCGGCAGTCCGGAAAACCGCAATTGTTTAAAACAATTTTGCCCATAATTTACACTGAATATGTCAAATATAGAAAATCTGTTTTCGCAAAAACTCAACAGTGAAATACTGGCAATTGGTTGACGGATAAGTTTACACTTGACGAAAGACTGACTCTACGGGCTTGCCGGAAGGAAAGCTCCTAAAGTTCGTTTCTTTTACCTATCTTTGAAAGATTTATGTAAAAGCGCAGGAAACAGGAGAGGAAACCTCTTTCTTAATTTCGCGCCACTTTTCCATTACCAACATTCAACTATCATTGCGATGACATTTGACAAGTACAAACTAGGAAAAGTCTAGATACCTTCAGGATCATTTTTTTTAATCGTTTAAGTTTCTCTGTCTATCTATGCATTTTCACATTCAGCTCAAAGAACGCAATTTTGTTGATATCGTAACCAGGGGTAACGCCAGGGGTTTAATCGTAATAACATCAGTGAAATTTTTAAAACTTACAAATACTCAAAATTTTGCATCACTTTGAGCAATGTGCTAAACTAGTTGCAGTAGCTTCAATGACACTGCGTATGTTCACTAAACATTTCTTTTCGGTGGAAAAAATTGCCACTTAAACTCAGGGCTGGCTTGAAAGGTGTGATGACAACTGTTGAGAACTTGGCCGAGAACAACTGTTTGTCGGTAATTTACTTGGCTGCCACCGCTACTGGTGACATTGAACGCAGTGAGTTGTTCCGGGGCCAAAAACACCAAAAGTGCGTAAAATTACTCTCGACAAAGGTCGGATGAGTTCGCATAAGCTAGTTAAGGTAACGTATTCACTACTTCGCCTAACGATTGAAATCGCTCCTTGCAAATAATTTTACAAAAAAGCATTGAAATGTTAGACTAGTGTTGGACTGGTTGTGTCAATCAGGGAAAAGACTATGATGGCGAATAAATTTGAATTTTTCAAAAGAAAGTTTTTTTTTCTTATATAGTTCGGAATGGATCTCCGGTGGATTACATTCCAAACGTTGATCATATGAACATTTTCACTGATTACGGAGGAGTTCGGGCTTAATATCAATGTAGCTTTGTGACGAAAGATTCCGGCTTTGAAGTTAGTCGATTTTTCCTATCGACTGTATTAGTTTGATTTTTGACGAATTATATATATATATATATATATATATATATATACATTCTCGTTTTTTATGTCAGTAAAGTGAAATAAATGAATTGTTTTTATAAAAGTTTTTCATAAATTTGCTGCACAATCTAATCTAACGAAAATTTACTATATTCTTTCTTTTTCTTTTAATATTCTCTCTCTTTCTATTTTCAACTCGTTTTTGGTGTTTTTTTATGGCAATTGTTCTCAAACATTAATTTATTTGTTGCCATTCCAAGTGCTTGAGTATGGTTGTGTATAGGTAACTTGAACTTCTAATTTGTGTGGTCGTGTGTGTACGTGTGTGTGTGTGTGTGTGTGTGTGTGTGCGTGTGATTGTGTGTGTAAGTTTGGTATGACGTAAATTTATGCAATGAAAATGTTGTCGGTGTAATATTGTACCGGAAGCTAAATACTTTAATGAAATTTA
Source organism: Glossina pallidipes (assembly GCA_000688715.1). Taxonomy (NCBI): domain Eukaryota; kingdom Metazoa; phylum Arthropoda; class Insecta; order Diptera; family Glossinidae; genus Glossina; species Glossina pallidipes. The sequence continues at coordinate 2,950,199 of KK499771.1, read as the reverse complement.
TGATGCATGGAAATATTAAACGTGAAGAGGAGGTAAGTATGTATCCTCGATTTCTTTCGGTGGTAAAGCAAACGATGACGATAAGTAATAAATTATACCTTAGTATTACAAGAATTTCATATGTGTTATAATACACACAGTGTCAAGTGCCAGGGAAATTGAGAAGGGGTAAGGGAGACGTATATGTATGTCTCAGAGAAATTCTTGATACACTTCCAGGAGCAAAATTAGAGCATATTAATTGTTCGTTTAGTGATGTTGTTGCGAAAAGAATTTAATTTAAATTTAATTTATGGTTTTAATATTTTTCTAAATTTGTTTTTGTTTTTTTGTTTTTTTTGAAAAATAAAAAAATAAAAAACGAATTAAATGAGAAGAGAATTCTGCTTGTAAAGGGGAAGAACATATTTCTGGTATGTTTTCACAACTATGTCATGCAGTATTTAACCCTTTAAGCGTATTACAACATATGCTCTGTCTCGTTAAAGGTTTACACGCTTTGCCGTCGGGCTGTTACTTGATTTCTTAAAATGTTTTATACACCCAAACAAAAAAAAATATCAGGGAGGGAAAGAAGCAATTCAAGACTAGCGGATCCTATTGCTGTGATGGGGTGTTAAAGCTTCACCATGAATCAGTCTGCGGAAATGATTCGCTGTAATTTTCCTTTGTGTAATCAACTCGTTTGTATGCAGAAAAATTTTGTGTTTTCTCTGAATTTATTTCCAGCAGAGAGTTCATTTATTTATTCCTTTTTTTTTTTGTTTGTTTCTCTTAACTCTTTTAGTGTCTACTAAATAAAAGCAAACTAATATTTAATGTCACAAAAAAAAAAAATAAAGTTTAATAATTTTGTAAAATACTTTTTCACATTTTCTTCCTTTTATTTTTTCAATTAACTTAAAAAACCTATATATCAGTGCAATCGAATCTGCAGACATCTTATAAGAAAAATCTATCAATTTATTTTTTATCATTTTTTTTCGCTATCATACGCACGACTTATAAATTTATATTAAGAGAGAGAAAAAAAAATTGCATAGATCTCTCTACGTAGAAGACGGCATACGTATATGTATATCATCCAGCTTGGCGAGTAAGCAACTCAGCTTAGAGCTGTAAGCAAACAAACGTAGTGCTGTTGGTTGTGATGCGGCTGTGTGCCAATTACAAAAGTGATTTTTCTGTAAAACTCCCATAAGGGACGCAAAAACGCAAAAAAAAGAAAAAAAAGTATGCTTGATAGCAGCATATTGATGTCTGTCTCTCCTTCTCTGTGAACTTAAAGACATGTCGTGCCAATACATCGGAAGTCATCTAAAGATATATGAACTTATTGTCGACAAAGTGAAATAAATTGAATGGCAACACTACTTACTAACGTCGAATGTATCAGGCAGTAAATAATCTTTAGTCGAAAACATTACACATCATCAACATCATTATTATCTTTATCTTTATCCTCATTCTGTATTCATTCTTTTACTTTATATCAATTTCTTAAAGCGATAAATCGCTTTTGCGTTAATAACAAAGAACTTTAAAATGTGTAATACAATGCTGTAAACAATCTTCAAAGAGACTTCTATTTACATTTTTTTGGGTTGATAGAGGTAACGTCACCGTAAGATTCTTAAGCAATTTGAAATTTATTTTTTATTATATTTCTTTCACATAAACTTCTTTTTATCATTTCTAAGGAGAATACTTTCATTTAGTGAGCTGTCAAAATTTTTCATGTACAGTGTTGTACGCATCACGATATAGAGTTATTGCAAATCAGACTGAACGTCATATGACATGTGATACCTTTGAAACCAAATACAAATGCAAGAAGTTTTAAATTCTTCATAGCTCCTTGAAAGACTTTACTAATCTTTATTAACCAGCATGCTTTAAGTTAGAAGAATTTTTTTTTTATACGACCGATAACTCTTCCATATGACATGTGTAACACGTCGATGGCAGGAAGGCGGTAAAGAAAGAGAAAGGGAAAGAGAGTGAGTGACTCTAGTCCTAGTTGGTGTGTGGCTAGACAACCTTTGGAGTTTAATCTTGGCAATTATACGCAAGCGAAATCTTGTGCTCCTCCCTCCCATCCAATTTGTATAACTTGGTGGGAAGGGGCACCAAAAGCTGGTGTAATGGGATATGGGCTAGATGATGCCGATCTAACACCTCTAATTATTTAGTAGCCCCATGAAATTGCGTTTGAGGTAAACATTGCCACGACGATACTCCCCAAAACCCCGTACCCAGCGGTCAAGGCCTTTGTTGACGCATTGTCGTCGAGACATTCTCAAAATTGCAAATTATTTTCAAAATGCAGCGTTATATGGGGAGTGATCATAAAAATGTTTCGACCAAATAACGTTCGTCCTTGAACCAAATTTTACAGTCAATCAGTTGAATTAAAAAAAAATCTATATGCATGTAGAGACATTAGACAAGTCGATAGACGAACAGAGAGAGACCCTAATGGATTCAGGAAATGATTCTGAGTCGTTTGCTACAATAAAAGCCGTGGCTCCGTTAGATTCTTATGGCACTATGTATACATCTCTATATCAATGGTGAAGTAGGGTATAAACATGCCAGTTTACTTTTTTCAAAATTGGCCCCATTTTGTATGTGTTGTGAGCGAAATTCCTAAAAAATTACTCTCGGTTTTCAAATTATCAACCTGTCGCCTAAGCTTTACTTTAATTCCCAAAATTATGGACAGAAGACGGACGAACATAAATGGACATAAGTGAATTTGTTCTAAATCTGTATTGAATACATAATAATTGCTTCACTTATGAAAACTACAAATTATACGGATACCCTAAGAAAGCATGTAATTAGGATCGCAAAATCTGCGAAGTGAACTATATTTTAAAGATGCAACAAAAAGTACAAAAAATATTTTCGCTCTCTATTATTTTATGATGTTTTAAAAGGCAAACACATTTGGGAAACTTTTAAAAAGATAAACGGAGCAAATGCGAAAAACTGTGACGAAAATAGTTCCCGGAATTTCATTGCGAAGTCTTTGATTTCTGAAATGGTTCTCGCCGCCGCCCAATCATGTCCAACCACGTCGTTCAAGCGAAAGAGTTTGAATAACACCGGGCGAAAAACAAGTAAAAGCACTTTAGTGCATTGTCGCCCTAACCTACAGTTATAGGAAGTGATCGAAAAAGTGCTTCAATCCAAAACATTTTCAATAGCGTTCATTCCCGGGCCCAAATACGTCGGTGTGCCAAATTTTATCTAAATATCTACAAATTTATGGCTTTTTATTTGAACACAAAACAATGAGATGAACAGGCGGACAAACGGACAGACATGCTTAAATAAAATCAGAAAGTGATACTGAATGAATCGGTATGACAAATGGTGGGTCTCTCTCAAGTCCTTCTGGGTGTTGCATACGTCCGTACAAATTTAACATATCCTTGCATCATAGGTGGTGTAGGGTATGAAAATTGAGTTATTTTTACACTTTATGGCGGAGAGGTAATGGCAGTAAATTGTTGAGTCGAATGAAACAAATTACTCGATTAAAGTCACCTTTTTTTTTGTTAAACACTGTACGTAAGGATTTACAGGTAGACGTAATAGGCCTAATGCCTATTGTGCAATTTATTCACAATTACAATTAAAATCCCTCTGACTTTACATATACTTAGTGGATGTAAATGTTAAATTCGAATTGTTTTTTATCAATTTTTTTATATTTAATAAAATTAGAAAATAATATATTTTACTTAAAGAATTTCAAAAATTTTTTCTATACATAGATATTTTTCCTTTTTCTTATTTTCTTTTATTTGATTTTTTGTTTTTTTTTTTTACATTTAAAATTTTCTATATAACGCTTACTTGCTTATTTACTTTTGCATGTGTAAAAAATGCACATTTGTAATTTAATTTTTTGCTTTTTCTCTTATTTGTTTTTTTTTTCTTATTTTATTTAAAGCAAGACTATCATTTGTGTAGCAAAGCGTAAATACGTAACAAAAAAAAAAAAAGAAAAAAAATGAAGAGAAGAGAATGAAAGAAAAAATTGCATTTGTTTACAAAAACATAAAAACACTCAAGCACAAAAACATGTACCCACACACACACACATATATATATGTAGAGGCACATACAGTGTGCATATACAACAAAAAGGGATCCTTGTTTAAAAGCAACAACAACAAAAATGTTAACAGCGGCATTACTTAGTAGAACAGCACAACTGTTTGTTAAAAACTGGTTGCAAAATGTGCATCCACTAGAACACATTGCTGGCTGGCTGTTTAGTTTGTTGTTGTTTTAACAAACGATTTTTTATATACACTTGCACGCACACACTTGCACGTATATGTCTATGTGTAAATATGAGGGTTTTACAAATTTAAAGAACTTTGTAAGCGTGTGCTAAACAAATTTTATTTAAAGAAAAAAAAAAGAAGCGAAACGAGACTTAATTGTATTACAAGTAAATATATATATATATACGCATATTTTGCATACATAAGGTGAAGAAACCTTTAAACTTTGATTAAAGGAAAAACTAAGAAAAGCGAAGCAAAAAAAAGAAAAAATTCCGAAATGAAAGGAAATGAAAACTAAGATTTAACAACAACAACTAACCACAACAATATCGAGATACTTTCGTACATAACATATATGTAAAGTTATGCAAATGACCTTTGGCGTAATGCAAAAGCAAAGATTTTTAAGAGCTCTTTAAAGTATTTGGGAAACTAAGTGCTTCACTGTTTTGATATTAAAGTCTCAGAAATTAATTGAATTTCTCAAGGCTGTCCTCGGCGAGAGATTTTTAAAACAGTTGCATTTTTCGATTAAAAATAAAGTGATCCCTCGCCTATCTAGCAAGTACTACTTGACGAGCGGGAGATATAGCCTTGATATTGAAAAATTTTTTCAATTGACTTTTGCAAAACTTCTTCGTTACCCTCTTCTCTCTATTTGCGACGTTTCATTCCTTTTTGTGCCATGTCGTTTTTAAAAGCTCAAAACATAGTAGAGTAAGACTTAATATGCGATTTTCTTAAACTATCGCCGTAAGGTTTTGCTTTCACTTAACATACAATACGTTGTAGGTTTACCAACTTAACAAAGGAGAAAAAGACCTTGTTAATGGTGTTTATTGGAAGAGTACTATACTGTTAGGCAAAAACGCTACAGAGAACAATGCTTTGAATATTCTCGATTTTTCCTAGAGTTAATATTTCCATTTCCACTGCTCAACATGTAGTATCATTGAAAGTGAAAGAAAATTGAAGAATAGCTAAAGTTTATGTCCATACATTTGTGTTCGTCGACATAACACATACACTTTTCAGAAACGATTTAAAGGCAATAAAGAAATGAATCTATTTCGAAGAAAAAACTGGAAAATATTTGAATGATAACATAACGATTACATCCTTAACAAATATTTAAAAGAGTCCTCTGCCAGCAAAAGAGTACGAGCGCTTGGGTAAATAAAGCCTTGGTCTTAATCTCTTAATATCTTGCCTAGTAAGATAAGGGAACACCTCAAGTCTATTAAGGAGTTTAAAGGCACGCTATCAATCTCCCAGGCTCCTTAATTTTTCTGAATTTACATATGGAAGTAGCACTAGAATCCGAAGCCTTAACGAAAGGCTATTTCAAGCTATAAATGCCCGTTTATTTTAACCTATTTTAATATCTGGCGAGTTGATACTTCTCGTTCAGATAATTGAACGATAAATAGCACACGATAAAACCTGTAGACGCTTTCACAAGACGTCTATAAGATTTATTAACCAGCTAACTGTATCGAGCTCTTTGGAAAATGTGCATTTAAATTGCGTCGCAAAAATTCAGCGTTGACGAGTATGCTTGCCGTACACAGAATACCTGTGGTATGAAACAACTTGACAAACTGACACATACACACATACATTGTAAGGTACATTATTAGAGCAATACACATTAAATATGATCAAATTGTATGGAGTTATCCGACAAGGATGGCTGGACGGAAAATGATGACAAAAAATTTTGTACTTGTTGCAATATGCGATGTTCTTAAGAAAACATCAGTAGAATCGACTTAGCTATATGTCTGACTTTGCGTTCGGCTGCTGAAAACCCGACTATTAAAATTTTGTTCAGAGGAAGAAAATTAGTTTTTAGTATTTTATCAAAACTCTCGCTAGATTCAGCTCAGGAATTATCCAAATGCAGTCTTGGTTCAAAATTAACGATAACAGTAAAATTTTGAAAATTCGTTTTAACTTACAACTACAGTTTATATACAGAAACCATCGAGACCGATCGAGTTGTTCTCAATTAGCAAAAAAATTTGTAATCTTTCAGTTTTCCTCGAACTTCGATCGCAAAACTTTTTTCAAAATCGTCGAGCACGACCTGCCTTCAACAAGAACCGTCACTTTAAATCAAGCGAAAAGAGCACAATACCTGCGCGAAAGTTGCTCACATCTTCTTCTTTCAGTGTCTTACGATAAAAATTAATTCTTTCGATGACGCTTGTATTTCGCCAATAGCGTCTATACTTCGTCTTGAAAGTGTCCTCAAAATGAAAAGTCTAATGGTGTGTGAAGTCACTTGCTTGCGGTGATCGATTGAAATCTCCATTTCGAGAAATCACACGAGCAGCAAACTTTTCACGTAATAGAGTCGCTGTTACACGAGCTGCGTGACATGGCGTGAAATGGCATCGTTTAGTAACTGTAACGACTAAAGTAGAAGTATTTGCTAGAAAAATACGGTTTGCATCAAAAGTTATAGACGAAAATATGAAAGAAAATATTGATAGTTTTTCAAGGTTGTTCCAGTTTCTTCTTTATTGCGGGCGTATGTATTGAAGGATTTTGTCTATTTCTTAACCTTATAAGCCTAATACATTAAGGAACGTTTGTACTAAATTTCACATTAATATCCTCTCTATATGCGCAGGAATCAAAGTGATCCCTTTTGGTAGAAATAGGTGTACGTCGACTTCGGTATATTGAAGGCTACACTAGATAGCGAAAACTTGATTGTAGACATTTAAAGGTCTCTTCATAGAAATAGAAGCCCCCAAGAAGTTTTGAAGTGTTACATGCCTTATAATTGTTTTTTCAAACATTGAAAATTAAAAGGTTCAAAATGACGTGCTCGGTAGTTCTGGCGTTAAAGTCGTCTGTCGGCAGAGGCTACGAAGGTCTACGTGTAATACGTTTGTACGTGCATGTATATATATGTAATCGAAATCTATTAATTTTATTTAACAGTTCGAATTTTTGTAATCTGCTTGCGAACCTTGATTTTGATTATTTGTGATTTAAAGGGATTTTAATAAATATCTTTTGCTTTGGCTATGTTGTAGCCTTTGATCATTTTTATTTCCTATACTTTCATCTTATCGTGATAGCAGTCGTAGCGTCCTTTATGTTTTTGCATTCGTTTTTCCTTTTTAACGCTTACAGATGGTGTTAGAGGATATTTTTTCTGTTATTTGTGCCATAGATTTCGTTCTTTAATTTATTTGTATGCTTTTTTTCCTCTTGTTTTCTATTTGTTTTACTGCTGGGTTGCTCGTACTAATGCTGCCGCCACCGCCACCGCCACCGATGTTCTTGGTCTGCTTACAGGCAAGCAAGCAAGCAAGAAATCGAGCAGGCAGGCGAGCAAGTGTTTGTGTTTACTCGCTGCACTTAATGTAATTAATTTTAATTAAAATCTTACATAATGGTTTGTTGCGTACTACGGCAATAGCTGTTAGGTGTATGCATGTGTGTGTGTGTGTGTGTGTGTTAGAAACTCATGAACAAAAAAAAAATAAGAAAAAAAAAACAGGAAAAGATAAATCCCTCCGTCCCTCTGTCTTCAATCACTAACGTACCTATAAAACGACAACAGGAAACAAATTCAGAAAAAAAAAACAAAAAAAAAGCATTTCTTTAGATTGTCAGTAATGAGTTAGTTTCACTCTCTACCCCACTCTTTCATTCGCTCTGGAATCATGTTTCATTCATCATTATAAACAACACCATGCCACTCGGTATATGATACCTTTGAACAAAGAGCACTTGTTGTAGACCCGGTGCCTTTGCACTGTGTTTACTATGTTATTTTTCTTTCTTACTTTTTCTTTTTATAACAATTTGTAGCCATTTCGGTGCGGCGCGGAGAGTATCGCCCAACATTATGCTTTAGATTTTAATCCAGTTAACATATTATTTGCTATTTTATTCTCTAGTGCACTGCACTACGGTAATAAGAAGAGTTGCCATATTCGCTATCATCATCATAATCATCGCCATTTGAACCAGTTTATATTACACTAAAGTGTTTTAATGTTTTTTTTTCTTTTTTTTTAATAACTTTTTTTTAAGGGTTAAATATACAATATTTTTTTTTTTTTTGTTTTGCGAGCATAATGTGTGGACAAATAAAGAGACCACGCTAACCCTTTCATGTGCTTCTCTATCCAACATTATTCAACGGAAATGTTTTTATAATGATTTGTTTGAAGGCTACTACTGCAGTCGCTCGTGCTACTCTTCCTGTAGCTGCTGCGAGTGCTGTTGTTTTAATGCTCGGCATTAACAACTAAATTTAAGTACTTTGTAAATATTAGATTTAATATAATTTATAAGTTCATCAATCAATGAGGTCAAGCCTAAATCAGTTTGTGAATAAATATTTAAGCACATAACGCTTAAACTGTTTAAATATGAATTTTATTTTCAATTCAAATACTCTGATGCACATAGCCAGAGCCATAGATTCGAGAAGGCTAAAACGATTACTTAATGCAACGTCATTAATTCAATGCTAATTTAACGCTTAAAATTTGCTTAATGCATTCACATCCATTTACTAAATAAAATTACAATTTTGTAACAGCGGGTTCTTAACCGAAATGCCTGTCTCAACAGTGCAAACCGATTGAGGTTATGGCCGAACTGTGTCAAATGCACTTCCACATCGTTTAAAGTTTTCATGTCATTAGGACTTCACTGAATAGGATGACGAGTATTCCGGTGACGAAAACATCCCCAATCAGAGTCCGCTTTTGTTCTTTTGCGAAAATAAAAAACAAAACTAAATTAAAAACATATAATTTTTATTTCAGTTTATTTAGCTTACTACGAAAACAAAAAGTCTAAAACAAATGAGAAAATTCTATTCGGTCATGACCGAACCTTGTGTACCCGTCACCGCGAACGTAAAAAGGAATAGAAAAACAAAAGAACTCAGCCTTTCATATTGGGTGGGCGCGGCTGAGATTTTCTACTTTTAAAATAAAAGCCGAAATTTCTGCAGCGTATGTATGATAATTTATGAGTAAGAAACAAAAAATACGGAGAGGAAAGGTCTTCTCAGGCATTGTAGGCGCGTTCTTTCGAAAGTTTGGCTCATTATCAAAATTCGGCGATATCCTCATTTTTGCGGACGATAGTATATTTATCACAGACAATACACAGTTGGGTAGAAGCATAGATGGGCAGGTGAACAGACAGATGTTATTACATGCATTTCGAATTTGAGACTGGAAAACAATTTACATACTTTCTGTAGAGTTAGGAGGTTGGTTCTGCGCCTTATAAAGGCATTGGAAAAACTATTAAAGTTCGATACACTGCAATATTAGGTAGGCGTAGGCGATAGTTCCTGTTCTTGTAGAGGTACTACAGCAGTGCTCATAGAAAATACGTTACAATTTTCATAAATTTTTATAAATTTATCTGCTGTAGCTTATGAGTAATGAACAATAAGCGAATTTTTGAATCCATTTGAAAAACAGATGGGTTCTCACAGTACCGTACCGTGTGTTCTTCGACTGATTTGGCCTGTTTTCAACACCAATCTGTGTACAAGAACTTGTGCTGTTTTTAACACATTTCAAGTGGATAGCATCATTTTTGCGGCCAGGTCCACCACAGACATTCCACAGACGGTTCAAAATTTGATTCTGATCAAGAACATATATAGTTTACGGGGTCTTTCAAACTTCCCCCTGGGTGCTGTAAACGATCTGACAAAATGAATATATCCCTTATATAAATATTATATCCCTTGTGTGTACTAAACGATTTTTCTTATCGTTCAAAAAACGATAATCCATGCTTTTGCACATAAGTGAACAAAAGAAAGACCACGAACGATGTTGGTAGAAATTTCGTTATGTAAATAAACATGAACGCAACGCTCGACGCATTTATTGTTGAGTTGCGAACTTAGTTAATAAACTTAATAAGCAACCGCAATTTGGGCAATTGACAAACAATATACTCTTGGCAGTGTTTTTCAACTGTGTTCCTCCGTAATTTTTGTAGTTACATTAAGCACTCTAGCCTACGTTATAAAATATTTTACCCGAAAATTTCAACGCACACTTGATGGCTTCTTTATATATTAGATCAAAGAAAGAGTTTGTAGGGTTTTCTCACAAAAATTCATACACATATTTTTTACATTTTTAATGAACTCTAATAAACCCAATATGTACTGTGTGCACCGATAAATTTATCACATAGTAAAACTTCTGGCATATCTGGACAACAAGCTTAAAGTGTTGGAAAAGTAATTCTCATCGATAACTACTTACATTGGCTTGCAACATCGAAAATTGAAAATGTTGCTGCTAAGACTGATCTACCCGTTTAACCATCAAGCGTTGCCGAATCGCAGACAAGTTTTGCATAGCCAGAATTTTCCATGTTTTAAAGACGATGATCTCAGAAATGCCGAACAATAAATGAAAACAATATAATCGGCGAAGGTCGACCGTTCGACAGCCGGAACTAGTACGCATAGTGCAATTCATCAGTTGTTTTCGTGATGAAATAGCGAAAGCTGTATCTTTTGTCCATGCGGTATAGTTTTCATAGGTTATTTTTGAATGCAGTCTGCATTTAGGCCTGTATACGCTTCGAGCTAAATCTTGATGTAAGAGTTGCCGCATAGCCTAATAGATAATGATTATCGAGTCAATGTTCGAGGGTTCAAACCTCAATGCCGTAAGCCATATTTTATTGTAACTAAAACTGGGAATTGGAGAGATCGCTAAGGATGTATTTTAGGTAAAAAACATTTGGAAAATGAATGGATTTTCGAGCTAAAGCACGAGTTTTATTGCTTCGCAGATCTTCCGGCTGGGTAGTCGAGTAGATAAAAATCACGACTGCCAAGTCAGTGTTCACGACTTCAAGTCTCAATGTCAAAGTTGGTCATAGCTTTGATTAGTGCTTATCGATTGCGCACGCATCTACTAAGCTGCGCCCCCTCCCTAACTATTTCCTTTTATCTATTTCGCCGTATTACACGTATAGGGAAAAATCGTCTCAGTTATATGGTAACGTACCAAAAACATGAACTGACATGATCCAAGTTTGAAAAATGTAATTTTCTCGTCAATAATTTCAATGGCTCATAATGTCATAATCTCGTAGACTCAAAATTAGACTTTTCAGTCATATAAGCACTTACTTTCCATGAGAGTACTTTATACGTGATCGGGTCTACAAATATGGCGCAGTTACAGTTGAAAAGTTTAAAATTTCGCGACAATGTCCCAAAAATTGCAAACTGCAGCTTGAACACGAAAGGACAAAAACAGAAGGGCAGACGGACAGATGATGGACACGACTAAACCAAAAAACAATACCAATTAAAGTGAATTGTTTCATTGCTAAGCTAAGAAAAAAAAAAAAGAAAAATTTAATTTCTTGGTATTCGTCAGTTCTTATTAACGTGTAAACAAACACTTGTGGTAACAACATGTGAAGACAAAATCGTGTATGCTAAAGGATTTTATTTGGAAATGTCGAAATACATACGTATCTTCAATTCGCTGCTAATGGCAAATAAGTGAAATGCCGCCCGAGCCTGCATATTTGCATTTACATCTCTTGCTAAGTGCATTCGATGTAGTAACAGTTGTGAAAGCCTTGACAATTACTTATTTTAGTTATAAGCCTTTTAAGCATTTCAAGCATTATTTAAATTGCATAAACACATATTTGCATGTACTTCCGTTTTTACCCGCTTTCGTCCTTTAATCAATTTCACTAATTTAATTTTGTTTATACTCGCATCGCATGAAATGCTCGAGCTTTTCAAAGATCAAAAAGCTAAATGAGAAAGGTCTAAATGTCTGCCATAAAACAACAACAACAACAACAACAACAACAACAATAACAAGAACAGCAATCCAACAAATATAGAGCTAAACACACATACAGTGAGGTAACAATTTCGTTTTTCATTTTTTTTTTTTTTTTATTTTATTTTCTATGAAAGCATTTCAAACAAATATATCAAAAGTATATATATAGTAAGTGGAAAAGGAAAGAATGAGTGAGTGAGTGAATGTATGAAAATGCATTAATAAAATTTCATATTGGTAGTAAAGCCATTATGAATATTATACCGAGTGTTGCGGATAAATGAAAATAAGGAAAATGAGAAAACATATGCTTCACACATACATTTAAAGGAAAACGTTGTTAAATATGGGGAATCTCTGAACAAAGAACAAAAAAAAAACAGAAGAGAAGAGAAGAGAAAAACCAATTTATGCATATAATGACGATAAAGACGATAACGATGACGATGATGACGATGATACGTTTTAATACGAATGGTCACTGGTTGAGAGAAGCAAAAAAAAAAAAAAAAGAAACTAAAAGATGGCCTGAGTGACCAGGAAGAGATTATAACACACCGAAGGGTCGCACTATGAAATTGAAATTTGCCGAATTTTCATTTTTTTCCTCGTTCCTCCCCCCTTCCTCCTTTACCAAGCGCTATTGGCTTCTCATACAGAACAAAGAACGTTATCAAAAGTGATGAAGATGATGATGACGATGATAACGATAATGATGATTCTGGCTATGTTGGCTGCTGTGTTATTGGTATTAAAGTAAATGTTTACATAATAAATTTACGTGATTGAAATGTTGCTGATGGTTGTGTTCTGAAATTATTGCATAATACAAAATAATAAAGAAAAAAAGAAAAAATTTAAAAAAAAATTTACACAGAAATGAAATGAATGAAGAGCGGTAAACATTGGCATAAAAAATTATCGTAAGCAGAAGCGTAACGAGTGAACAAATGAACGGATATTAAGGCCACTGAGAGGTTTTTAGAGTAAAAGACGAACAAAAAAAAAAAAGAATTTTTATCAGTAGCTTTATTCCATTACATGTATTTATCTATCTATATATATAGGTATATACTTGCATATATATATATATATATATATATATATATATAAATCTGCATATATTATATGAACGAAAGCAATACTAATTTTTCATTAGTTATAACATGAAAATAGCAAAAGCAGTCACGCCAACACTGATAAATACTAAATTAAATGCAGTTATACATGTATGTATATGCACAATGTATATAAGTGTGCATAGATTTAAGCCTTTTCATCACACAAACCCCCTTAGGAACGGCTTCGCACTCTTGTTAGTTCACACATTGACAGGGGCAAATAAACACAAACGTATGTAGACATTATATATGTATATGGAGATAATATATATGCAATATACAAACATACATATATATATATATATATATATATATATATAAATGTATATGTGGTGTAAGAGAATTTATATAAATGTGTCGGGTGTACATTGCAACAATTTCAAGTGGATGAGAATGCTTAGCACTCATACGCCGTGGATGGTGAGGCTTTTGTAACACAGCATAAAAACCGCAATTTGGCAAAAATTATAAACGAGACTCTGTACAAACAATTGACGCTTGAGTGATTTTGTTAATTTTCTGGAGAAAGAAAATCTCTAAAATACACAGCAATGAAATTTTTCCTATTCCACCCAACAAAACGTAGCTTTAATGCAATATAATCTTGATGAGAGCCAAAAAATTCAATTAAATTTCCACTCATAGCAATTAGAAACTAAAGGGGAAAAAAAGAAGCGACAAAAATTTCCAAATTAAAAATTCAAATTCGAATTCCTTCTTAACTCTTTTTAACAACTCAAATTAACGCAAAAAAAAAAAAAAAAACAAATCTTTCCAATATTGTAATAATCCCTTACGTATATCTCCGTTTATTCTGTATTTTTAATTTTTATTTTCTTTTTTCCTATTTCTTATTATAAACCTAAAAAGAATTTCCATGAATAATAAGCTATTGATAGCTCGTTTGCATCGGCCTGACTGCGCTATTAAGAAGAGATTTCAACGTCTTCTTCGTAGTTAAACTTTAACTTAATCTTTTATTTTTGAAGGGAATTTGGCCAGCAACTGCAGCAGCGACAAAGTTAAGGTAAAGTTATACCAAGTGAAAGTAACGTACTACACACTGCTTACTACGCTAGATACCTTAGCAACTGAAGTGAAAGTGAGAAATTTTTTTCCTTTTTTTTGCTTTTTACTGGGGCTTTTTAATGAATTTTACAGGGATATAAGATGTAATAAAAGTTTCTAAAATCGCCTGAAAAGTTTTGGAGGTTTAATTTTTGTTGTCTTTTTTTTTTTGGTTTTAATTAAAATTTTCCTAATTCAAATAATTTGATTTGAATCAACATATAAGTTTTTGAATTTTTAATGAAATCAATTTTTTAAATGTAGACTAAAGTTTTGAAGTTCGTACGTTGATTGAACTTTGCTCTTTGATGGGAAAAACTATCCTTAACAGTCGGTATTGGCTTGCAAGATATATAAAGCGACTCCTGCATAAATTTCTAAGGGCTTTGTAAATTTTAAACAAAGTCATGTTAACATCGATGATGCTGATGACGCGCTGGATGCCTACTATTCGGCAGTTGCTTTAACATTTTCACAACATTTCAATGCCTCGTTCGCATCTCACTGCCACAATGATCCAATAATACGATGTTTCACTACTGAGGGCCTGGTTTCAAAAGAAGTCCTTCGACCTATCGCCTAGCGAGAAAATGAGCGATTTAATCAAGATGAACGCTCAGTACATTCTCCAGTCTGTTATAGAGTTTTAGAATCTGCTAAATCCATTGTCGATTCATTACGATTTTGTGTATTTTGTTGATTGCTTACTTACTTATTCAAGCGCAACTTATGCGTTGTGGCACATGGGCTGAATTATGTGACAGCCAAAGAAGTGAATGCAGCCTTAACAGATGTTGGGCTCTTTTTGATATGCGAGTAGACAGGTTTCATTACCTAGTAGACGAACTAAATCGGTTCAAATGTGTTAAAGAAATTATTGAGCCTTCGGAAATTCACATCATTAGATATTTGTGAAATTCAATAATTGTTTGTATATCTATTGTTACGTAATATATGTAAATCTATTCTCTGCGTATACTGCGTTGCAATAAACTATTATGATTAGTTTTCATTGTGTTTGTTTGTTGATGATTATAAATGACTTAATTTATCATCTCTCTATGTGTTTCTTCCTTTCTTTTTTTTTTTTTTTGTTTGCACCCCTACTTGAGTGTGAATGAAATTAGTTTTTTTTGTTTTTTTTTACTCTAAAAAAGTTTGAAAAAAAAATTTTTTTTTGTTGCTGAAAAACTTTTCATTTTTAAATAAAACGCTGATTTTACTAATACTTACACATAACCGAACACAACAAGCAAAACATTGAGAAAAGAGCTGACGTTTATGCTGCTACCACCATAGTGGCGATGATGATGACCCAGCAAATATTAAAAGCGACAATTACATGTTATATGAAAACAGTGTGTTTGGCCGTGTGTAACGGCACTTTCTCTATTTCTGGAGGAGAGAACCAACTTCATAATGTTATAATTATCGCTACTAGAACCATGTCGCATTTTATCACTCGGCGATGGGAGTCTATCATTTTTTTTTTTTGTTTTTTTCAATGTGTGTAGCACTTAGCAATTCAGATTACAAGGTTTTAAGAAACGAATTCTTTTTTCGTTTTTGTTGTAGGAATTCGGGTCCATTTTTGCGACAATGTAAACATGCATCGCTTTTTCATCTATATTTCTTTTCTATGTTTTGCGCCCATTCTATCGTGCACTCTTGCTTTTTACTTTCATCCTCGCTAATCTGTCGTGCTAATTCGGGGGCGCTTGCTTCCATTCAGCTTTCATGTCGTGCTTGCTGCAATCTATTTTCCCTTCTGCGCACTCATTCTCTCATTTATCCTTTGTTCCGCAAATTGATTCTCTCCTTCAGTCGTCTTTTGTTCCTTTCATCGGCTTTTCTTTCTTTATATTCTTCCTTCAGTCCATTCTTTCCCTCGTCTCTTCGATACTGGTACTGGTATGTTGTTTCACCTATTCTTCGATCCTTTCTTCTGCACACCTTTCACCAGTCGCTTCTTTTTCCTTCCGTTGATTTCCTCTCTCCTCTATTCTTTCTTCCGTCCATTTTTTCCCTCGTTCCCTCGATTCTGGTACCAGAGTATCCTTTCTCTTATTCATTATTTCTTCTTCCCATCGTTACTTTACCTTTCGTCGATTTTTGCTTCCTTTCCGTTCACTTTCGACGTTCAGCTTTCCGTCGCTTCTGTACATCCTTTCTTTTGTCCATCGTTTCTTTTTCTCTTCCGTCCATCCTTTTTCTCGTGCCGCCTATCTTTCCGACTGTCTATTCTTTCACACGTCTATTCCTCAATTCTAACTACTTGTCATGTTTGCTTTAATATATCATTCACTTCACACCCCCATTACTCGGAAATTTCCCAATATTTTTAGGAATAGTACACAGCGCGACAACCTGCAAATCGGTCCATTGGAAAATGAAACTAAACATTTAAGAATTTTCATAATTTTACCTTAAATGGTTGGTATCCAAAAATCGTCGAAAGGCGATTATAACTTTTTCCTTGTACTTATTCGTTCTTATTTTACTTGTGTTTTTTTATTATTATGCGAAACTTTTTATTACAATTTTGTCACAAAATATTATTTGAGTTTAACAATATTTTTTTGGTCAGAAGGAAAGGAAAAATAACTAAATAAAAAAAATTAACTTTGTTGCTCCGTACAATCCAGAAAAAAAATCATATAAACCGAAAAGTTTTATAAATTGAATTTTTGTTTTGTAGCGTATAAAAATGGTTAACATTTAATTGCTCAGAAGCAATTCATTTTTTCATGTTTGGTTGTTCAGAAAAACATAAAGAAAGAAAAAAGCAAGAAAACTTTTTAATATTTTGTCAATTGTTGTAGGAATAAAATTTTATTTCATTCTAATTTTTCCCAATTTGCTTAACTTTTTTAAGCGTTTTGAACATCAAGTAGATACTTGTACCGCTCTACTCGATTTTCATATAAAACTGTAAAAGAATTTGCAGTAAAGCATGAATATTTGTTGTTATTATTAATGCACTTAAACCTAAAAGTAAACTTTTCTTTAGTTAATAAGTCAGTCAGTCAGTCAGTCCGTGTATTCTCTTGCATACTTAACGGCTCGTGTAAAAGTGAACTTTTATCCTTATTCGTTCTTTGTTGTCTTTTTTCACTCTATCTCTCTCTCTCTCTCTCTCTCTCTCTTTTTTTTTTTTTTTTTTTTTTTTTTTTTTTTTTTTTTTTTTTTATTGTAGGTAGATGATATGTCATTACAAACTTAATTAATGTTATGGTACTGAGCAGCTCCAACTTTAGCCTCGTCATCCTTATTGTCATCGTTTTCTGTATGACTTTTCAACTTTTTGTACTATGGGTGACACTTTCTAATGCATGTACATATATATATATATATATCTTACCGTTTACTTATACAACATACACGAAGGTATCCCGTAACTTGTATGGTTTATACATATATGAATCCTTGCTGGATATATGAACGAAATACACTTAAGTAATGCCTGTCATTTGCAGCTTATGTTAGTTAATTTTTATTCTCATTTTTTTTATTTTTCCTTTTTCTTCGCTCGCTATACTGAAACTCTTCCAAAGTTAACAACATGATGCTGATGTTTTAATTTCTTTCTCTCTAACTGCTCTGCTTTAATATCTAAATTGCAAAAAGAAAAAAAAGAAGAAGAAAATACATGCTGATGATGACGACGACGACGACGACGACGATGATGATAAGCAGAAGAGAACTGTAAATTTGTTTAAAGCGCACTCTGTTTACATATTGGATTTTAGTTTTTCAAACATACTCGTTTCTTTTACTAAAAATAAAGAGAGGTAGAGAGAGATAGAAAGAGCGAGAAGGAAGAATGAGAGAAAGAGATGATAATAATGAGGGAGAGAGATGGAGAGAGACGGTACTTATTTTAAATCTCATAGTTTCTAGGTGAACGTGTTGTGAAAGACTTTAGAGTAGCATGGTTTTAAGGGCATCACATTGCTTATGTTGTTGGTTGTTATTGGTTGTTGTCGTCGATGTTGTTTTGTTGTTCTGAATGGTAGCATTGTTATCTTTATTAGATTTGTCATTGTAAGTTAACATCAAAAACTAGAAGATATCACTCAACTGAAGTGTGTTGACATTGCGGTGACTCTAACTCAGAGAGATTCACAGGAGCTCACAGAGTTTTACCAAAATAGCTTTAAATAATTCTAAAAGCAACTAAAATGCTTTACCATCCAAATAAGCTCCCAATGTTTTCAAATTAGAACACTACAGTACATCAGGTCGTATACATAACGTTTTCAATGCGCTATTAGGTTTTACTAGTGCTTGGAAAGTGGAAAATAAAATAAGTAAATATCAAAAATGTTTTTCATTTATTTATTTAGTTATAATTATTTTTTTTTCAAATATTTTATATAAAGCATAGATTGGCTTTGTTCGGATCTATTAATATTCACCACTAGTTTATATATAATATTTAATTGTAGCACAGGTTGAGGATTTAGTTTGGTAACATATGGACGATCGTTTATCGTATTGCATCGTGCAGGTACATTAGCCGTTCATTTTCAAAGTGGCGCAAGTCTATTTTTCGTAATTGCAAGATATTTAAAGGTTTGCATTTTAGTAAAACTGAGACTATTGGTAAGCACTGATTATACTCTACACCACCTGTGATGCTAGTGTATATTAAGTTTGTGCGGATGTTTGCAACAATAACGGGGACTTAGGACCTAACCGCTTTTTATTTTTCCGATTGATTCGGAATCATTTTCTAAACGATCTATGTTTGTTTGTCTGTTCGTCCGCCTGTACGTCTTGTTTTTGGTATATTTTAGTGAAATTTAGTACATTGACATGTTTTGGTCCAAGGACATACGCTATTGATAATGTAAGCCGCGCCCTAGTGTAGTAATTTTATTTGTTTTCGACGGTAATTTGTTTACATATAAAAGGATCGTATTCCCTTTTGTCTATAGCTTTCGTTATCCTTATTTTCTTCGAAAATGGACTTGGCTCACTCTACACAAAGAAAACGGCTCCTATGTAGGACATGGGTGAAATCACCCAGCACTTATCCACAAAAGTTCATGCGCTGATAAGTATTAATCAAAATTTCAGCCACTTTCGACTCGCAGTTACTTATTCGCTTTAGTGAGTCAATGTCAGTGTTTTTATGAAAATTTAAGAAAATTGAGCTTTGGGGTGTTGTTAAGTATTCGGTTTTAAAAACCAATGGGTGAACCGTGCACTACTGAAATCGTTACACTAATTGGATACGCTTCTAAATGTATTTACTAACATATGTAAACACAGTGAAGCGGTAAAAACGGCTTTTAGTTTTTCATAACGTCCTCGCTCACAAAAGATTGCAGTACTTCTTTATAGAAAGTTCAATCGCATTACCAAGACTGTGTAGATATCCATACGGCGTCGCTAAACCTAATGGATACCATTAGACGCCAAATGAAAGCTTATGTAAGAAAAAAATTGAAATAATGTAGGCTATATCCAAATCTTTCTTTCTGCCTAAAAAAGGCTGTGGGATTGGTACGTTTCAAGCTGATTTGATCTGCTGGGCTACAGGCTTAAGGAAACTTAAAAATGCTGCTTAGCTACTGTTGACATGGGTCTTCACTCACTGGTTTTACATTTACATATGATTTGCAAAATTCACGTTCAACTATTAAGGCTAAGATTTTTATGTGAATTCTTACAATATGAGAATACAAGGGTGTAGATAACTCGTCTCGAAAGTTGTGCAACGAAGTTGGCAAAAGGAGAGTTTTTTTTCTTAACCTTTGGGATTTGTGGATGCTTATTATAAAGTACAAAGTTTCTTAGTAACTCTATGGATTACCAGAACAGTCCTCCAGAGAGCGAAAATCGGAATAGAGTATATAACCTTAATCTGAAATTTAGAACAAATACAAAGGTAAACCACCAAAAATGTTCAGCCTCAACAGAGAATCCCAGGCGCATTATTAATCAAACTTCTGGGTGGAGGATATACTCTGTTTAATTTCAGCATGATTTTCCAAAACTTATGCAAAATCTAAGCTATATATCCATACCTCTAGAATAGAAAACGTAGATCTGCGATGCAAAGTTTCCTTTAGAAAGTCCAATCACTATTTAAATATATATACGAAGTGGAAGGATTCTAGAGAAATTAAGTTCCAAACTTGCTAGGCTGCCGAAGGATGTCCAAAAAAGGCATGTCGCATAGTATCGTAGTACTACTAGTACGGAGACGAAAGCTCCTGGTATATGTATGAGTGAAGTTCACTCTCTATGTAATCTTAAAGGGCAAACATTTACCTATGCCGAGTTTTTAGTTCCCAATCGCGGTTGTAAATGCTGAGGAAAAGTTAAGGTTTATTGTTCTCTCTTACCTTAGACTAAGTACCTGTTTTGTCTTTGCAATGGCGGAACTTTCTTCTTTTTGTCTCCTCGTCAGATGTATGCATATCCCTCGCCACACGTCCGTCTTCACCCAGAGCGTAAGTTAGAAAAGATAAGGCGGAAGAAGGAACGTTATTCTGTTTGGAAAAGCGGGCATCGCCGACCGTTCAAACGCAGCTGTTTTCTACGTATGAAATTTTCTTTCTCTTACGTTAGTAGCAGGAGATATCTTCCACTAATAATTCGTTAAACTTATATGTTCGCGTACAGTAGGCATCTATGTTATGCTTACAAAATGACATAATAATGCGTTAGGCAGGAGCGTGTGAGAGAGACCGATATGAGGTAGCACACGTTTGGCTCTTGCCATTTTTAAGGGAAAGTTATTGACGCATAGCACGTTCTTCCGAGAAACTTATACTTAAACTTACATAGGCTAAAGAGAATCGATTCTGCCAAACAAAAAATACGTATTTGAATGGGGTTTAAAATGGGATTTAAGAAATTTCTATGATCTGTATTTTAGATAAATTATTCCGCTTTTCTATTAAACTGACATGAGGAAAATATTTCTTTATATTGTTCTCTCTTTCTTTACAGATTACAAAGAGAAGTGTTTTCGCACATGATATAAGCCATTGAAGAATCCTAAATGTAAAATAGTTTCACCATAAATTATTTGAAGACTTTTTGAAATCATAAAAAATCCATTAAGCGAAATTCAATAAAAATCCAATAATAAAAGCAGAAATATGAATTATCAAAAAGGTAAGTCAAAGTCAAGGAATTCTCTTTAACATATTTTTATAACAATTGTTCCTTCGAATTTTCGACAAACAAAAAAAAAGAGAAAAAAAAATAAGCGAAAATTCTTTTCAAAAAATATTTTAATTTATTTACACCGTCGCGCAGTGTGGAAAATTGCCTGCTTTTCACCTGCTTTTCCGACAGTCGTATGTAAAATTAGTAAATATTTTAGTTCACGTTCATCTTTATGTACCTGCAGATTGAATGCCATCGTAGTTGCGTTGGTATTACAACCGTATTAAAAAAGAGGGCACGTAATCATCGATAACAAAGCCTTAGTTCAATTATTGCAAAAGACTGGAGTTTTTATTTTTTTCTTTCTTATTTCATTTTCTTTTCTTCGCTCTTCTTGTCTTATCTCTTTTCTTTTTATTTATCCTTTTTTTTTTGATAGCTCGGTTACATAGATGTGTTCGCTCCCATCTAAATAGACAGCATCAACAACAGCAGCTTTTCATCCTTTTCATGCGGTAGGCCCTTTCGTCTGACGATTTAACGACATACGTAGATTAATGCTGTGAGAGCAGTTTTTCCTTTTCTTTTCTTTTTCTTATATTTTTTTTTTTGCTTTTTCTCTTGGCATTCAAGAATAATAAACAATCCATAATTGAATTAAATCAAATTGCAGCCATAAACTGTATGTGCCATAGTGTAGACATGTGAGTAAATATGAAGAGAACGATTTGTATGTGCTTGGAATACATTATTGGGTTATAAAATTTGACAGCAAAATATTTATCGCAGTTTTAAGGCTTTTTCGAATATATAATCTGTGACTTTAAAATAAGTTTTAGGCTGTGTGTCTAAAAAATAAAGTGGGGATCGTTGTTCTTATTCTTATTCCTTTTTTGTTTTTATTTCTATTAATCCTTTATATATATTATTTTTTTTTTTTATTCCTTACAAATTCTAATGAAATTGTTCAGACAATGTAGCGTGCCTGTTTCGCTGACCGATATGTGGTTTAAATAGAAAAATAAAACAAATTTAAAAATTGAATATTTCAATATATATGAGATAATGGTAGAACTTAGAGATGAGGTGCTCCGAGTCTACCGCAAATTCATTTTGTTTCTTAAATTCAAGCTTTTTTCCTATTTCTGTTTTTCTTGGAATAGTATATGCGGGTAAGGGAGCTGTTATTTTCAAGAGTTTTTTATAAAATTTATTCCAAACTTTCCTCATAGGAAAGCTACATGTGTACGTCATTGTGACCTGTGAGCATATGACTCAGTTAGGTTTGTGAAAACTACAACTTTTAGGAAATTCCGCGAAATGTCAGCCGCAGCTGTACATACGTTCCCTTTTATATTAAATGTTTATTTATTTATTTTGACGCCCTACACAACTTGAGATGCAACGGTATATTAAATTTGTTCGGATGTATGCAGTACACAGAAGGACTTGAGATAGACTCTATTTTTATTATATCAATCGGTGCATCGGTCCTTCTTGTTTTCTTGGTGCGCACATAACGCTTTATTGCAAAGCCGTTAGGTAGGGCGTAACCTTCCATAGTGTTTTAACGTGTCCAACATGTGCACAAATCCCGATTAGAAGTGATTTTGCTTGGGAACACTTTAATTGCTGAGATACTCCTTGTCATTACTAAATCTGATTACATCACAAAATGTAATTGACCGCGCTCGGGGCGTCAATTTAATTTTGGTTTCATAACCGGTCTCTGCATGGCAGTCACCTATACGCGTATACGCACGATGAGACGGTCAGAGCAAAAGATGTTGTGCCTAGGAGGTATATGAGCCACTTAAGTTCTACCGAGGATAGGTACAGTTACTTGATAAACCAATCAAAAGTCATTAAACGTTTACATTAGTGAAATCAAAGAAAAAATAAAAAATCGAATTTGATAACACGAAATTAGCTTCGGTTCTTTATTTGCTGAAGCTCTTTCCAAAAGCTAGTAAGATTGCTAAGAGGACGGAGAAGGCAGAATTATGCGGAAGAAATGATGCTCTGCTAATCCAACGAGTGTTGTTTATAAGTGCACAACTACAGTGCAGAGGCACGACTTGGCCGATAGCAAGAAATTTTTATCACACAAAAATTATTTCCAACATGCCATGGTTGAAATATTTTACTGCAATCAGAGAACTGTGTGGACTTGGGGTTGATAGCCTGAAAATGAACGCATTGTCACGTATCCAGCAGCAGTAAGATGATGAAACAAAAGTACATTATGCGATGGTTAATAAAGTCTGGAACAAGTTCGGGAAATGGCCCTAAGCAGAATAAATTGTCAAACGTAGGTGAGAATACTGCTGAGTGAACTGATGTTGACATCACTGCGCCAAAAAAACATTTATCAAAATATCTTAACTATATTCTGCTGTGTATTTGAAGTTCTGTGAATTCTTCTAAGCCCGTACCTGATCCTAATCGTTAATCAGCTTTCCATTATCTCTATTTTCATTTACGTGAATTATCACTAACTAATCACACGTTAAGATGATCAATTTTTTGCTAAAAGGCAAAAAAAAAAATGTTAAAAAATAAAAAAAAGTAAAAAGCTTATCATTGTGTAACACACATCTCCAATCAGCGGTTGTTTTTTTGAATGAATTTAATAAAAATTGTATTTTACGATGTGCGGCTTACCATAAATGCCAATAACTGGATTTATTGATAAGGCTTAACGGAAAATTGTGAAAGAAGAGAAATTTAATCAAAGCACTTGAATTTCCGATGCCAATCAATATTGGAAGCAATCGTTTAACCAAAGCACTCCGACCGAAAAAAACAAAAACCTACAAATAATAAATACGTTGAACTTGACAAAATTTACTTTAACGAAAATTCCTTGCACCCTTAACACATCTATATATATGAGTACACATATGTGTACATCTATGTGGCTTATGTTTTTCCAGCATCTGAATATTTTTTTTTTTTTTTGCCCATTCAATGCAACTTTTATTCATTGTTTTTCAATTGTCTCAAAAAACAACCGAACGTCATTGACTTATCAATGATGATATCGTTCTTAGTTAAAATCTAAGCGCGCGTTGCGCGTGTTTCACTAACTCCCAATATGGGACACCACCGGTTGCTTGTCTATCATAGTCATCATTGATAGACAGGCAGGCAGACGGTGGCAATGTTCGTTACGCGAGGCAAAAGTATGTTAGCATACGTTTTCAGATTTTAATCATAAACGATGGCCTCAACGAATAAGCGAGGGAAAGAGAAAAAAGAAAGGGAAGACAGAGAGGGGGAAACAGAGCATCCAACAAAAGAGAGAAAGAGAAAGACAGTAATAGAGACATTTTCACAATGCGGCACACAGTTGTACGTTTATTTAACTTTTCTCTCCGCTTTATTTTTTCAATCAGCAGCATCACATTACAGCAACTAAGCCGATTGTTGGGATTTTCGAAAAAAAAGGATGTGTATATATATATACATATATATATATATGTTATATATGATAATAACTAAAATCTAAAGCTTATTATGGGACAGGATTACGTTCAATAGTCTCACGTTACATACTATTAAGGGTTACGTTAATACGGAAGTTCAAATGATTTTAAAGAGATCAGAAGCAAGAAAGCAATAAATGATTTTCACTATTCTTATACTTATTTTAAATCATTAATACATTGAGATAACAAAATCTAATAATGATTGCTTTCATAAGCAATAAAAAAAAACCAAAACCACGTCTAAGCCAATGAGTGTATTTTAAGGCAGCCGAATAAACTCTAACAATCTCTTGGTGTAGTCTTCGTTCACTGTTCAATGCGCAATAAGAAAACAAAAATTCCTGAGAACGGATGCAAGGACAATGCCTTGCACTTTCTAACGTTTTTGTATACGTCGTGCGTCTGGCACCGCTTCATTAGGCTCAATAAGCCCGATTGAAGTCCACATCTGAATTTGATTAATCATTGGGAAAATAGATTTCTGAGCCAATGCCGACGAGAAGGGGTCTTTTTTCTCGCGTCATCACTTCCTGGTTCTAACAAGCAGTTAGTTAGTTAATACGTAGTAGTGGCGGACCAAAAAAGAACATTTGATAACAGGTCTCTTGTAATCCAAATAATTTCTACCATCATTCTTCATATGATCCGCCTGAAGTAACTTAATTCTCTCTGAAAAAAACCAGTTTCGTCTCTTTGAAAACAAAGGAACTAGAGTGCCGTTAAAAGAGCTCGATAAGAATTTTTGTTTTTTTCAATGGGAATTGGTTGGAAGCGGAATTCAACTTCTCAATAGCTTTTCTTATAACTAATCCACTCGTTGGCGTCTTATATATTTGCCCAGGGATAACTAAAATAACCTCAGCTTATCAGTAATTTTTGTTGCTCTTGTACATCCTAGAGACGTGTGGTTATAAATGTTCACGCAGACATTTCATAAAATAAGTCCGCACGCGATTTACTTAATCGAAGCAAGAAAAGCAAGCAATAAACTAAAAGCGTCGAATGTCACTGACGATTGACAAAAGGAGAAACCAAAGTTGGCGAAAAACCCGTTAATATTTAAAAGGTTCATAAGCAGAGGATTTTTTGAAAGAAAGGACTGTCGAGTCGTGATGATCGGAGAGGGAAATCGATCAGGTTAACACTGTTGCAAAATCCTAAAGAGCCAGTGTCTATAAATAAGCTCTTGATAAATTTTGCAAATCATTTTTCTATAAATAATTTTTCTAGAATCGTGATCAAAATCTACGCTATTCAAGTGGCACGAGACTTCAGTTCATCTTTCAATTTTCGACATTGAATTCAGCGAAAATATATGAAACAAACTCGAAATAACTCTATAAAGGAAAATCTAGAGAAGAAAATAAAGAAAAAAAAATGAAGAGAAACGAATGCATACATAAAAGAAACGAGAGAACAAAAAACGTATGTGCGCATAATACTGTGGGTATAAAAAGTAAGACCCACATTAAAGATAATTAGCGCGAGCGTATCAAATGTCTGAAATGTTGTTTTTGCTAAATTGATAGCACTGTGGCAGACATCTGTGCCATGTTTCACATGATAAACGTCATTGGTGCTTCAGCTACGCTTGGTTTTTTCCGATTTACTATCTGTGCGATTTTGTTGAGCAAAGAAGAGTATAGGATATTGCAGAGAGCCTTTGTTAGCAGACTTAGTCGGAAAGAAATTTCAACAACTGGTGTAAACAGTTCAAAGAAGGCCGAGGCGAAGAGCATCCTGGATGACCACCAACCTCTACTGGTGAAAGTCACTTACACGCAATAAATCAGAAGTTTGGCTAGCTATCTCGTAAACTGAAGGACCACGCCAGGGACAAAGATTTAACTTGATTGACGAGAATCCCGAAAAGCTTTGAAGGCCATTGTGGAAATCGACTACAACCACAGTTTCGAGGATGGGAAAAAGCTTTGGCGCAAGTGCGTAATATCGGAGGGAGATTACTTTGAAAGCGACGGAAAAAGATTTCGGCATAGACCCGAGTTGAAAGTGAGCTCCCAAGTCATCGCAAACATGCAAAAGCTTAGCACCCAACAATAGCGAATATATTTCGAACACCAATTTAGGTAGGCATAGCTAGGAAAAGCGCGCGTATTTCATGTGATAGAGAGAGTCCGATATTGAGATTAAATCATTTCGACTTTTGCAAAGAAACCTTAAACGAGTTGAAAAGGATTTTAGATGACAATTCGAACGCATCTAGTGGGAGAGACAAAGAAACTTTAATTATCGCATAAGGGCAACGTGCTGACGTACATTTGCTCTACTATATCATTTAAGATGTGATTTCCATTCAGTCTTTTCAATCACTACGTCGTTGTCCAGGCCCTGCTTTTCATTTGTTCTCTTAAAACAAGCAAAATGTACTTGAGAATCTGCCTGAAAGCAACTACTCGACAATTCCATTGAGAACAAGCACTTCTAGCAGTGCAAGGTCAACTTACAACTAATATCTTATTCAGGCTCATTAGATATCGAAGACTTTTTATAGATTAATTGGAAATATTTCGTACAATTTTTTATTCCTTTCCGTTTCTTTTGTTTTTCTTTTCTTAACTTTTCTTTTCTTTCTTTTTATAATACACTTTTGCTTGGCAATCAATTTCAGTGAACTTAACGTAATGAAGCCCTCACTAAAAATGAGATATGAAATGAAGCGTTTCGTAAATCTTATCTATAAGCAACTAAATACTTTATAAGAAAATCATAAATAAGAAATGCTTATTAACACCCCCCAAATGAAATCAAAATCAATATGACATAAATAACAGAAATTCTAATCTGCACACACCCATCATCATATTCAGGCGCACACACTTACAAACATAAACTTAGAAACGTAAATCGAGTGCATGAAAAGACATTTACATTTGAGTTGATTTTTCCCCATCGCTCGTAAATTGCCTGAAAAAAAGAAAGCAAAAAAAATTACTTATAATAAAATGAAAATCCTATAAAATTAGATTTCTTTTCTCTCCCTCACACCACAAATTCTTACTGATCTGCACAATAACTTGAAAAAAATTTATTATATTGAATATTGAATATGCAAAATGTTGTCAAATATCTAATATTACAAAAGGGACAAAAAACGCACTAAGCAAAGAAAGGTAACAATTCATAACAGAAATTACCCTTATTGCCTGCTTCAGGCATATTGTGTTTGCCGGTGGGTTTTTTTTCATATAAATTTTTTTTATTCGTTTTAATTTTTCCTCGTTTTGTTTTGTGTTTTTTTCCTTTCCTTTTCTTTTTTTTTTTTTTGTTGTTGTTGAACACAACGAAAGGGTGTCAATTGATTGTAAATCTGTTTTTTTTTTTTTCTTACGTTTTCTCATCTCGATGGCATCACTTGTCAAGTCAACATGTTACCAAACAAACTTTAACATCGATATTATTAAGTATTGGAGAGAGCTTGCACTCTTTATACCGCTTGCAAAAATGTTACGTATTTTTGCCTTTTCAAAAGTAAAATTAAATAAAAATTTGAAAGTAAAACAAACATAATTTTTTTTTTAAAAAACTGCTTGCAACGATTAAAAAAATTCTGCTATATCTTGATGATAATAAATGATTTTTAGAAGATTTCAGTTTTAATTTTTAAAACTTCAAAAAGAAAAAAACCGAACGAAAAAATATTTTTAGAATTTGAACAGGTACGGTTCCGTTTTTTAAAATAAAATTCAAGTTTATTTAAAATTTAATTGCTACAAAGCTATCCTATGGCTGTTTATTGGCTAGCTGGTGGGGAAGCTCTTGTGCTAGCCATCAGCCGATTTTCACACCAATTCTTGAGAATATGGTAGGGTGCGGTAAAACTTCTCAGCCTAAGCTGAAAATTATTTCCTTGGTTGTTTTTGCGGGACGTGAACGGACATATGCGAACATTCATCGTTTTCATGACTACAATTTTTTGTGCAAAACTTAGCAAATCACTTTCTAACTGTTTCGTAGCTTATTGCATTTCCATTGCAAGTCAACTTAATTATTTCCGTAGCTTCAGCTGCATCCTTTTCCAGGTTAATTCAGTTCAAAACACAGAGGAAAGGCAGCTCCGTAAATGACATCCATCTCTTTGAACTTAGATATGCTTTGAACGACAGCTTGTAAACAAGTGAGATGTGTATACCTTTCAACCATCAATGGCTGGTATAACTATATATGCTATTTCAGACAAATTAAATGCGCCAGGTACGCTTTATGAAGCTACCACTCTCAGCGGGAGGATTTTTTTTATACACTTAGTGTGAACAGTTAAATAAGAAGTGCATACTTGTGATCTCCTTGCAGTGTTTAAGTTGAAGAAAAAGAAATGAAATCCTCTTAGGCCGAATTTATTAAAAGCCATTAATAGATGCTCCAAAAAATATACGCGAGGATCAATTCACGTGTGCTATCAATAATATGTCGTATTGTATTTTTCTTACTTATATAAAAAATACTTGTTAGAAAGTTTAATAATCGAAATATTTTATATCATTGTCTAGGGTATCTTGCCTCTCCTCGATTAGGTTATGGTCACCTCACGGTAGAAGCTTTGTATTTTTGAAGTGAAAAAGTAATCGAGTCATGCTTATATATCTTAAACTTTTGCAAACCGTTGACTTGCTTAATGTGACTGCATTGATCTGAACAACTGATAATCAGAGGCCTGGTCTGAACAATAATTCAGAAACGGTACAAGTTCGAAAATGAAGTTCCTTTTGGCGTTGCTATTAAGCAGTGTCACTTGTCGAATTCCTTCGCCGATAGATCGTGTTTGTTTTCTCAAGCGACCAAAATTTTTACCAGACTCTAGAATTCCTTAGTAGATTATTTTTCTCTGCACAGTACAGCTTTCTCGAGACAGATGGGGCTTTGCAAGAAATGTGGATAGCTGTCCTGGATCAACCATGCTTTTTCTCACTTTATGTTGCCGTACGATAACGATCTTTGATTGGCTGTAATAATTTTACGAAGAAATCTCTCCTGCTATCGCGACTTAGCAAAGAGCAAGTACGTGCCGGCAAAACGATATTTGTTCGCTTTCCTTTCTTTTGTATTTTTCCCGGACTGAAATTGTTTGTTGACTTTCTTCTAATTGTAAAACAAGCTCTCTTTGCACTTGTGCTCTATTTTCGCTTATTTGTTTCGCATATTATTTGAATTTCGTCCTCCAACATTTTTCGCCTGCTTCTAGAACGTTAATTATCCCCAAGGCTAAAATTTTTTGCATTAACCCCCGTAAAATCCTTTACTACTACTTCATGGCTTACTGCATTTTCATTCCGAGGAAAATTAATCAGGTCGGTAGTGCAGTACGACCAAATATAATTGCAGGTATGCGTCCACTTGAAATGTGCCATAAATTCAAACATGTAAACAGAAAATGACAATAAAAAGATAGGAAACAAAATACGGCACACCCCCAAACTTATCAAATTCTCTTTCCTAGTAACCTAATGAAAGAATAAATGCAGTTCGTTAAGTGTAGTTACGAAATGCATAGTTATGCTGACCGCAGCATTAACTAGTTTTCGTCATATTCTTCTAATCATAGATCTCCAGGCAGAATTAATAGACTCGATATAGTGTAAATATGAATATTTTCAATAAAGAGAAGTCAGTCCAATCAAAAGAATGAAATCCAGTGTCTCAACCCTATGCATGCTACCCTATCGAAGGACGCTTCTGGCCGAGATACTTTGGCAAATGGAAAATTCGATTGGTTTGGCGTCCTGAAGTCGAACAGCTCAGGTCACACTTTGCAGGAGATCGGCCGCGAGTGTTTATAGGACGAGATCTCCTATTTATACTCATCTTTTATCCTGGTAATCCTTATCTACGTCATTAATTTCAATCGTCGTACACTACAGTAGCTTTCGATGCACTTTGGCGTAAATGTTGCTTGTTGATTTGCCATCTTCTCATACTTTGATATGCACTCTTATACACGTTTTATAAAGCAAACAATTTCAATTCGGAGAATTTATTTGTACAACTAATATATCGTGCAATGTTTACATTTCGAGCTATAATTTTGTACGACTTGACAATACAGAAACGGGTGACTATGTTAATTTTGAACTTTTTAATATCGGCGAGAGCTCGACCCAATTTAACTGACTTTCGCTTTAATACGATGTCAATAAGACTAACCTACGACCACATTAAACATTGAGAATCCTTAATACTTGTTTAAAGTTGTAGTCTAGAAAACCTAAAAGTTACCAGTTTTCTTAGTAATTACAAGTGTATATATAAGAAAATTTGATCAACTTGGCGAGAATGGAAAAAAAATAAAAAAAAAATTTAAGATCAAAATCGTTCTTCCAGGAAAAGTTTTAAGATTTTTATGAATGTAGACTTTGATTTTAACAAATGAAGAGAAAGGCCAACACTGTCAACTCACTACCGCTAGTCACCCTGATAAGGAGCCTAGTGTGGATAAGGCGCTTCCTCTGCATATTTGTAGGAATTGTAAAGATTTCAATGAGTTCATGTACTGCTTAGGATGAGTAAAAGAAAAAACAACCACTACTCATTCCCTTACCTGTAGGTAGGTGAAGAGTACTCTAGATTCGCCTCAAAGACAATAAAAGCTTTTCGTTTGTTTAAATTACCTTTTTTGTGTTTTAATTCAATTCGTCCTTTTCCAATGTTTTCCAATGTGTGCAAAGTGTTAGTTCTCAAGTTTATCGGTAAAGCTGGTCTTTTTTTTTTATATAATTAATTTTGTAAATAACACAAATTTGAAAATTAGGGTGGATGTGCGCTGTGCTTTCTATCTTTCATTATAACTGTCCGACAGACAAATCACAACCCAAATCATTATCAAATAGCTTTCTCTTTTTTTTTTTTTTTTTGTTAAAAAAGGTCTACTTGCCATCTTAAGTAAAAAGAAAAAAGAATAACGTGATCTTTTCTTTCAAACCAAATGCTCATTAAAACGCCGTCTGTTAATTTATTTCAAACAACAATTGTTTTGTTTTGTTATTCTTCAATTTCTTAAATACACATGCTCTATGTATGTAGATGTATGTATGTATATATATATACATATATATAGATAAAAGTAAGCACCCATAGCTGTATAAAGGATTCTTTAGCAAATGTTAACCAAAAATTATTTAAGGGTTACTTGCATACAATACAAACATCACCTCCCCAACAAAAATATTTTGCGTTGTTTTGCAAGCCTTTAGGGTTTTTGGATTCGGTATTGTTGGTGTTAGGTACTGGTCTGTGTCTTCTTTGCTTATGATATATATGTTTTCTAACATGTAAATGATTATTTGTTGTCGTTTAAAATGACTCCTTAGATTATGTATTACTAAAGTTAGTTATGAGTAAATAAAATCAATGAAGGATGAGTTTTTGTTTACAGCTGCAGCAGTGAGCTGAAATCATATTCCTACGTGCAGTAAGGCTTATAGTTGAGCGTTGCTTTTACTTCCGTTTGCATGTGAAAACTTATTTTGTAGAAATTACAAAAAAGCACGATTTCAGAATTTCTATATCAAGCACAAATAAACGGTTAAATTCGTAGGAAAAGTCTAATACGATTCCATTTAAAATATTCGTAGAAGGCGCGAAACGTTAATCCGATTATAGCTGGGGCTATGTGCGATCTCTTCGATAATCGAGTGACCTTTGCAGTCTTCAGACAACTTCGAGTCGATCGCCAATCTTTCCACGGATTGGGCACCGTATCCCTAAACTTGTAACATCATCTTTCCATTTTGAAAACCTATAAAAACGAAATTTATCGAAAAATCTAAGACTCTTTTTCCTCTTTTCGAAGTTTGGCCTCAAGAAGGCTAATCTAAGATGTCGCCACGAACTGCAGCTTTCACTTAAGCTGCCATAACCCATTCTTGTCTCAAATGAAGTAGCAAAAAAAAGGGGAAAGTTGGTGCTATTTGTCAATATTTTCACTCGAAATTACGCGTAGACCTGATTGGCATAACATTCAACCAGAATATATATATCGTCTCTTCCGTGCGTCTATTTTTACGCCGGCCATTGGTATTCGCTGTTGATATCTCAAGCAGATATTCTCCATTGTACGATATAGACGCCGCACGGTGTCTATGCGCCAAAAGACGTACAGAATTTTTGAAGTGTAAAAGAAACTTAAGCGTTCTAAAAATTGGTATATAATCTTTTCATTAAATTTCAAATCCCAGCAGAAATCGTTCTGAAAATTTTTAATGAAATTTGCCTGCGATCTGCCACACGCCCACGATTTTTCATATGAAGATTCTTTCTATATGCATTTCTTTTTTTCATTATGTAAATAATCACTTGCACACACACACACACACATACATTCACATCCATTTGTGTTTGACATTATTGGGATTTAATAAACCCAACGCCGTTTTTGATTACTCTGCGGCCTTCTTATTCGTTTTCATATTGCAAACGATTCAACGAACTTAATATGCCTTTTTCTACTGCTAATGTATATATACATATTTTTTTATGAAACTAAACTTTCTTATGGAGCAGAGTGTGAATTTTAACGTTGGCATGTGTGCTTAAATTTTAAGGGTATACTCGTCGTTGTAAATTTTGATGTTTATCTGTGGATGTGCGCACATTTGTTTACTCATGCCCTTTGTCTCTTTTCTGTGGTAATTTGCTGGGATACGAAAATAATCGTTAGATGCAACGTGTTGTGTGTTCCTTGTACTCAAATAATGAAGAACACTTAATAAGATTATGGTCTACACTAATCAACATTTGAAGACATTTTAAAAGACAGACAGATCTAAAAAACCAGAAATGAAAGTATTTATGAATGCAAAAAATTCGAAGCCTTCAGGGGATTAAAATATATAAATCCTTACTTTCCGCGTTTATTTCTTACTAACAAACACTCTTTTCGAGTTCACTTATAAAATATTGAATTCAATATGTTAATGCCCATCACTAAAAGTTAAGGGTAAAACAAATTTGTCTCCCCGTTGGCCTATGTATCAGATACCACTTACGCTGTATGCATTTCGGGAAAATGAAAAAACATCGGAGACTTGCTGTCCGACTGTCTGTCATTCGTTATTACGATAAAGTTTGAAGGAATATTTGTCCGTATATACACATTGATTGATCGTCAAATGTCAGCTTTAAAAATTGCTGCGTCACTCTCTTAGCATAATCGACAAAAAGCTCTTACTTATAAACAGATATTTATGCGGGCTATAAATACACTCAGTTCGAGAATGATTTCAATTATTTCATAGGCATGTTCGCCAGAAACGAAAAACTGTAACTTCCAACTAATACTCTACACAATATATTGAACTGACGATTAGAAGAAATATTTCTCAGGACTATTGAAAGGTTTAATATAGAAACCGTCCTGATCGATTGATCGCTTGATATGTCCCATCAATCAACAAGTTTCCGGTTTTTCCTACATATATAGAAACACGGTTGAGGGACCTAATCAGTACCAACGGTCAACCAAACGTGTCGAGATTTCATGAATTTCTGAAAATAAGTTGACAAGTTATACTTGTTGCAGTGACATTACTGTCAACTCGGCCCACTGTCGACTTGGTGAAACTACACTAGAGTGTAGTGATGAACCCATGTTTGGTTCATTGTGTCGTGTGAGGAAATATTTTTTATTTCGTCTAAGCAGCTCCAAATAGAGGTCTGCTTTTGAGAGCTTTCTCATGGACCAATGTGGACAAACGTGAAAGTAAGGGTTGAAATATTTCAACAGAAATCTGATACTTGGTCTGTTTGACAAAAAGGAAGGATTACAGGATAGCCTGAAAGCCAAGGTGATCCACCCATTCTACCTACAAAAAAAAGTAAGCTTTCATTATATTTTCATCTGAGTCTTCTTCTATCAAATCTTAGTATGAATATTTCTTAAGGTCTTTCTGGCAGAACACTGACCTCGTCCTACCTAAGTAAAATTCGATCTTATGCCTTATGTCTTATGCCATCAATCATTATCAATTTGTGGAGAGGACCAAAATATGGATGATCCTTTTGAGACTTGCAAACAAATAATGGTCGCTTGGGACTAGTTCTGAACGATACGATGATTTGAACATCAGTTCGAACTTCAGTTCAGGCAATTTCGTCATTCTAGCTATCGACTTGTAACGCGCTCTACTTCTTTTGTGAGTGAATACGGTTTGTACCCAAATAGCTGTTAGACTCCCTTTTGCCATCCTTTGTGTATTAGTGATTTTTTCCAACTTTATTTTACAATAAGCAAAAATAATTTTCATAATTTTGGTTTTTTATATTTTCTGGCGTATTGGCTGCGTTGCCAGCCATCGCTGTTCGTACGATCTCGTTTAAGGTCAGCAAACAAATCATCCACAAAAACTTGTTGTTTTTAAAGGGGAAGAGTTGTCATAAGGGTTTTCAAATCAAGGGCAAGCTCAAAGTTTATTTGAGTTACGCTAATGAATGAAAAGGCATCGTTTCAGAACTGATACTTTCTGAAAATGATATCAATTTCTTTCTTGAAGACGATAAGTATATATCAGCCGCGAAACTTATCGCCCGATTTGTCATAAATAAATAAGAACTTGTGATGATTTGTCTCTTAAATTCCCTTCAAAGTGAGTGAAATTTTCTTATTTGTTTCAGGCGAAATATTTTTTTAACATATAAACGTGCTTTGGTGTTGACTAGTGAAAGTTCTGAATTACAACGCAACAACACAAGCAAATATGTGACGATAGCAAATATATGAGTATATTGAATGTGATTTGTACCCAAGTTTCCACAAAGAAAAATCCCAGATCTTGTTAAACTTCGAAAACAATATGCATCTTAATTATAACCATCTTATAATTGCAATAAAAATAACAGCAAAACATTTCTACTTCATTATACAATTACTACAGTTATCTACTTTCTCCTAAGCTCTGCGTACCATAACCTAAAGTCAAGCAAAAACATATAAACATTTGCAGCCTTTTCTCGTCAAGAGAAAAAAGAAACAAAGTCCAAAGCGTTAAAATAAAAAACGTTTAGCCCAACATTAAGATTGGTTGGGAGTTGTCCGCTTACGTTCCCGAAGTCATTTTTCTATAGATTATAATTGCATTTACTTTATCAGTTCTGACTTGACTTTTAACATTAGCAATTTTTCTTACTAAGCCAACGAAAAAACAAGCAAACAAGCAAACAAGCAAACGAACGAAGGAAATGAACGGACGAGCGAACGAAAGAAGGAACAAGCGAACGAGTACATAATCAAATATTTTGTGTGCTTTGTACACGGAGAATTACCAATTATCCTGCTAAATACTCTAGAGTATATTAATCACTCACTCGCACACTGCTACCATATATGAGACAAAAGAAGGAAAAGAGAAAGTTTTTACGCATTTTTGCTTAGTCTCCTTAAATAAAAATAACAACAAAGCCAATCATATTCTTTGCTTCTTTCCCGGTACCGGTAAGAAGTAATACTTTTATCACACACACACACACACACACGAGCACACACAGTTTAATGAACTTGTTTCAGTTACTTTCAGCTAAACAAGGTGCAAATCTCTCTTTATTTTTATTTCTTTACATAGCGGTTAACGTGGAGTCAACTGTTATCTACTTTGAACGCAATTTTACTTGCCTTTCAAGTCAATTTTATTTACTTTTAATCCCCATTTAACCGAAATTCGTTACTAGACAGAAATCCAATTATAACGGTATTGTTATCGAAACTTTCACTGATGATATGTTTCCAATTTCTATGAAATGAGATTTCAATCCTTAAACAGTGAGAATTTTCCTAACTAAATGGATTGCTTTTCATGTTTTTATCAAATTCTTAAAAATTTGTGTGAAACAAAAACTCACAAATAAAGAGAACAAAAGTTTTTCATTATGACGATAATTATCTAATTAGGAATTCAATCGAACTTAATTAAGTTCCGAACACAATTTTATTATATAGGCAATAGAAAGAGAAAGGTTGATATTGTAATTAACAAAAAGTTTTGATATAATTAAAAATTACCTCGATTATGTGTTCGAAGAGTACACGTTTGGTGTCGAAGCAGTCGTAATAAGTTGCTTAGAACATCGACAATTTTTTCGTAAAGCAATAAAATCTTTTTAGGAGGAATCACTGTAATTTGAGTCCGAATGTCCCTCTTATTATCGACAACTATTTTCTACCGCTAAAGTATTTAGCGATGCCGCTGAAGTGCCCCAATATCCATTCGTCGGCTCTTTCATTCGACTGTATTCCTTTATCCGTCTATTTATTCATTCGTCCGTCCATCTGTCCGTCCGTCCGTTCATATGTTCGCCTATCGCCGGCCAGTCTCCCAATCGAAAACATTGTGATAGTTAGCTCAAACTTCTCCTGGCTGTATGTCACCCGTTAACTATGAGAAAGAATGTAATCTCTATAGGTGTACATACCGTCGTTTGAACACCACATTACGAGACCTTCAAAAAATTTCATTTGAAAAAACCGACATAACAGTGCTCGCAATAAGCAAACCAGACTATGACTAATAATTTATAAGCTACGAACGCATTTTTCGGACATTTCTGGAGGCTTAAGGCAAAAATCATTTCATTTGAAATAACTGCAGTAAACAAATAAAAATCAAGATGTTCATGCGTATGGGACTTTCCTTCTGTAAGCAACTAATGTGATACTAAACTACAATAACACAGTTATTAATAACGAGGCAGCTTGTCGAAGCCACTTGATGAAGTAAAAGAGTGTAGGTAGAAATAATGCTTAGTTAAATATGATGGCGAAAATTTATAAGCCCACGTTTTAGTTATTAAAAACAGTTACGATTACAAATCAAAATGTTGCAATTCATTATATACAAGTCATTGATACCAAGAAAAGACAAACAACTTTACTTCGACTTACAACGGAGTAGATGAGAAGTGAATAACGTAACAATTTGTGTCTATAACATGTAAAATGTTTGTGTTCGAATTGTTGTCGAAAACCTTCAGAAGGAAAAGAAAGAGAAAATACTGAATCACGTATGAAGATGGAAAACGTCATTACCAGTAGAAAGAAAATTTTAAAAGACTTGAATTTCTTGAAATGACAAAATAATTTGTTGATATCTTAAGTACCGTAGAGTCAGTCATATTCATTTTATTGTATCGTTAGTAGCAATACTATATGCTTCGTTAGTAGGAAGCTCTGGATTGATATAAATATTTGCGGAAATATGTGTATGACATTGTAGCAGTATTTTTTCTATATTTTTAGAATGAAAATTTGAAAGCTAAAGGTCGCA
Source organism: Glossina pallidipes (assembly GCA_000688715.1). NCBI lineage: Eukaryota > Metazoa > Arthropoda > Insecta > Diptera > Glossinidae > Glossina > Glossina pallidipes. The sequence goes on along the minus strand of KK499771.1, from coordinate 2,911,981 downwards.
GCACACAAAAGTTGAAAAATTGCGAAAACCGTAAAAATCGGAAAATGATTTCCTAAATACCGCCGATACTAAGTTTTAAATTTTATTAGTGGCGGCATCTGCCCTTAGTTGTTCTTTGGCTTAGCAGTATCTAAAGGTCTGTCCTACGGCGAATATAACATTTTGATTTGCCGCTAAATTGACATCGAAACCTAAAGAAGAAAGGAATCATTTTAATGGCCTTTCCCAAGTTGAGGGTGGTGGTTGGTCGGGGCTCTCTACTCATACTCATATCAATGGCTATCATACATTCGTTACATTCAATATAGAAATCACTTTTCTATAGAATTTTGCTAATATTTATCGCAACTTTTTCATTCAATATCATTTTTAGGTTATTTACATGTTCACTAGAATTTTATTCTAGTTTCGCTTCGCTTAACAATAAAAATGTAGCTTCATTGTATTCATACTACAGTGGCTTTACATGTTGCTCTTTAAGACTTCTGCTGTTGATTGTCAACTTGTTGTATTATACCCACTATTATTATTATTATTATTATTATTATTATTATTATTATTATTATTATTGTTATTATTATCATTATGTGTGACCAACAGGACATGCAACTGTTCTTTTTTGCAAAAAAAGCCATTTCAAGATTTCGTAACAAAGCGTTTTCACATGTTATGAGAAAAAAAGAAATTCTCAAAATAAACAAAAATATTTGCCCTATACAACAAAGTACTCAGAAGCTATTACTCTTAATACCAATCTCCTCATTAGCTTTCTGGATTAACCCTGTATCTTTACACTTAACCGTTTCGAAAATTCGCCCGAAAATTTGATAAAACACTAATATGTGAATTCTTTTCTTGATTTAGGCGTAACTGTTGAATGACTTATCTTAAGTACGCGAAAAGCCGAAGCAAATAAGCAAAAGTTAAGATGAAAAGAATGGGAAACCGATCTACTTCGTGGATTCCGATTCTCTTTAAAAACTACCGAATAATATTTATCCGGACTAATAAGGCTAATGTCTTGGCTACAGAATTTGATTGGACCTTATACTTAACAAATAGTAATCAATCACTGCACTCGCTTGAAAGATCAACATGCTCGATGCGTACCTTAGTCTTTTGAACGAGCGCCCCAAAAAATGCCAATCTTAGTGCTTGCAGAAACATTTGGACCACTTGGCATCCCGGTCGCAATCTCTCAAGAGCGGCTTCTACAATTGATAGCCTTTCAGTGACTGTCATAACGATGGTATTTTCCCAGCTTGAAGACAAATTTACAGTGTCCAACCAACACATAAGAAGGATCAGTCTACCAAAGCTATAAATTACCGTCCAATTCAAATCAAAACAATCGAAACCATTACCTTCCCACGGGACATTTAAAATTCAACGATACAATTCGCGATAGACCCTACGGTTTTTGCTAAAATCGATCCTATCTCACCAAAAAAAGGAAACAAAGTATTCATCATTTTGGTGAGAGAAAATTTTCCGTGCTCGATATCTTCAAAACATTTCCACTGGTCATTGATTGATCAATTCTTGATATTCTGGACATGAGAATACAAAATAACGTTTGTTGAACAAAACACGCATTCTAAGTGTCGAAAGATGCAGTCAAGAATCTAGACTTTTAACGCCTTTGTAAAAATTTTTTCTACAGTCCGTATCCATCATTTAAGCCGGCTTTATCCTTCTAATATTAGAGCACAGTTGGCGTGCGTACGTCCTGCTCGGTCCTATCAATATTAGAGTACAGTTGGCATCGGTGAGCAAAAGCTTAAAGATGTCGACCATGCAAGGTTCAGATGTTCATAGGCGACACTCTCCACAACCTTGGGCTTTGTCGTAGTGTGCACAATGCTTATTTCCGCGCTGTGCTCGTAGAAGTTACGCTTAGATTATCACTAAGACTGCATCAGGTCCAAAAGAGACGCCCACGTCTGTTGGGGCGCCAAAAAAGGAAAAAGCAGATACTTGATTGCTCGTAGATGGCCTACAATTATTTACATAAAGGCTAATGTTTTGGAAAAAGCTTCTTACATTGGAGATAATACTTTATACCCCATTAAGACAATGTCAGAGATGAAGATTATCTATGAGTATAATTTTCTGCCGCTTAACAGCAATAGTTGACGAATGAGTAAAACCGACATCATAGAGAGATCTCAAACACGTATTAAAACCGCTCGTTTAGCTACACTACGGGCTTGTGAATAGCAACAACTTTCCATAACAACTATACATTGTCTTCGCAGCATATGTTGTTTCACTCTTTTTCTTGCATATTTTCTGTTATAAATTATATAAAAGTTATAATTTTTAATTTTGCCTTTACTGTAGTTGTTGACAAAAGTCTCCAGATGAGCATGGAATTTGAATTCGATTGAAGTTGTGCGAGTTGTCTGTGAAGGTCAAAGCTATTGTTGAGCTAAACTGAATAATTCGAAAAATCATGTTGAGAATTTTATGCTGTCTTACATGAATGATTAACATGACTGGTATCCATGTTAACTGTTATCGCTCGCTCGCTTGTATCGCCTAAGTTTAAAATTAATTTCATTTAATTATCAAACAAAATTGGCTTACTAAGCTAACTCTTTTGCTTATGTGTTGTAACATCTCTCAATGATGCCTGCGTCGAGCATTTAGTACAGTTAGACCAACGTAAACGGCTGAAAAGTAAATGCTAAATACCTTCTTCTTCTTCTTCTTCTTCTTTTTTTGGCTCTTTAAATTCCCTACGAAGTCTTGAACAATTAAAATCACTCAAACGTTCTATGGTAACTGTACGGCTTTTTCAGTTTCTAAGGATGTGTTGTATTCACTCTTTATATTTCGTTTACCTGTTTAACGAGAAGTTTTCACAGTTTTTTGTTTAGTAATTTTAAATTTATTTCCGGGGAAATTAGTACATGATGTTAAACATAAAAGTTCTCTTTTTTTCCTTTTTTGTCGTAACATCTTTCCTCACTTGCTCTCTTCTTCGTCTTCTGCTGCTTGTTCGCCGTTGTACACACATCACGTTAAAATAGTGTTTAACGAAGCGTTAAAATTATAAGCAAATTAATTTTGCAAAAACTGCAACAGCAAGAACAACAACTTTGTTTTAAAACAAAATAATGTTGTCGAGACAACAAAACCAAAAAATAAAAATAAAATAATAATAAAAAAAAAAAAAAAACAAAACAAAGCAAAACAGAAACCAACACAAAAACAACCAAAGAGAGAGCATGGCAATGCTCAGAAGAATTGTTCACAAGTTAAAGATAAATTTTAAATGCATATAACATTTTAAAGAGCGACATTTATTTTTATTTTTAGTACTAAATAAATTTCATTCTATTTCTCAATATTACTTTGAAAAATGTTCACAACTTAAGCCAATGGGTCTGGCTGTCAGACGATATGATGCCTTCTGCTCGCAATTTGGTCGCTTTTTCAATTTTAGTGTTGTGTTTCAGATATGAGTAATGCCGAGATAATTAGTGGAATAATTTTTATTAAGGACTTGTACGCTATGAAACTTTCGTAATATTTTTTAAACAACATTTATATACATTACGCAAAATGCTTTGAATGAGCTCATGAAATGAGTTCGTGCGCAATTGTCAAATGCCGAATTAAGTCGATGGAAGCTATTGATTGATATCCATATTGGCACTAGAGCACCATATTAAAGTCCAAAAGTAGATTGGGGCATTCCTCAATAAATTTTCGCGAACCATTCGCGATGCATTTCCTTTGTTGAGTTTGCGGGTTTCTCAAATCTAAATTAATCGTATCACTATCTCCGAAAGAAGTACGCATGGACGCAATCTGTTATATATCACATATGAATAATGCATGAATTGAATGGTTTTACACTTCACGCGAAAAAGCAACAAATTGTTTAGGCCACTGAATAGGCACCTCGTTCGGCTTAACCAGTTAACTGTTAGCAACTTGACAAAATGGCAAAAATGTTTTCTAAAATACATTATTAGGGCAAACACATATTCATAATGATAAAATTCTATGAAGAAATGGGAGGCATGGACGGATTGACGGATCATGGCGTACATATTTGCCATACACAGCCAGTTGATGAAGCGTGCAGGAAAGAGTGTACGGTGCGCCTTATCTCTGTAACGAAGCTGCAGGGAGTCCGTTCGGATTAAGTGTGTAGCAAAGAGTATGTGTTTCACATAAATTTTTGCAAGAAATTTCAAAAACTGCAACCTGTTTTTATACAAGGACTTTTTTTAAAGAAGACGCCTTAAAGATGAGCCCTTCACTCCATTTTCAATAGGTTTTTTGTTTGGTTGAAAAAACGCAAATATACCAAGTTTCGTCAAAATATCTGAAATATTGCGGCCAAACAATCCATCGACAGACATCAGATGGACACGGACGGAATGTTAGTTCGGTTGGGAGAACCATTTTGATTCGATTGGTAAGAAACTGGACTTGCTTTTTTCTTTGCTTATGGTCTGTACAAGATTTGCCTTAAACTCTCGCAGGTATAGTAAAATAGAACGTATACGATATATATGTACATACACACGCTGATATATACACAAGCATATATAAGTGCTTATATATAGTGCACACTTGCAATTTATTTCAAGAGCCTTAGATTACTACGATGTACAACAAGTCAAAAGTGAACATAAAAGGGAATGTCAAGGAAACGTGTCACGCAATTTGGTCTTTTTTCCATATGAATAACTTTCTAATCATATTAAGAATTCATTCAGAAAAATAAAGTTTGATAACTAGATAGATAGATATTCAAGTTTGTAGCGTAAATGGTAAACCTTTTACGTGCTGCATGAGTTAGTGCTGCAGAGAATTTAAACGGAGCTACAATCGAGTCAAACCATTATTCGCACAGTTCGATCGATAAGCTTATGGAATATTTGGCATTTCGTTCAAAAGTTAAACACATGAGAATGTTTGGCAAACTTTTAATTTTATTTTTAATTCTTGTATATTTTATTAATTTATGTTTTCCCATTTAGCCGGACTTGCAAAGAGAAATTAGGATTCAATTATGATAACTTGTACCCACATCAACGAGATTATTACATAAGCGAGTTCATCTATGTTCTATAATATGCGTTCGAGAAGAAAATATTGATCCTAAACATAATACCAATAGATGTCGTTCGCTCATGTTTTCACGCCTAGATCTCTCTCACATCCGTGGTGTGCCCACATTTGAAGAAGAATGTATTTAACGTGTAATGTGACGTACAAAAAATACAATTGTATTTCGAGCATGAAAGGAGGAAGACGTCCATACATTACGCTTTCGGTTGCCAAAAATTCATAAATGCTTTACGAAGTGACATTTATCCAAGTTTTGACCGGGAGCAAGCTTTACTTTTGAATGCCGTATGAATTTCGGCAAATAGTTTGAGATGCTTGAGATGATGAACTGCTCAGATGCGATTAAAAGGTTTAAAATTTCTAAACCTACGATAAACTCGTAATAAAAATTAATTTGCTCGACATTTTGTTTTGGCGAGAAGTACGGGGAAACGGTTACGATACATAATAGGGCTGCATCTTACCTAAGTAAGCGGACATTCCATATCCGGCCGAAGAAATTCATCTGATCTTAGCAGCTGCATATCACCAAGATGATTGATGTGATCAGCTGCTGCTACCAAGAGACCAAATTAGATACAGCAAACAATCAAAATCGTACTGGGTACATGAGCGGAAAAGCTGTTGTTTTCCGTTGAGACGGGGCTAAACAGCATGTTCTTCTGGCACCGCGTAAATATATTGTCAGCTTGAATGGAATTTCTTGGAGCAATATTCAGTTGTCGGCTAGATTTGAAGAAAGAAATGGTACAAAATCCTCATAGAATCGAACGGAACGCGTTTGCTTACCAATCACTTATTTAAGAGTAAATATATTAAAATGTGTTTGATTACCACTAGAGACGTGTAAATGGATGCGCGATTAGTAAAATTAAAAGATTGTAAAATATGGCTGGAAATTTCTTCTCTTCAATTGTGCAAGTCATAGGAGCAATAGGGAATGAGCTTTCAAACTTCTTAAGCAGTATTTAATGATTAAGTTATTATTGTGTTTACTCGTAGATCATGATGTGCTTTTTTAACTTTTCGCTATATTGTTATTATCGTATTCCATTTAGGCTGCATACTCGTTGGTTTAACTAAGATCAGATGAAATCAGAAGAGAGCAAAAAGCGTAAAGTGTTTATGTAAAATACGCCCAACGTTTATTTACCCCAGCGGCTAAGTGTAAGCAGCATGAACTGAGAAAAAATGTAAAACAAAACAAGCAAAAAAGTTATTTTAAAGTTTCTTCTCGCAAATCTAGCAGGAGCATAAAATAATGCCTGTCATGTATTGTTATGGGTGCTAAAATTTACACAAGAGGAATTTGTTTTATTTAAAATTAACGAAGCAAAGGAACAAGCAACAGTTTTCTATTGTAAGCTTCTGGTAGACAACAAGTCACCAACAACTTTGTCTTTGGAAATTAACCGAAGATAAACAAGAAACAAAAAAAGAGAAAAAGTCTTGAAATTCTCCAAAAGCATATGTACAAAATATGGTGGAATATATTGTTTTTGCGCTGATGTTGTGTTAGCTCATAAAGGAAATCACTTCACTAATACAACATTTGCGAATGAAAAACAACAAGCCTTCATTTAAAGGAATAAAAGAAAGTGGCAGAGAAATGCAAAGTTTGTGGTAACAATTTTCTCATTTTTTTTTTGTTTTTCAGTAAGGACATCCTGTCGCATCATGTGCGGTATCCGTTTTCCAAGTGCGGTAGGAAATAAGGGAATTTCTATGACAAAAACCGCCTTAGGCTTAGGTTTGCATGAAAATTGAAATAAAAAGATGAGCGAAAAAAGCCAAAAAGAGAAAAAGAAACAACGAAAATGGTGTTGAATACCGACTAACTGACACAGAGTAACAACTTTTTAGACTTTCCTGCCACATTCTACCATTTGCATTCAAAAGTTTAACTTGTTTTCAAAATTCTTGCCACCTAAACATTTTCATATAAAGTTAAGTCAACGTTAGGGCACTGAGGTAGAAGGAATCCGCATTCTTTCATTAAACTAAATATTGCTGAGTCATCAGCTAAAGATTGAAGTAAAAGTTGATTACTCTTCCTACTTGTCTCTCTTAGTGTAACCATAAATCGAGAGAAAACGAGAAGGAAAATTATTCAAGAATCTAAATTTACTACTTTTGGTTTTGCGTTCCTTTACTTTTTTTCTTTTTTTTTCAAAATGTTTACCCTTCTTTCCTACTTCGTCAAGCAACCTATTGTTTGCGCTTACGTAACAAAACGAAGCTGTGAAGAAACTTTTTCCTTAGGCTCATTAACTTGTTTTACTTACAAAAAAAAAAAAAAAAAAAAAAAAAAAAAAAAAAAAAAAAAGTTCTCTTTAAAATAAAATTGTCAGTTTTTCTTAATTTAGCGTAACGTTAACAAAAGATTTATATTGTGTTTTATATTTACGAATGCATGCTATTCTTTCTTGGGGGAGTGAAAAAAGTTAAGATAAATACAAAATTTTCAACTTTCAAAAATAAATTAAAATCTTTTTTTATTATCACCTTTTAAAAATTTACAGAAGCCCCTCGCAGATGCTCAGTGTATTCCGTAAAAGTTTCGTCAACAAATTATTCCACTTATTAATAAATCGAAAAGTTTATTTATTTCGAAAAATTACTCTGAATCTGAGCGGAAATAATATTTTAGATATCCTTTTTGTCAGACCTCTGCCAAAGTTCGTAGAAAAAAGCGCGGAAATGTAAAACGTCCAATGACTTGAATTAATTAATCGGTCAAGCTCAAGGTTTTGTCTAAACTTTTTAGACATTAAATAATAATCGAAGCTTTTGTTCATTGGGCATAAGCAGTGGCGGCCAAATAGCATTTTGGAGATCAAAATATTCTTTCAGCATTTTTGTATTCGATCGAATTAGTTGAGTAGAGTATACTATGAGCTCATTCTATATAGCGAAGCTATTGCTAGGAATACATTGGGTTGTTCGAAAAGTGGGTAAGTTTTTTTTTTTTTTTTTTTTTTTTTTTTGTAAGAAAATAAAAGATGGCTTTGTTATAGTACACAGAAGTTTGGCTGAAAACCCCGTATTAGTCCGTGCTAGCGACAGCCAGATTCCACGCTCATTTCAACTTCAAATGGCTTCGTAGAACGTGATACACCGGCCGCTAGATTTGATGGGGCATTGCACCGCATTAAACGGACTTTCTCATAAACAAGTCAGCTTCAAAATGTATTATGTATAAGGCTTAAGTGCGTAAGATAATTGTCAAAGGTTGTGATCAAATTTTTTGTTGGAAAAAAAAAAACAAATTAATTTTCGAACAAACCAAGAGACGTAGTACCCTTTTAGATAATGTTAAAGTTTTCGGACGCCGTTTACTCAGGAATTTAAAATTTTTTCCTTAGTTTTGCCGAGGCGTTCATTTGCATTAAATTCTATGTCTAGTCTTTGTGGCCATTATTGGTTATGGCTGCGCTACTATTGCTATCATTATCATATAATAAATGACTGAATGACTGTATGACTGAATAAATGAATAAACGAATCGGCGAACGACGAACAAACGAATGAACGAACGAATGAACGAATGAATGAATGAATGAACAAATAAATGAACGAATCAATAGCACAGAATATTAACGGTACAATTTTCGCATAGAATTATTGTTGCAATAACTGTAAATGGTCCCAAATAATTTTCACAATTTCATTGTTACGCTGTCATTGATAATCAAAACGAGAGGCAAGATGAAGGGACATAGAAATCACAGATGCCAGCAGCAAACAAACGAAAAGTCCGTCAATACTTATTGCTCGAACGCAAATCTTTATATACAAACACACATACACACATATATACATGCACACATACCTACTTAAGTAATATTGCTTTTATGTAATTGTTGGAAACGTGACGCTGCTACTGCGAGCAATTCTTATCAAGATACGCAAGATGAATAAAGTTTGTTAAAGAGCAGCAATTAAAAATCTTTTTCTCGTATATTTTACTGTTTAACGCATTTCAGACATTTCGTTTATTGCTATCGGAATTCGAATTCGATACGTAACAAAAACAAAATTTTCTGGAAAGCGATAAGACGACCAGAAATATCAAGAGAGGCAAATGCGTAGATAAAAGAAGCCTCGGCATGCATATACCAAATTATTTTTGCTATTTTGTGGCAACATAACAAATGGAACGGCAACGGAGACATTTGTAAGAAAAAAAATCAAAAAAAAAAGAAAAAAAAAAGAATTCTCGTTACAGACTCATTTGAATGGCAATTGAAATTTATTTAAAAAAACAGCGGAGAAGGCGCGGGGGCGTCAACTAGTTGGTAAGAGTATAGGCAGAAGTTTGAGTAGATAAGCACGTGATTTTTTAAAAAATTTTTTAGCCTACGGCTTTCGCAAATAACTGCAAGGTAAAGACGAAACTTGATTTCGTTGAGAGAACAGAAAAATTTCTTTTCATTTTCTTTTCTTCCTCTTTTTTTTTCTTTTCATTTTCATTAATAAAGTTTTTTATGCAAAAAATTTTTTATTTAAATGAAGGGCGTGTTTTTCTCTATGATTACTGTTCTTCGAATGTCCTCAAGCTTAAGAAAGCGAATACGTGGAGAAATATTTTCAAATTTATTTTCCCTTCAATTGTCGAAACGTGCATCAAAAATAAACGAAAATAATTACAAATAAATATAAATTTAGACAAAAAATAAAAGGAACACAAAAACAGTTTTAAAATTGAATTTTACCAACTTTAATAAAAGCATATTTTTTATTTTCCGATATGCGAAAAAGAAAAGCAAATGAGACAAGCCATGCCAGCTGTAAGGCGAATTTGAGATCCCTTTCTTCTATGCAAACTTACAAAAAAAATGAAAACCTATTACTAAAGGTGTACCTTCCGGGATTATAACATATTTCACTACAAGTGGTTAAAGCAAATACGTGATTGACTAAAGTGTAACGTAATATTTTTGATATATTTTAAGCGAGTCTCGTGAGTGTTTCTCTTCGCCGGATCACATCCATTTTCAGAATTTACCTGTCAAAGTGAACCAAGCGTCGATGTATTATCCTAAACTATGTACCGAATGTACCTTACGCAACCGACCGACTGGCTTATCGCGGGACATAGGCTTGAAGATTTTACGTTTACTTAAGAATATGCACAAGGCATCCGATATACGATACGTTCAAAGACACACAATTTGTTAAGCTTGTTGTCAGGCCGATAATAAATGGATGCATGGACAGATATAATTAATATAACTACAAATCATACACTACTTAAAAATAGATACACTCTATGTGACCACCGATCTGTCACATCTTTACATCTGTGAGTGCGAAGACTCTAGTGATGGTAACATTAGTAGAGCCTCATTCCTCCATAGTAGGTATACATATATATAAATATATATATATATATATATATATATATGTAAATGTATGTTATGTATAATGGAAAAAATCATGATCATAAATTTAATTTTAAAAAATTCGTCTCAAAAACTTTTACAATTTTTGTGCTATACGCCTCATTAAATTCGAATGATAATCGTGTCCGTAATAATAATAACCAGCAATCGCGTTAACAACAACAATTACCATAATCTACATGAATAAACGTCAACGTTATTTATTTTCATGTTCTGCCTGCATTGGTGTTTGACAGTTTCTCCTCATTTATATGTATTTGTACGGCAACCAAATTTAATCATATTAAACGCATAAACGAATCTACGTGCGTACATGTACGCGTGTGTGTGTGTGTGTGTATGTAATATTAAAATGGCTCTTAAATTATAATAATTTTTTATCACCTTTAATAAATACAAATGTGTGTTGCGTTACACACGAACACACATTCTAATGAGACAATTAATATTTATTTTATTGATTTGTTTATTAATTTATTAATATGCGAGTATTTGTAAGAATGAGAAAGTGGGATAAATAGAAAGAGAAGGGATGAGAAAGAGAGAGAGAGCGAGTGAGAAGAACAAACAGAGTTTTTGCGGAAAAGGTGAAAATTTGCTGCAAAATGTTTTGTGGTTTTAATTATAGAAAATCAATTTGTATGCTAATGAGACAAAGTGCATACATAAGCGTGAGTTGACAGAGAGCCAACAGCAGTAACAGCAGTAATATACTATATACACTGTAACTATTACAGTCAGCACGGCCAGACTGCTTAACTACTTATTTACTTAGTAATCTTACGCAAGTTGAATATTAGCTTAGGTTTCTTTGTCTATATACATATACACATCATCGACTACATTATTATCGTTCTTGATACAATTTACTTGAGTTCGTAAAGATTGTCATTATCGGGTAAATTTCAAAACACGAAATATTTATAACATTTTCGACGCATTTCAAAAATAGTTGATTGATTTCCCAAACGTACGTGCATTTTCATTCCACATCAAAATTTCATATTGTCTTGTCATAGTTGTCCACATTATTATTTAGAAATATCATAATCGGCTTTTGTTCTTTGTTCTACCTTTTTCTATGAATTTTTGCGAATCTCTTTTCGTACACAGTGTAGCCTAGAGAACTTTGGGATCTTGCACGCGTGGAGGCCGCAGGCATGGCAGGCTGTAGAACAGCCCAGGCCATAGCATCTTTCTGCACATAGTGTAGCCTAGAGAACTTTGAGACCTTGCACGCGAGGAGACCGTACGTATGGCAGGGTGGAAATGAGCATGGCATAGCATCGGCTGGTCCGATAAAAAAGTTTCGATTATCCGTCTGTCTCCATAAGAGCTTCTGAGCGTATATTTCCCGAGTGTAACCGTCTGTGGGTTTGTTTGTTGGATAAAAAGTCGACTTACTTGCATTAAGTGCGGCATATACATGTAAAAATTATATAGAAATGAAACTTTTTCCAAATATTTTCATTCGTTGATATGTAATCGAAATACAATTTACATGAAATATAAGTTCACATCATTTTTGCGTACGTTATGAATGAATTACGATAAACCATCTAAAAAGTAATGAACCCTCTGTTTAGGAATCCCATAAAACGGTGTCAAGTTTCATTGTTATCTCCTAGTTAACGATTAAAAATAGTCGATGAGGAACAAAGTAAGGAAATCTGGGAAGTCGTTATATGAAAAATTGTAGGATCGCGTAGGATATTTCGTGTTGGGTCATGATCCGCCATAACTTTTTCACTTGCATTTACAAGTCAAAGTACGTACATATATGGTTGATAATCGGCATTTCGTCAGTGTGTCTTAGCTTGTATTTGGCGGCGGTATGTTTGCCTTATAATCGAAACGAAGAAGCAAATGATTATACGAGAAACAGTACTAGTATAATATTTTTGATTGATTTGTATCCAAAATCAAGGCTAAGCCAAGCTTGTCTTTAAAAATTCCACAAATTGTGTCCTATAATTTTGAAATTAACGGATCTATACAATGCAGTGCAATATATAGACTTGAAAAATCTTTCAAGTTTTCTATATATGTATTGAGTACATTGAAAAAATATATCATGTGTGCAAGAAAAATGAAAAATATTACGTAATATTGCTCGTTTCCACGATGGCACACGCACGCTCAAGTGGTGTTAATGTCAGGAGATAAGATGATGCAGGCATTGCGAATGGGTGCAAAGAAAACGAAAAAAAATTGAACGCATAACGAAATGAAACATGTGCGGCTGATGTTGATTGAACTAATTGACATATGGTCGATATTTGCAGAGACAGCGTTGATTTCGCAACAACAACTAACTAAAAATCTGCAATATTTACTTAACACCCTTATAATGTCTTCATTTATTTATTTACGGTTTTTTGTTCCCCTCTTAATTTTTACTTTTTCATTTGAAAGCAAATGAATATCTTCAGAAGAAATTCATCTACTTACGAGTTTTCATTTTCCGTGTATTTGGCAAAGGTTTACAAAGAGGCAGACCATTCGAACGAACTTCATTTTCAGTGAGTGTGTTTTTCCTTTTCGGTTGCTTTGTAATACTTTTTGTCAATAGAAAACTTGAGCTTGTTCGCTGTTGTTCTTCTCGTTAAGCTGACATCTTTATTACAGTCTGCAGTGTCTTAAGAAAGTGAAGGTCATTTCTTAATATTGTAGAAAAATTACAAATTGAATGAAATTTTTTTGTTTGCACATCAGGAAAGTAAGAAAGACAGCACCCAAAAAAGCAAAAAAGAAACGAATCAAACAAGGAAAAAAAGAAAGGAGACCGAAGCAAAAAAATGAAATATGTACGTACAGATAGACATACAAAGAGAAAAACAGAAAGAGAAAACAAAATTCCAGTAAAATACTTATAAACAACGCTATGTGTTCGTTTTTTGAAGGCTTTTTATTTATTTTTTTGTTTTTTAAGACAAAGTGCAAAGTCCACCTTGCTTTTGTTTTCCTTAAGACGAAACACGTATCGTAATAATTTGTAGCCGAGCTTTGTTAGCTTTGTTGGGCGCAATCGAGATGATGGTATAATGTACAATATCTTTAAATGATAATGTTTAAGTTTTACAACTTAAATCGTCCTAGTTAAACACACTCTTGGGAAATTATAGACTCACACATATACGTCCACTTTATTACAATTTGACGGGACCTGCTACGCATTTTGATAAGATGCTAAGATATCTATTTTTGTTTGTAATGCAATTTAGCCGACAAACCATCACCGCCAGCATTAGAGCATGTTACTAAGGAACTATATATCTTTACTTATGTATAATACATCAGTCAATAAGTCCTGGAACTAAGTAAGGAAAACCTATTTATTTGTTTTCTATATATTTTGTAAATAAATTTACACAGTGTGGATAACTTAGATCATATGTTCGACTGCACGGCACTTGGTATCCGAACCCGCGATCGTTGAATTGTTAGCCACGACCGTTTGCCTACTCAGCTACTCAATACATATATATTTTTTTTATTTTTCGAAAAGTCTCACTGTATTCATCATTATAATCTCCTTCAAGATAAATACGATCAGTCCTGTGCTTTTCGAACATTTCGAGGCGTTCCAAGTACGGCTTATACATTTCTGCGATAGCGTCACCACTTCATGCATATCTTTTTCCCTGAAGCATAAATTTGAAAATTGTAAACAGATAACAGTTGTTGAGGGCCACATCAAGAGAATGCGGTGAATGGAGCAACAATTCGAAGTTGAATTCTTTCAATTTCGTCGTTGCAGCAATGGACTTGTGATACGATGTTTTTGAGTACACGCTGTACTCATTTGGAATATATCTTACTCATGCTTACTTGTTCTGGAAAATAATGAGTGCACGGCCTTTTCGCATGTTTCGATTGTCACCCATCTTTTGCAACCATCTTCTGGGCTGGACGTACGTTTCCGCACCATTGGTGTCCGTATAATACCGTCTAAAATCAGCAAGACCGACGGTCGACAAATTGTTTCCTTTTCTTCTTGGATGAAGAAGGCTTCCCATAACCACTTTTCAAAAACCAATGTGTAATAAATATTTAAAATTCGGATTTTTCATTATTTTGAATATAATATGATAGAAGTAGCGAAATGGCATAAAAGTATGGCAGGCATGCTTTGATTATCATCACCTTTTGAAAATAATAATAAAAATCGGGACATTCCTATTAGAGATGAAATCTTAAATGATGCGATGGGATGTTAGTCCCGGGACTTATTACCCAATATTCTATAGATGTATGTAAGAGGTTTATATAAAGGAACCTTTCTTCGAGAAGTGATTTTCTGCGGGAAGTTTTTTACACATAAAGCAACTTAAACACCCTCCTCGCCCCAGATATCACCTTAGAATCTTATCTTCTTATAATATTTGATGTAATATGATTTTTGACTTTTGTTAATGCTTAAAGTGCATGGACAACTTTCGAAATTAAACTTATATGTATATAGCTTTTCATATATAATAACGCTTAAGGTTTGAATTAAAGTTGTTTGCTTCGTTCTTTCTTTTTTTGCTTTCTCGTTTTCTTCCTTATTCTTTGTATCTCTCTCCCTATTTTTTATATATTTCTTATTCTCTTTCGTTGCTTTTTATTCAGCTGTCTTAACTGACCATTAGCATAAATTTCCGTTTGTTGATATAATCGCAATATAGGTGTAAATGTTATTGTTACAGAGTTTTCTTGTTGTTTTTTTTTTTTTTTTTTTTGTTTCTACTGTTGTTTAAGCTAATATTAGAATTTTACATTTTGCTTTTCTTTTCCTTTTTTCTTTTTTTAATGCCTTTAATGGTATTTTTTCTCTTTCTGTGCTTTCCTTTAGAAAAGTATGTTATAAAATTTTATGTTAATTCATAAAATTTGCTCTATGAGATCATTTGTTTGCTCCCGAAGTACATGATTACCTTCGAAGGGAGATTTAAGTGTTTGCTCTGCCGTTTTTATTGCATAATTATGAGAGTTTACTTAGCTTTACATTGCCCGCGGCTGGAAAGGAAGATTTCAATAAAATTTTATTAACTATTTTCAAGTGGTTCCGATGAATAACAAGTGTTAGCTTTTAACGATGGAGAAGAAAAAAGAAAACAATTGTAAAATAATAGCGCAATTGTAACAATCACAAGGTTAATAAAGCTCCTCGGAACGCAGGCACAGGCACAGGCACATATTTGGGTCACTAACAGGTCCGAGGCGAAGTAGTTAAATAAATAAAGGTGGGCATAAGTGAAAAGCGAATAAACGCTGCGGTTTATTATATAGATTTTTTTTTTGTTTTTTAGAGGCTTAGTGAACTTACTTTAAATGCCGCCGTGCACTGTTGACATTTCAGCAGGGAGGTTTAATCTTCAAATGCATACAGCTTCTGCTACTACTCTAAGTTTAATAATTGACTTTATAACATGAATTATGTACAATAGAGCAAATAAAACCGTTACAATCCCCCACGTTTTACCATTAAGTATCCTACATTACTTAATACTTAGTTTTATTCGTAAAACGACTTTTCACGACTTTAGCGTTCGACCTGGGACCGCAATACGCTGACGCTGATGTATCAAATTTCATGAAAAAATCTCACAAATTGTGACCTGTAAGTTGTGACCAACGTTAGTTGTACTAAGCTCTTAAAGATGTCTAATCATTGCATCGTTTTTTATGAGTTGGTCTTAAGACGCATTTGTTTGCAGAAAAACGAACGCGAACATCAGTTTGGGAATTCTTTCTCAAACCCCTCCTTTACTACGTAAAGCTTCTTCTTAAAATCAATTTCACCTTTAATTTTAGCTCTGCCTACCTTTGAACCTTTTATATAAACGCATATATCGTAGGAAGCTCTCTAAGTTCTCTATAAGCTATGTGCATGCTGAGTAACTAACTTACCCGACATTAGCAAAGCTTGACCTTTTCAGGCGGGGGAAAAAATCTTCAATGCACTTCGGATTTTAAATATATGATACTTCGTATACATCGCGAATCTTGGGAATTAGTGTCGTACCGTATTTGGCGCTCCTATGTTTTCACTAAACTGTTTAACGATATCTAGCAGAACTTTCCTGCATAGCTCTTCATAACGGCGAAACAAAAGTGGAACACATTCATTCATTTAATCCTATGGAATAATCATGAGCTAAACAAATCAATAAATACAAGATCTTGAGACAAATGCCGTAAACGAAGCTTGTGATCTTCGATTTGGTCGGCGAGGATATGACTGCCTTCTATCAACTCACTGCGGTAAACAACACCGTTGCCAATACGCTGTTCCCAAATGCTTACGGAATACACACAAATATTGAACAAACTTTATTTTAACTACGGAACTATGCGTAAACAAATATATTCACATGTTTTGTTTCATACCTCATAGCTGACTGAGTTCCTGCAGTTGCTATTTATTCTCTTTTCTACTATCTGTCCATACGTGCGCTAAATTTACAGTGGCTAAGCCGGTCCCTGTGGTAATTCTCGTATATAGTTTCTGTTTGTCTGTAATATTGATTTGTTATTAAAATAAAGTTTTGGAAGTAAATTTAGTAGAAATTGGGGACACGATAACACACGATAACACATATTACATACAAATTTTTTATATCTATTTATGTGATTATTTTCACGAATTTTATTTGTCATCTTCTCCGTTGTTGAACTAATTAAATCATTTGCGCTGTGGGGTAAAATTTTTCTATAAAAGAATCTCTAATAAATAGAAAAAAAACTTTTATTATGCATAATAATCAACTTTTGCAACATTTGTTTGAATAGGGGAAACGCAACTAAAAAAATAACTGAAAAATTTATTATCACAAATTGTTGTTGAACAAGAGCCACAAAATATGCTTTTCATTGGAAGTTTATAATTTGAGTTATAAAAGTAAATGTAACTTGCATATGTGAGTGTTTCGAGAATGCGGTTTAAGTGGAAAACTTTTCACATTTTCAAACATAGGCAAACTTATTAATGTGCGTATCATCTAAGAAATAAGAAATAACTTGAATGAAGAGTACGGTGGCTCGGAAGAGAGTTTCTAATAAGAAAAACCGATTTCTGCAGATTGAAAATAATTTACAGAAAGAGAAATCGTTCCAGCACTAATACTATGCTACTAGTTACACCTTACACCTCTTGTGGTACAGGATATATTGAGTTTGTACGAACGTATATAGTACCTAGCGGTGTTTAGGAAAGTCCTACTTTTTAATATACGGATCTAAATCTCTCTGTCCTTTCATCCGTCTAATGTCTGTTTATGTGTTTTTCTCTTCAAGCAAAAGGTCGCAATTTTTGAGATGCTTTGACGCAATTTGCTACACTGACGTGTTTTCACCCAAGCACAAGGACACTTCTCCAAACACTCCCCATATAAGGTCCTATTTTGAAAAGTCAACTGCAATTTTAAAAATTTTCCGACAGAAGTCTAAATTGGTATGAAAAATTTCGCTCTATGGAAGGCATGTCTGACTCAAGGAACTTACAATCTAACATAAACGTAAATGTTCCACAATGTTCCGAATCCAATCCGAAGATTGTGAAGGCAATATAATGAGAACTAGAACTTTATTGAGTTTGGCGTGAGTGCTACTGCCGTAAAGCCGAAATTATTAAACGCTTGAATACTCTGTAAGGCAATGTTCTATCCGTCCACCTGCTGACGATTATATTAACCATGCCGTAGCCGAAAATTGAGAGTCTATTTCGGTTCGCGCTCCGATTGGGAGGGTGGGGAATATGTGGCCGTGGGATTGTTCGTTAAAAAGAAAAGCCCTTAGAATAATCGGTCTTCGCATTCAAGACATTTTCGTAATATATAACAACTTATGCATCAAAACTTGTATGATGGAAGAAGAAGAACGCAAGTTTACGTAGTTCAATTTATTAGGAAAAATTTTGTATGTCTTTTCACAACTACATCATATAATTATAGTCCAACGCTCAGTCCAAATGAAAACGAAACTTTTTGATTTTTCTTTTTATTTTACTATAATGACTACAAAACTCCATCTTTCATTATCAATATCATCACTGTACTTATAGTTATAGGGCGTATAGGCTCAGCAAAGGCCTTACAGCAAAAAGAAAACAGGAGGAAAGAGCGGACTTGAGTAAAGACGTGATATGAGTCATTTAATTCTACTAATTTACCTGACGATCAGCATGACCTTTTAAAAGAAATTTCAAGCGTGTTTTTGTAGTTTCGATGATTTCAACGCGATGTTGCAACGTGTCATATATCGCTTGGTAATGTCTGTGAGCTTTTCACCAAGACCGTGGGATATAACTCGATTGGGTTTTTTTTCTTTAAAATTATTTTGAAAAACTCATTGGTTTACATCAATACCCCGTTAAACACATTATTCGTAGTATTCCTGAAACAAAGCAGATGTACGTGGAAAAGTGGGTACAAATCGATGTTTCAGAAGTGAGTTACTGAGAACGTCCAATAGCGATAATTTATATGAAATTATTTTTAAATAAAAGTGTCGTGAACAAAAACCTCCTTTCGATACCTTTTTGCTATTTCTTTCTGTTTAGTTCCGATTTGATACGCATATATGGTTTCCGATGCTTATCTTGGTGTGTTATAAATTCTCTGATCGCGTTTATATGTAGTCTCGATGGCGTTTATAAAGACTATCATTTATGTAGGTTAGAAAGTTATTGTAGAGGAAAGAAATAAAAATCAGCAGAATTGCGTGTGCACAGATCTCTCGGATGATTTCCACAGCTCTTTAGTAGCTGTTTCCAACGGATTTTTGAATACTCCTCAACTGCTGTGAATACAACACAGACGCTTATTGTATTGTGGACATATTGTCAAATGGCTTAAGTCAACGGATCTTTGCAAGGCTCTAATATCACCAAATTTCAGATCATAACTCGTTAAGTTGTTGACAAAAGTGCTTCGCAGTTTTTCCAAACTTATTTCAGTTTTAAAACTATATAATCGGTGTATCGTACTACTTTGTCAAGCTTCAAGTCAAGCTATCGATATTACAGTTGAATATTCGTAAGTTGGTATAAACAGAAAGCCAGCCGATAGGTGCACCAGTAGGCGGTGTGACTAAGCGAGTGAAACTAGTAAAAGCGATTTCGTTTCTTACACTTATGAGGAACCAATTTATTCTTTATGAGATTTCTAAAATTTAATTTTTAATTATTGAAAAAATTACTATGTTTTCATCGTTTACTCGTGCATATAAAAATGACCTCAACCCTAGTTGTTCTGCTCATCAATGTAAATATGAAACAATACTTACGTCACGCTCTGCATGCTTACCTTTATTTTTTTTTTTTTGTATTTAGACGGATGCATGCGAACAAGACACATTAATAAAACAATAACAACAATAATAATTTTTTCTTTTTAAACTCTATTAAAATTGTACAACTTATTAATGAAAGAAACACCAAAGTCACGTCAAATAATTTGTTTTACTATCGTGTACGCAAAGAGAAAAAAATTGCTCCACGGAAACACGAGTCAAGGGTGTTGTAGTGGAATATGTCAAGAATTTGAAAACAACAAAAAAGTTAATGACTCTTTGACGTACGCGAACGGAAACAGCTCTGTGCAACCAACGTAAAGTTAAGATTGAAGCGTGTTTCCAAACAACTCTACTACTCGATATGAGATAACTAATTTTTAGGCTCTAAACCTTTCAATTTAAATAAAATGGCGTATAGTGTGTTATGAAAATCTTAACAAGTTCTTTATGAACTGATTGCGGTTTATTTTCTACCTGTTGTTGTTGAAATGTTGACCCGAACTGCATTGTTATTTGAGTGCTTCGGCCATCAGTATTTACGATTATTTGTTTTCTGTTGTGTTGTGTTGTGTTGTGTTGTGTTGTGTCATATGTTTCATATAAATTTCTTAACCTCTTTCCCTTGCTTGCCCTGAGCTGTCATTTTAAAGAACTTGCTTATTTATGAAGCACATGTTAAACCGATGGCAACCAATACATGTCTGTTGGGTTTAGTATGATGCACTAAAAACATGTTACTCGCACTTGTATTGGTAATAGTTAAAACGCACATGCACACACTCGCGCCTATAAGCACACTTACAGGACAACACACATATAAACATACACATTTACCGTATACATTGTACTTGCACAACACATAAAAATTGTTGTAATACTTTGTGCTCATGCTGCTGTTGTTGTCTTGTTATGCTTTAGCTACCTATCTAGCAACACAATATACACGTAATCAACATATAAGCTGTAAGACCTCATGCGGCCCTACCAAACTATATTATCTTCGCCATACTAATCATCATCATCGTCATCCGCCTACAATCGAGTTGGCAATTGTCATAGATCTTGTTACCAATATCCGAATGCAATATGCTACCTCTTGTGCGTAGGCTTACAAAGTGTTGTTGAATTTGCGTTTATCTACATACGAGCATATGTGCGTTTTTTTGTTTTGTTTTTTGTTTTTTTGTCTCCCTTTTTTTCTTTTTGCTTTCTCCTCTCACTTGCACACGTAGCTGTTTTGTGTTTAGCATATTTTCACATCTTATTCTCTTTTTGTTTCTGTCCCTGTCTCATTTTTCACCTTTCTCTTTTCTTTCAATGTTACATGTTATTTGGTCATGTTTATGTTGAGGGAAAATTTATACTAGACTTTATAAATATATGTGCCTAAGCATATCCCGCGTTGGTTTCGTATGCCGTATACTTATGTAGTCCTGGTTATACGTTCATATAAACGAAAAATGGAGGAAGAAGAGCAAACGCAATCAGAGCAAGTGTATCGTGTAAGTGCTATCTTTTAACAGAGAAGATAATCGTAACAAAGCAGATTTGTCCAAGCGCTTAATTGCTTTCGGCCCGCTTACAGAGTTTCAGAGGGTGCACAGTGCATACGAAAAGCAGACATAAGTAAGACGAATAAGAGCCGCATTCAAGTTTAAGATTTTTTGCAGGAGTCGTAAAGCAAAATAGGATTCCATCAATAAGAAATAAGTGGCCTTTTTTTTCCTGGAGAAACAAAATCTGTTTGGATGTAACTTAGCACTGTTTAGCAATAAATTCTTTTGGGAATAGCGTTTGCTAAGGTTCGGTATATCAATCTAATTCGATTTAAGGAACAGCAGATTATATTAAATGCGTAAACAAAAGCCATCACCTCGAAACACTCTACATCTTGCGCAAGTACTAGGAATTGGAAAATGAATGTCTGAATGTCGAAATCATTCAATTACCATTCATATGCACTAACATTTCAGACTTGAGAGTTTTTTTATTACCAATTTCTCAATTTCTCTCAAACATATATAAACTCTTTAATCCGTAAACGTGGATGAAGAATAGCTTTAGATTCGCTATCACGGGCATAGGGTGTATTCCTTATATTATTCAATTTTTGATATACGTACAGAGTTATGATCATTAAAGATATTATAAAACCTTATTGCACTTTGACTAATATATTTTCTTACCTAGTTTCGCGATGAAATATCAAAATTCTCATCTTAATGGTTATTTTTCCTGAAAACACTCATACG
This sequence comes from Glossina pallidipes, assembly GCA_000688715.1. Lineage (NCBI taxonomy): Eukaryota > Metazoa > Arthropoda > Insecta > Diptera > Glossinidae > Glossina > Glossina pallidipes. Next base: position 2,889,951 of record KK499771.1, on the reverse strand, counting down.
ATAAGAACCGAAACGTGAGCCAATATGTTGTACTGCAAATTCTTTGCTGTCGAAAAACTTATTATTGTTCACCTATTTTCGGCATAAAATACCAAAAATTGTCTTACTTCCATATAAAGGATTATTTCTCCTTACATGAGTAGGGGCAGCAAATAAAAATTCACTATAAACTTTTTTCATTTACTTTATTTGGCAAATCACTCTGATATCATACAAAATGGTTTTGGTGTCGACGATCATTTCAATCGATTTATGTAGAGTTTTCTAAAGAAACGTTCCGTAAGACTTGCAACCGACGGATTTATCTGAAACAAATGTCACTTAAATGCAAGGGTACCAGCAGGATTTATGTTTTCTCCTTCCCTTTTCCTAGAGTTCACCGTTCCTTTCCATCACGAGACTAGATAGTGCCAAACTACAAAAAAAAAAAAAAACGGTATCGAGACCTTACAACAATTACAGAGCGCACAGGAACTAATGGCGAAACTTGAATGCCACGAAAACACGACGAAACTCCTCGTCTTTCGTAATTTCAATGTAGATTAATCGACACACCTTTATGTCCTTGACATAAGAATGCCAAACGATGTTCCTTGGGCCGGGAAACTATTCGAAATGCCGAAAGATGTAATCAGGCGGGCTAGACTTTCTAAAGTGATGCAAAAAGATGATTCTTTGTCCAGTCCACCGTACCATTTAGACCGGCCAAAACTAAAGTACAACTCGCTTATATGGCCGGCAGTCTCCAAATGCTAATTGAAGACCCCTGACCGCATACATTACCCATCGGCGGCGAATTGTTTACGTTAAGAATCGGTGTAATGTGGGCTGCGTTGTGCTTATCTAAAGGTACATTTAGGGCAACTGTCCTACTGAGCTAAAAGAGATCTTTTCACCACCTAAGTCTATAAACAGGAGCAGACAGGAATTTCCCGCATATCGTACGGCAGACTACCGCTACTCGTCGTTCCTGCCTTTAAAACAACTTGGCGGTGTTGGTCTCCCCACCGGGCCTGATACTTCAACTTTCTTCCTTTTTGCATTCCTCTCTTTTCTTAAGACTTTTCTAACCACTATCGGGTCTGCACGTATATTGGGCATTCCCTGAGCGCCTGGTCATATATATATATAAAGAAAAAAATTAAAATACAAGTGTATTACAATCAAACACAATTGTTATGTTATTGCAAAAACCAACCAATGGAAACGGCTTAGAATAATTGGATTTCATGGCGATCTAATTAGACGCTCAAAAAAGGTGATAATTCACCAGATAATATAAAAAAAAAAAATCAAACCTTGAAAAGCACCGTTGGAACATGAAAAGCATAGCTTCAAGCGATAGCTAACATTCTAAAGACAGAAAAGAGCAATATATTCATTATTTTATAGGAAACTTGGGGCGGGGGAAGGCAGGTTTTCAAATTTGGATCGCGTCTATTCAAAAACGGATGAAAGCTTTGTTTCCCAAATAAATGGCAATAATGTCGGCATTGAACAAATTGAAATTCGAAGTGCTACCCGACTAAGCGTATTCTCCAGCGATTATTGTCTGGTTTCGTGTCTTGAAAGGATACTTCATGGAAAAGGATTCGGATCAAGTAACAAAGGCGAGACTCAAGGGTATTTTGTACGTCTTCTTCAAATTTCATATAATAAAGGGATAAAATGTTAGAGAAGACTTGAATTTTGATCGCTTCATTCCTATAGCAGATTATATTGATAAATAACATCGACATCGAGAGAAAAACAAACATGCCTGGATTCATGGGAATGGCGAAGGACAGAAAAACTCAAAGGCCTATGCTAGGTCTGCATAAACTCCTAATTTATAGAAATCATCTGTTTTTAAATCCCTAGGAGATATCAATTTAAGATGTCGAATGCATCGTCGCAGAGCCCTTTGTACATTAAATGTAAAACAGAATAAATCCTTGATTCCATTGATGTTTTAATAATTAACGAATGACTCAATCGTTGGTACTCTTCTCGCGTGAAAATACGATTTGTATATCATAAAATCATTCATATATTTGTGTGTGCATTATCAGAAGTGTTGTGAACTTGATGTTTTGTTGTTTTTTTAAATAGTTATTACACTCCACTCCAGGTGTCTTCCATGCAGTGACAATACTTGGCCGAAGGAAATCTCGTACGTGTGTAATAGAAAAGACAACTAATTTCGCTGTAATGTAACCTCTCACAAAAACGACGATGGATCGCTCGTCCATTATAATAACTGTAATTTCTTTGAGGATTTCCAGACAAAACTGTGCTGAGATGTAACGAAAAAAAGATTGTAAAACGAATCAACTTAAAGATATATTCTAAGTGTGGCGTAGTATGTAATAATGAGGTAAAAATTTTTTTTTATTTATCAGAAGAAACAAAAGAATAAAAGGCGTAAATTATAAGTAAATAAGTAGATATATATTTGAAGCACTCGGCTTATAAGCTGGCCCTTTTCCTTGTTCATAAATGGGCATGCTCGAGAGAAAACGATGCTTCTTGTTATGGGTTGGCAAGTTTGAACAGACTTGGCAAGACTGTTACAGTCAAGTAAAAATTGGAAGTTTCTTGATATGTAAGCATTAGATAGTTAACCCTGTCAAGCCATTCAGTGTCATCACTGCAAACGAGTATGAGTTATTTTTATATCCATTACCGAAGATGAGGGGTATATTTATTTTGTTAAAACCTTTGCAACGTCGAGAAGGAAGCTGCAGAGAGTCCTTAATATATTCTTGATCAGCATCGAATCCTCAACCGATTTAAAGATGTTCGTCTGGGTGTCCGTCTATACTAAATACTCTGCTGACCGCAAAAATGAAGCTACCGGCTTCAAACGCGGGTTGGTATTGAAAACGGTATAAATCGGTTAAAGGACACGACCACAGTACAACATAATCTGAGATTACCTGTGTTTTCAAAATAAAAACAATTTCGCACGATTGTTCTAAAGCTAACCCTGCAGTATCTGTTCATAAAGTTATGCGTTATATTTTTCATTATTTGATGCTCTCGGTTACTACTAATAAGATAAGCAGGACAGAAAATCTAACATTTTTCTGTGCATTCCTCACATCCAGAGACATTATGCGTGTACAAATGGTGAGCCACATTATGTGAAGGGTTCGCTCTTTTTTAGCAGTACAACCGATTGGCTATCAAATAAGAGGATTTGGAGAGTAGAATACGGGAAGCTAAGCGGGTTAATTCTAAATTAAATATCGCGGACGTTGCGACAATATACTAAGGATCATTTTCTTACTGGTTTAAGATAGGCAAGTACTTACTCGTTGGCTTCTTGTTCGTAGAAATGTTTTTGCATTTTTTAGTAATAAGACAGCACTTATCGTTCTTTCGTTTTGATGTTCGCGTGAAAAACACCTTTTAATTGCGTTTGTCCCGTAGCGCTAAAGTTATTTCTAGGAATCTCACACTTTTTACAAAAAGATTTGATTTAAATAATACAAAACCAAAAAAAAATAAAGTAAAATAAAAAAAAGAAAAAACAATTCATTTTTTTTATCGCATTTTGGTTGCCATTGCAATAACAACGCCTATGCAGTGAAAAGTCTGTCACCAGTACATTTTCTTTAAGCATGATTCTCTCGGTGTTCTCCTGTATTTACATAAATGTGTTGGTAATGAGTGGTGTGTCGCTCTACCTATATCAGTGCACGATATGGAGACACTTATTGTGGCAATTCGTTAGTTAGACTATTTTGTGAATGTTCGAAAATCTTTTTTTTGTTTTTTCTCTGTATATATAGGTATGTGTATCGTTATATCGTCTGTAGTAGTAGTGATGTGTTCTTGTAGATGTTGTTGTTGTTGTTGTTATTGTTGTTATTGTTGTTATTGTTATAGTCGTTTTTTGGCTACAGTTTGAAGTATATTTGCATTATACGCTAAAATGCATTTTCAAGTGGCACAAAACATGACAGTTGCATTAATTTCATCGTAACCAAATCGGTAACAAAAACAACAACAACTCTAATGATACGAGCAAAACATAGAAAAACGGATCAAACAACTTATTGGACACAATTTTGTAATGCATACAGTAACGTACACACATGGCAACTATGTATGTAAGCTGTACAACTTTATATACATACTTATATATGTACATATACATATACATAAACACATGCACACACACGCACACACACACACACATATGTATATATATATATATATATACATTTATGTATAGATGGGTGCGTGTATGTGTGGGACATGTATATTATATACATATAATATGTGTATATACACACAAGTACACTTTACTTACAATTTGCGTAACATTGCATTGCGTTGCGTTCTTGTATAAAGTTTTTGTTTACCAAATGTGTTGGTATGTTTATGTATAGAGTGCATATATATCTGATTTTGTAGTGATTCAGTTCTTCATTTAACATGCAATTCGTTGCTAAAATGTGACAATTGCGGTAGACGTTCTGTCAATTGTTACGTTAGATTGGTTTGTACATATTTATTTAAGCGATAACATACACATGCACACAAACACATATCCAGCCAAAGAGCGACATCAAAATTAAACCAATACCAATATAGAGGCTTACATACTCCTCCACTCTTTTCTCTTTCACATCGCTCTTCTTGCCCTTCCAACCGTTATCGCGTTGATGTTATTCATTGTTATGTGCGATGTTGCCTCGTTTGTTATAAATGCTTTTATAGTAGATTCTATCTACAATATGTGAATATTGTGTATATGAATGTGTTTTTGTTGTGTTTTATTTTTTGCTCGTGAAAATGCAAATTTTAACATGTAAATTTTAAAGTATTTACTTCAGTTTAATGACAGAGCTTTCTCTTCTTTTTTTTCGCTCCTCTATTTTAATTGAAACATTTTATAAATATTTAATGATGACATTCGGAATTCAGCATAAAAAGAAAAACGAAAAGACAAAAAAAATATAAATAAATAAATAAATAAATAAATAAACAAAGCAAAAAAACAAGAAAACAACAACAACAAAAAAGCCGTATTGAAGACAACTTGAATTTATGCAGGCTTAACTGAAATGCAACTCTGTTATTTAAGTAAACACGATTAAAAACAAATCTTGATCGTGTTTGGCTTAATTTCATTTTGTCTATGGTTCGCAATAGCACATCATCATTTATATATATATATATATATATATATATATATATATATATATGCTCATACTCATCAGTCGTGAAGAGAATATGAAATTCGTTACAATGGAATACTAACAAGCTTCGAAAAGAAAATTCTGTGCATTTTCACAGCTAAAGTCTTAGTGTATGAAGAAAGAAAAAAAAACCAAATTTGTATTTCTAAGCAGTGTTATTTTGTTCTTTTAATGACCGAATGAGTCACTTAGGGGATACCATTTGTATTCACGTACGATCACCTTGACAGTCGCAGGGAAAGAAATGAGAAAAAGGGGGAGTAATGATGTAGTCTGAAGAATGCATGTCCGATCGGTAAGTCTTATGCTCTGGGCACTGTAGCTGTGGCCATAATCGCAGGGGGAACTACACCCGGATATGCCAACTGGCTAATCGTTCTTCTTACTGAATTAGGCTGTGTGACACTCGAAGTGTTATACAACTTTTTTAAAACATTCGCATGTGAGGCCCAATCTTAATGTACGCTGACGATGGTAAATTGTTTTTTCTTCCTCCTTGGAACTACAACCGTATCAGCTTCAAATTGACTTAAATAATTTGGTTACATGGTACCCGTTAAACTTTATGAAATCAAATCTAAAAATATGCAAGAAACCTTCTTTCTAAAGGAGAAAGCCATTCAATGCTGAGTATTTCATTCACACAAGTTGGAAAACGTTGATTCGTTCATCACTTCATGCTAAACTGCTCCATAGTAGTAGTTTGACATGAAAATTAACCGCACGAAATTTGGCTCACGTAGGTCTATATTTTAGAACCCACTATAAATAATGATACTGATGATGCGACCAATCAATTGCGAGGTGTCTCCTATTCTCCGACCGGTGGCGGCCGGAGAGAAGAAAGAGAAGAGAAGGAAATAGAGAGGGAGCGACCGCATCTTACTGTGTGTACGTGTGCCCAATCGATAAGTCTTTACCGACTGAACATTCAGTGAAGATTTGAACCTGCGAACTTGGCAGTGGCGGTTCTCACCCACTGGACGAGACCTACTGACAAAACCAGCTAGTAACTAATACTATATATGTAACTCTCAATTCAGTTTGTTCAATTTGAATCGTATTAGTAGACCTTTTGAGCACCCGCCAATATGAGAACTCTCTTGGAAACTATGACTTTACATGAAAGTATGGTACAATTCTCATTGTATTATCACGGAAACGAGTAAACGACCATGTTAGGTGAAATGGGGCAGCGTATGTTATGATCGTCCTTGTCCAACTATAATATTTTTACTTATTTGTATTTTTTCGCCTATAGCGGCCTTTTCAAAATGCCACAAATTGAAACTGACGTAAACGATCACGAATCGTTTAAGTTCAGTTCGTTTGATTAATCATTTGAGATGAAATTGAAATTTGTGTAGAAGAAGACTAGATTATAAATTCAGGTAGGGTGTTCGTAGTTACTTTCTTTTTTTGGTTTTCACAGTTGCTGTTCGCTTCTCTTATATTACGCAGCCAAAACATAATTTTGCATATGTTAGGTTAAAAATTAAATTTGTGCTGAAATTTGAACAAAGCATTGCACGATCAATGCCACTTTTACTTATATTTCGAATATTGAAGATGTAATTCAATGTGGATTTCAATTGTCGAACAAGAAAAGCTTCTCTTACGAAAGTCACGAATGCATAAGTGAATGGTCGTAACGCAGAATCGATCTGCAAAATTTTCATTCAGAAGATCTCTGATTAAATTAACTTTGACCGATGAACTCCACAAATTGCACACTCCACAAATTGCACACAATGTCGAGTACCGACTTCGCTTCGAGATGTTTTCAAGTCCCTTTGGTATCTTCCGCTCCGGATTTATGCATATATGCAAGGCGGCAGACTGTTTGCCATTGCTAAAAACGAACAATAGGAAAATCCGGATGCTATTCCTTTGAAGTTGTTCAGATCACGACAATTATAAAGTATTTTCACTCTATTGCCGAAAGAAAACCCCCAGAAGTGAATAGGTGAGGTGCATATACTACATGCGTTAGCACCAAGCAATCTCACATGACATCACTAATATCGGCACATTATTTACTTAGCCTCTGAATTACGAAAGTGAACAAGTTCAGGGGTTGAGAATTTTCTTTCGCTGCTTTTTTTGTGCATGCATTAGCAAAAACAGACAGCGGCAAAATTTATGTAACAGACAGAATTTATTCAAACATCCTTTACATGTTGTTTTGTACACAACTAAATGCTCGGCATACAAGTACCAAACGTTAAACTCACCTCCCCTAGCAAAAACGCAGCATTCTCGAAGATGTTGTAAAAATTTGAATAAGGTCAAAACGGAGAGGTTATGCAAATTGTGTGTTGATCCAGTTGATACACATTCGAGTATCATTCAGTTGCTTAAGAGCAACAAAAAAAAAATCCGTAAACAAATAAGAAAACAATTGAGGTAAAGTATGTAAAGTGTATGCAAGTATTTGCAATTCTCGAAATGTATTGCGAAAGGTCAATCCAGAACACCAGCGTGTAGACGAATAACGAGAAAGACTCCTAGTTACGCATTAATTAATTTTCAATATATGTTAATGTGTATACCTGCAAGACACAATTTTATTTAACCTAAGCATAAATAGGTTTTTTGTTATTGTCAAATGACTTACATTGTATTAAAGTTATTTTGTTTCAAAATTTCGACTCCACAATCAAAAATCTTCTACAACTGCTTGTGAACGCTATCACTTGGGTAGAAAGATAGATAGATAGATGTAGCAGAAGCCAAAAAAAAAAGAAATAAAAGGAATAAATAAATAAATGTCTAACAAATACCACAATTTATTTACTGTTTTACAAGACACATATACACGCCTACTCATGTGGAGATGCATAAAACGACCGCATTGCTTTTGCTTTACAACAATTACAGCACAAAACCTCAATAAAAGTCAACATCAAATAAATGCAGACATCAGCAAACATCAACAAAAGTTAAATATGAACTTTTGTCAGTAAATTAAATGTTTTAAAATGAATTTAAAAAAAATTCAAATTATAAAGTTTCACATAACAGGAGTTTTAGTCGAAGCTCGACATCATATCGAAATTAGTCTCGAAATTTTTTCTCCTTCATTTATTGCTGTAGGTAAGCAAGCAGCTTACACCAAGCCTCGACATTCGTTCATCGGTTAAGTTTTAACAGTTTTTACAAGTAACTTTCCTTTAGTTAGATGTTAGATGTTACTTGTCAGTTGGAGCTAGATATTGATTCGTAAAGCGTACTCGAAGATTTTGCAAATCATATTCTCTTTATTTATTTCTTTTTTTTCTATCTTAGAAAAATCCGCCTGAGTAGCCGAGTAGGCAAAAAGAGATCGTAGAAGAAAAGAGAAGCGGTTCTGACGAATCTGGGCAATCGTCTGCCAAATTTTAAAACTCTTTTCAAATGACTTATGCTTGAACGAAGGAAGAGACATTTAGTTGACGTCTATCATACATTTACACAAAAGTCTTTCAAAATTTTATTTAACTGATAATCTTTAAAAGGAAGAAAGAAAATGGCGTTCCTCTAATTGGAGTATTCTTCGGACCAGTTTATGAAATTTTCCTTTTCTAAGAGTAACTAGTTTCCTTAATCTTGATTTTATCAAGTGGCCCTATGATGAATCATTACTTTGTCACTTTTGAGAATCCTAAGAATGATTAGAATGATTTTGCTTGTGTTTACAGTTGAAATTCCTTTATATTTCCAGACAAGTTTTGTATATATATAAATATAAAATATTACACACAGGCCATATATCTTTTGGCTTACACATATACACGCACTCAAAGGACAAAGAAAACATTTTTTAATTGACGCAATTTCTGCATAAACTTTGGTCCACTTCATGGCTCGTAAAAAATTGATCAAACATATATATATATGTGTCCCCGGGAGCAATAGTCTCAGAATATCATCGTACATCACATTTCATAGTGCGGAGCTAGCCACTATATTAATAAGGTAGGGTGGAACTGTTCGTTCCAATAGGGCATATACGACACAATACCAATTTGCTTAGTTAAAAGCATTTTCAACGTCTAACGTTATTTCCAAACAACACTTTTTGTTGCCTTCCGTCCAACGTTTCCCTTCTATAGCTTCTGCTGCATATTCGTGACCATCTATATTTATCTACAAGGCTCCTCTGCTTCGCGAAGCCAAATTGCAAGATGGACAGGCCGATAAAGCTCTCCAGCGTTTCTTCTATGCGGTTTCGAATTAGCTTGTCATAAATTTTGCCTATCGTGTCCAACATACAAATAGGTCGGCACTCAATTGATTCATGCGACGCCTTATTTAGCTTTGGCAGTAGCACCAGCCCTTGTGTATGTGTGCGTAAGGATGTGGGTGTGTTATGAAACATTATGCGTAGCTCCTGAAGGTATCTCTATCCCAAATTAAGTCCTCCTAAGAACAATAATAAATACGTTTGGCCGATTTCGCGCATTTTCAATATCGATCTGCGTGGAAGAACTTTCTATGTTTTTGCCAAATTTGAAGTCAGTTGTTTGATTTTTGCGGCAGGAGAATGTTTACAACAGTCATTGCACAGATGGACGGAGAAACGGACCTGCTCAAATCGCTTCAGATTTTGATGCTGATTAAAAATGTATATATACTTTATGGAGTCTCTGAACCTTCCTTCGGTGATTATATACATAATTATACATTAGACACTAACAGAGTGTTTCTCAATTTCATACTTTTTGTCTATGTGTCGATTGTGTCGATTTTACGAAAATCCTCGCCGCTTTTCAAAAAACATCTCTTCACAGTGAAACCGAAATCCACGTTCACAAATAAATTGTTTTAAATTCCCAGATACGAACATGTTCAACCACAATTTGTTTTTTTTTCATTCTTCTTTTTTTTATTTTTTTGTTTTTACACAACAAATCGCATTTTTCTCAAAGTACGTGATAGATAGACAGACGTTGTGCAATAGAAATTCTCGTTCGCCGTGAGTTTGTAGAAAGAGAGAAAGAGAAAGAGAGTGAGAGAGAGAGCGATAGCGAGAGTGCAGAACGCATTCAAAATGAATGAATTTACCGCAATACTCTTAAGTGGAGAAGGAATTTTTCATTGGAAATTGTATCATCATCAGCATCATCATCAACATGCGAATGAGATGATGATAGCAGTAAGCATCGTCGCGAAGAACCGAAGTACCGCAACAAATTATTGCCACTGCATTTTAGCCATTTTGGGTATTCAATTGCAGATTGTGTCTGTTTGGGTTACTGTTGTTCCTTGAAAATCAATTAACAAGCAAACAAACAATGCAGAAATCTATAGACAATATCCGGCGTGGCGTGACTATGGCCATCGTTTATGTAAAATACTGAGAACTATAAATACATTGGAAAATAGGTTAATAATAGAATTTAATCTCCGATTGTAGCGAGACCTTAAATGGAAGGCTAAATATCTGCGTATTTCTACGCACTTATAAGAGCTCACTGATGTGTTAACAAATAAAAAAACAAACTGGTTTCAAACTTATTTCTATTAATTTAATAATTCCGATGGCCATCGCATCTTGGCGCTATATTCGTTAAGGAGAAGCGGATTCTCTTAAGTGGAGTATGTTTCAAACATTAGATTCATATGTGCTATGTTACACATTACAAGTTACAGCTCATGTGACTACACGATCACGTTCACGTTCACGTTAAATAAAATATTAGTTCTTTATATCTATATTTGCGATCACGACCGTTCAACTGGTATATGAACAGCAAGGCAGATAGGCAGAAGGAAAGGCGCACAGGGACTTTATATGGGTAATTTAGACAAAGACATAAAGGCGAAGCGCGAGACACTATTGCCCAGACACTCGCAATACTATTGTTATTACTTACAAGTCCCCCAAACGGAAAAAGCAACCGATTAGCAAACGGCAACAGTGTTGTGCCCCGTTCGGATGAGTTGGCTTAACTTAGTGGGGTACTTGGCTAACATGTTTTATTTGTTTCCTATCATCGATCTTGTGTCTTCACAGTGTAATTTGTTTCTTAGAGAGCATTAGCGTTCTTCTTTTTTTTTTAAAGTGTTGTCATAATATCTTCGTCGAAAGACCTCCAGAGTTCTGTGAACAAATAAATAACAAAAAATGTCCAAGAGTTATTGAAGAGAATGTGTTGCTTGTTGTTAACTGGGTTCAAATTGGTTTCTTGCTAAATCGTTAACTTTTACAACTTTGTTGATTTTTGCTGGAAGTTTTTATGTAGATGCTATGCTTCTAAAATAATCAAAATTAAGTGCGCACGCTGGGCTACAATCCATAAGACATAAAAAGCTACAGGTTCTTGAACTATGTCTGAACATATCATGTTCACTTGATTTCATCTCGCTTTCTTGAAGGTTGAGTATGTTGCATGTTGCTCATCAGATATGTTATGTTAAGTCCTTTGCATATATTACGTTAACGAAAAAGGTGTTTACGCTTCCATATAACGTTACGTTTGCAGTAGGGGGTATGTCCAAAAAAAGCAAGAAGCAAGGAGAGAAAGGCTCAAATCGAGCAAAAATTATTTCATGTTTATTTTCATATATATATATATATACACATACACACACATATATATATATATATACATACACACATGTATATATATATATATAAATATAGTTTTTCCTTTTTTTCAATTAATTTACTTTAACTGCTTAACGTGGCTTTCCCTTAACTTCCATGTTATGGTTTCCTTTTTGTTTTTCTTTTTGTTTTTGCTTTTCCTTTTTTTCTTTTTTTCCTCCTATTGCAAGCCACAACATTTAGTTGACGTTTATTCAGTTGCGGTTGTGTAAGCCTTTATATTGTTGGGGGCTGTAGCGTTTGTGTTTTCGGTTAAATTCTCATTTTTTCCTCTTTCGTCTGCCTTAGTGCATGTATGGCTTTGGTGACTTTAATTAATTTCCACTTATCATTTAATACCCATTGTAGTCTGACAACGTTTATAGCCATTATTATTATTATTATTACAGCTCAGCGACGATAGTAGTGTGCCTTGGTTTTGCTGTTCTTGTTGTAGATATTCTTATGAGTACAAATTTTTCAAATACCGCAGACAAGAAAAGTAGCTGTTTGACTGGCTTGAATGGCTGCAACAAATAAATGTTAATATTAAAGAAAACCAAGTCAAGTCGGGAGAAAGAGAGCAAGAGCGAGAGAGAGAAAAAGAAAGAAGAAGAAGAAGAAGAAGAAGAAGAAAGGATAAATGACGATGAAGTGCCTATCTGTCTGGGTTATAATGTAGTTAATTTTATTAGAGTTTTTTCTATGTATGGGTTAAATTTAAAAATTAAAAAGAAAGTCTAGTAAAATTTTTCTATTTTATTAATACTTTTTGCTTATATTTCATAGCCACATCAAATGCTATACCACCATATCCACAGGCTTTTATATACATAGGCACCTCATAAAATTTATATTTATGTATGTACATATTAAACAGTCATATTTGTCTTTAAAATCCGATCAAGATCTGAAAATTTTTATGAACAAAACACATTCTTTGTCTTATCTTGGCTTATTGATCACATTACACTTTGCTCAAAAACTTTGAAAATCATTCCATAGGTCCAACCACAATTCGTAAAAAAAAAAACAAACTAAATAAATTTTTGTTTTTTATCCTAAGATCTCCGATTCAAAAGTTGAGAGTTCCTTTAAATGAATTTCTAAAGTATGTTATTTTCAAAACAAGTGAACGCGCCCACGATTACTAATATATACACGTAAAACGGAATCTGTAGGTTTGCATAGCTACTACCCAGTGATTTAAGATATGTTCATTTTGTTGAAACATTTGCGAAATCCATAAGCAAGTTTCAGAGGTCCGTCAAAGTGTATACATATTATGCACACATGTATTATTAAAGATCACTAAATTCTGACAGACACATCTGTTCATCCATCTATATATCTATGCCATTGATAAGCATTCTCCCCATCACGTCAGTTTCAAATTTCTTAAAAGGATTGGAAATTCATTCGAATACATCTGCATTGAAAGTGGAAAGAAGTAAAAGGACACGCCTATAGCACAACATAAAGAACACCTCTGCTTTTTAAATGTACAAGAAGTGGTAACATATCCGTTACGTTATGAACTGCAACAAATAGAATGAGTAAAAGTTTCGCCTGTATTCTATGAATGAGTTCACCTGTACCTTAAAAAAAAAAAAAAAAATGGAAAAAATCGGCGATGCTTAGGCAATCTTCTAGAGCTATCGAAATTTATTTCTTTTAATTCTGTGGATTTTCTCCTTTTCTCAAGAGAAGTGTGATGCGCATAGACGAGCACAGTTTTCTTAGTTGCCGAGAAATCACAAATAAGGTTTCGAAAATCTACGATGTGAGCAATATAACGTACGGGCGAGGTCTTGCCTCCTTCTAGCAGTCATTAATATTTTTGCTTTCTTTGTTTTTTTTTTAACATTTTACAATACTTAGTTACCGCAAGAAAATTATCTTTTATTTTCGCTGCAGTAATTAAGCTTTGCTTTGTTGTTATTGTTAGTTAGTGATAATAAAACATTTTAACTGCAGTCAGTGTTAATTTGCAATTTATTATCATACACAAGTCGATCGAGAAGCAAAAAAAAAACCCCTTCCACATAAACAACGCGCTATAAAAATCTTTGCTATTTTTCCTGCATGGGAGCTTTTTTTGTAGTTATATATAATAAGATTATAAACATTATTTTTTCCTTCGAATGTGTTTGTTTTTTGTTTTTCTTTTTCCTTTCTTTTTTTTTTTTGTTTCCTTTACTCCAATAAAAATGTGTGAGCGTAAAAACACATAAACTCTTCTTAAGACTAAGACGACTTGAGTAAATGTTTACAATTTCAACAGCTAATAAAGTGGTTGTCGTTGTTGATTACTGTTGTAAGTGCAGTTGTTCAATTGCCAATGAAACTATATTTGGTGGCATTAAAAATGCCACATAATTACAATTATTTTTATTAAGGAGTTGAAAAGTTTTTAAAAACTTTAAAATTTCATATACGTATTTTGTGAGAAATGAACTTTCTTCCTCCCAGATGAGGTTCTCCTCTTTTGGACTTGTTAATATACAATACGTCCATGTATAAGTCTATATGTTTATCATTGTCTATGAAGAATATTCTCTTCTAGGGATCATGCGAAATAAAATTCCTCCGCCACACCTTCCCAATTCTTTTTTAAAATATTTATTCGAGCACAGCAAAATTTGCCCTAATATTTATTAAAAACAAAATTCCCTCGGTTTAATCAGTCAGCTGTCTGCATTAAATCATTTAATAGACACAGATAAATAGACAATACCAAACGATATCTGTTTGAGCAGGTACTCGAAGCTTTGAAAGAAACAATGAAAATCATAGGTTTCTTAAAACAGGAAAAATGGCTAAGACGCTGATGGCTGCCGAGAGGATATTCTGTGTCATTCTTCGGATTCTTTCGCATTGGTTTTATAGCGGTTGTGCTGTGCTCAAGTCTAAATATATTATCCAGAGATAAACTGATCTCTTACCTAATACATTCCGGAGTTATTTCAATACCGCAAAACGGTCTTCGGAACGATCTACCTGGAGACGTCTTTCCTAACCCTTCAGATACCTTTAACTTTAAAGCGAACGTATTGAGATATGATTAGTTTTTCCCTGCCTCCTCACCGATAACTCTGTCCGTATCATCGCCGCACGCACAAATGTAGGCTATTTAAGTTGCTGGTCACCTTAAAAATAGAATTTATTTTTTAGACCAATTTCAAATGTGTAGTATGAAGATGCGGAGGATACCCTTTCTTATTAAAGTTAATACAATTTTGTTACTAATCAATGCCACCTAGGTGTGGCTCCAAAACATTTCTGAATAGTTAGTTCGATATTTACATCTCCAGGTCAGGTTAACTAAGCTACTTAGCTTAAGAAATTTACCATATGAAACTTAAACAAACTATATACAAATCGGGTTGACCAGGCAAAATATCGAAAAAAATATTATAGTTGGGCAAAGGCGACCATTAAATACCCTACACAATATCACTAAACAGAATTTTTTCTTCATTTATATGATGAAATAGTAAAAATTATATATTTTTTCTAATGAGCACTCATTATATGGACAATGTCCAAAAAGAACTGGACTATGTGATCTAGTGACTAAGTCGTTGTATGTCGTGTTACTCTTATGGCTCAACTTTTATCGTATAATATTAAAAGGTAGAACTCTTTCCAATACGAAGGCCTACTTTTCATAGGCCATTCGACCGTATGAGAGGGAACTACTAAATTTGACCCACCTGCGATTTTTGTTGAGAAATTTTGAAATTTAATATTTTTCTCAAAATAAAGACTTTTTAACAAACTAGCCTTCTGTGGGCATTAAACGCAAACAAAAGTCCGATCGAATCAACTTTTTCGACATGCTTCAAAATAAGCTTAAATAGATTCATAACGATTTTCTTAACCAATTGGTATAATCAATCTATGTCATCTTCTTAAGTCCTTCTTTAGTTATTTCGGATGTTACATATATCCACACGCACTTAACATATCCTACATAAGAAGTGTTGCAAGATTTAAATACTGCTTTCAAGTGCAAGTTGCTTCAGTAAAAGTACATTTTTGAGCTCTAAAGAAAAATTGAATAACATATTGAATAACACATAAAGCAAGTGTTTCAGTCTGTTATACGCTTGTGTCTTTTGAGTCGGTTCATATAGTGAAGGAAATGCAAAACATTTAATTTGATTTCTATTTTTTTTCTTTTTTTTTACTTATCTAACATTAAAGTGGAGTAAGTGACCCTTTCTACATATTTGTACACGTATATAATAAACTGACTAAAAAAAAAAAAAAACCCACAATTCGAATACTTTAGCACATACAATCACAGATACATATTAAAGGATGTAATAAACAAGTGCATGTGTGGATGTATATCAGATTATAACAGCATAGAGAGACACATAATCAACACAATTAAGCTCTTTAACCTCATAAAACAACAAATTGTCATTGTATGTCTTAAGTGGATTTACCACAACTTAAAATACGAAAATTCATGACACTGCATTAAATACATACATTCGGATATATGGATAAATGTCTGTTTATATGTTGATAAACGCATGCATACGCAGTAGCAACAATAACTGCAATTGCAGCAAAAAAAAAAATTTTTTGAAAAAGGGGATAATATATATACAGTGACATACAAAAATAAACATATGCATATAAACGCTTGCATAATGTAATGTATTACTCATACGCACGGCAGACCAGACTATCAACTCTATTAACTAGAGAATGAGAAGAACCACAGAAAGAGACCGATGGACAGACTGAAATACAGACAGATAGACAGACAAATAGTTAAATAAATATACACATTGAGACAAATAAATATAAATATTGGCATACAACCGATGTAAGGTAAATATATGTGTCTGTGCATGCATACTTAGGCACATGTATATATATATATATATATATATATATATATATATATATATATGTATATAACTAAATGTCTAAACGAACCGATACATATGTATAAAGGGAAAGGTATCTTGCATTTTATGGTGAGTTTTATAGAATGCGTCTATGATTTCAATGACTATAAGTGAAGTTAAACAGGAAACGGAAATAACACCGAAATTGTTATACATCTTCCGTTTAAGGATAGAAAGGAAAAGAAAGATTAAAAGCAAGAGAAAGAGAGAGATACAGATAGATAGAAATAGAGATAGATAGAGATAGAGTGAGAAAGGGAATGGAGAGATAGTAACAGAGTCACTAAAACAGCAGGGACCGAGACATGGACAGAGACAGAGACAGAGAGGAGAGCAATTTACCAAAACAACTAACGGCAGCTGCAGTGTGTTCATAAATAGAGTTTTAGTCAAACATTTCAAGTGAAACAAATTGATTTTGCACGCGTCACTTATGTTAAAGGATTTACGTATGCATGCCCAACGGTTTTTGTTACTATATACGGGTTATAAAGAAAGTAAAATACTTTGTCAACATTTTGCTTAGTTTTCAAATTTCTTAATCAACTCGCGTCACTTTAATTTAAACAGCGCACATAATTATTGTTTAGTAATCTTGCGAAGAAGAAACTCTGGCCATATGATGCCTCATGACAAACAACAGGAAATGAGTTTTATATGAATTTTAAGCGAAAATTCAACTTTTCTATACGTTTTCGCCAAGCGCACAATATGTTAACGTCAAGGTTTTCAAGGTTTTTTGAAGCGAAACATACAGTTTCAGTTATTGTCGTTGTTGTTTCTGTTGTTAGTACTTACTTTTCCATAAACATTTGAGTAGTTGAGCGCTGGGAAAAAGTTGTAAAAACAATTGTTACGTCTACATCCGGTCTAAGGATCCACCCGAACTCAAACTGGTTTATCGTGTATTTCAAAAAAAAAAAAAGGAAAAAATAAATAAATAAATAAAAATAATAATAATAATAAAGAAAAAGCAAAAAAAACCGACCCCATTTTATAAATCAGTCTGCTGTTGTTCTCTCACTCTCTCCTTCTCTCCTCTTATCATTTACTCTTCACGTTGTGTTCATTCAATTAACAGAAATAAAACCTTAACAAAAATGAGCGAAGAAAGAAAAAAAAATAACCCAACATAGAAAAAAATCTCAAACAAAAGTTGTGAAACCCATACAGCCATGAAATTGCTTACGAGTCCCCAACAATGCTAACAGCCAACAACCACAACAACAGCGTATTACAGCTTACAGCTTTACAAAAATTGCAAGACGCACACTTGCATACATTAGTACCATATAACTTAAATACACACAAACAAACAATGGAACAGGCAGACATGCATAGAAACGCTCATATCAAACTAACTAAACATACTCGAATAAGTCTTTGTTTTGTTTTTTCTTTTTTTTTTCTCGAAAAATGTCAGTAAAACCGTTGCAACGCCATCTTTATGCTTAGCGTGTCAGTTCTGCTGACTGACTGACTGACTGACTGACTGACTGAATAAATGGTTGACTGTATATATATAGTCGTTAGTTCTTCAATTACCACCAACCACTTTAGTTAAAGGTGCTTTTCTCTCCTCTAGTTACCAAAAAGTTATGCTTTCAAGCAGCATTTCCGCTTGAAAATTCAATTTTAACAAGCCTGACTTTAAATGCGAATATATTTAAGTGCAAGACCACTTTATCCTTTGATTCTTTTGTTGGTTTGAAATTCAAGTTTTCAGGTCAAAAGATTCTTCACATTTTTAGAAGAGGAATTTTTATTTCTCATAATCTAATAAAAACTAAATATGTGATGATTATACCTACAATCGTGCACACCATACGCTAAACGTCCATTGGCAAGCTTACGTGAAGGCTAAGTATTGTTAATAAGCACATCTTCGGTGAATGAGTTTAAGTTGCTTCACTTTTCTCTGCCTGCCTTTCCGCATATTGATTGGATCACATGCAGCATGTAAATGTATGCATGAATCATTATTTATTACAAAAAAATATGTATTTTTCCCAAGTACCGCTATTTAGCGAATGCATTACTATAGTGAAACACACTATTGCTCCTACACATGAGCCTAGGTTGTCTTCTCGGTTGCTTCTTACACGGGCATTTTGGTCAGTGCACAATCAGTTAAAGCCCCAACCGATGTTGATATTTAAAGTAAGCAATTATCGCAAGGGTAATGCTGACTTACTTCGCATTGCCTAAATCGAAATACTTTGTTTAATAGAATTTAAATTATTTTACAACTTAAAAAATGCCTTTCTTTTTTTGTCTTCCTAAAAAAAAGGAAAAACAAAGCTTTGGAAGTTTTAAGGAAAATGTTCTTCATACGAAAAGAATTGCTATAAGCAGAATTGATCATTTACTGGAATGTGTATCGGGGAAGGAAACAGTTTAGGAAACATACGAAAAAGATAAAAATAAATAAGTAAGTATACGCTTCACGTAAGGAATCGTTTGAAATGTTTTTATGATCAAGCGAAAACTCTGAACAACATCTGGCAAAGATTCATCTTAGCTAGATATCCAAGTTATTATATAATATTAATTAGTAATTTTGAAATGCTTTGCACAATTTTCTATTCGTTCTGATCGCTTGATCTCCACTGAAAATATCCTCAGTGGTAAGCAATGCTTTTACAGAAGTTTTCGATGCTTAGCATACTTACAATTTTTAGAATGAATAAAATTAGATGAGTAAAAGGAATTTAATGGGCCGCGTTTGAAGCACACATATCCACACACATAGAATATCAAGAAAATATAGTTCATCGCTACTGCAAATCTAGCAAGAAGAATACTGATATCTGCCAAGGTGGCAGAAAATCTTTGAATGGAATAAATTGTAATGAGTTAATTGAGTATTGAGGATTTTCATGCTGAATATGATACAACACAGAAACTTCATAGTGTGGTGTTGTTACCCGACCAATTTAATAATTTAGTTCAGTCAAGCGATTAAAGTAGATGTGCTTTCCTGTCTAAGAAGAAAAAGAAAAAAATGGAAAAATGTGCTTAAAAAATAAGGGGGTCTCACATCAATATGTACACTATAGAGGAGCACGATCCACCATTAAATACTCTACAGTACCGTACAAATGCTCATATACGGACTTTTCAAAATAAGACATCGTATGAAAAGCGTTTGAATATGTCGTCTGATCCGAGCCATTTTCAATAGAGTGTCTTCGAGGGGCAAAATACATCGGTGTATCAAGTTTCATCAAAATATCTTAAAAATTGGGGCCTGCAGATTGATCACAAGAAAACAAGGCAAACGGGCGGACAGACAAGCTTAGACCGATGCAGCAAGCGATCTTGAATCAATCCGTATAATAAAAAATGACCCTATCCCAATTCTTTGTGTCCACTGCGTACATCCGCACAACTTGGTATGGCTTTGCACCACAAGTGACGTAGGGTATAATGAAGGAAATATTTTATGAGTAGAAAGTTTTTAGTTTTCCTCAGGGAGTTTAGTTTAGTTTTTTTATCGATCAAATAAATTGTTTAAATTCTGTTAAACGAAAATGAGTTACTCCGTTCCTCTTTAATACATGCCTTGCATGTTTATATGGTCTTTACAATCAATTGCTTGTTCAAACAAACTTGCCTGAAGTGAGAAGGAAATGGTGGAATCCATCGTTTTTCGACTTAAATTCTAAATGCTAAATATTTAAATGCACTTACGTTCTTTAGTTTAAAAACTAGTTTGTTTACATTATTTTACTTACAACTCGATTGTTCACTTTCTTTCTCTTTCTATTCGTATCTTTTCATTTTTAATTGCCGTTCACACGCCAGTGATATCACAAATATGGCGTCGTACATTCACCGAATGAAAAACTTCTCTCGACTCGATAGGAATTGGCTCGTACAAGCTCACAAAACAATACTAATGGAAAAGCGTCTTGAGTTGAATGTGCATTCTCTGAGGGCACAAGAATACCTTTATAATACATCTACGACTGCAAGCAAATTGTCATTTCGTATACGTAAGGCATCGAGGGTTTAATAAAGAAGTAACCACCACAATTACTCATATTATTCCTCACCGATATTTTCTTTATTGTGGGTACAATTTTAAGTTATGGCCTTAAGTTAAGAAATCTGAATCCTGTGTCTCAAGCTAACAACTAAAAAGGGACAATACTAATTATGTCAATAGTTTCCAATGGACTAAGTCAGATATTGAAATTGTAGAGAGTTTTCATTTACAGCAAGAAACAGTATAAGACAAGTGAAGAAGAGTCTGAAGTCTTCATTAAGCGAATTAGTCCTATTAGCGATGAAACAATAATAAAAGAATCTTTAAAGGAGGTTGTGGACAATGTCTGTAAACTCCATAAGAGCAGATGTTAATAGTAAATATCCACAGATAGTTAATGCAAAAAAAATGTACGCTTTCTAGCCAAACCAAGCCAATATCTGGAAGAACTAAAGTTAATTTCGTACAGAAAGTTTTAATGAAAAGTCATTTCATTTTTCAAAGATGTTTATGACTTGCTTGGATTTCAATTCATTTTATTATTTAGTTTATTTTATTTCTATTTACTTCTCTTAATGCATTCTCACATTCATCCTTAATAGGTGTTTAACGTGGTGTTTTTCTATTACATTCGTGCGACTTTTCTTAACTGTTTCTCGATGATTTCTGGTCCTTAAGCTGTCTCCCTTTAATTCATGCGTTAAATGATTCTTAAAGTTTAATTTATATGGCAGCCGCCAAATAACCATAAATAGCATTTAATAGCTTTCAGTTTTACACAGGGACACAAGCACACACTCATACACGCATACGTACATACTTATGTATATATATACATATGCACAAGCATACGTAATCTTTAATATATGAACACATCACTGAAATGGTCATTGGGTTCTATTCTGTTGGTCTTTCGTTATGCTTCAAGGTGATTTTAATTACATAAAATTAATTTGGATTAATGTTTACCAGCAAGCTATAAAGCGAGAGTAAAAGAGAGGGAGAGAGAAAGAAATAAGGCGCAAAACTGAGTTAGAAAAGAAGAGGGCTACAAAAGAGTGCTAAAGCTACGCCATAGGAACAAAAATGCTTTTGATAGCCGTGTAATGTATATAATGGCTTTGATAAATGTGTAGAAAATGTGCGTAAATTAAGATTTTTTCCAGACTAATGCAAAATATTTATATTTTTTTTCTCTTATCTAATTTCAGGTATTAAAGATCCTCATCTGGAAAGACACTCAAACAAAGGTACGTGTAAAAAAAAAATAAATGCACATATATATAAAGCATAAAAAACATGCTAAAATGTCATAGTCAAGCAACACTGACTGTAAAATACCGCACATTACACACCCAGCATAATTGCTTAGCTGTCTACGTTATAATACAGCAAAAAGAATCCTTTGTTACTCTTTACGAAGGTCTCCTCTTCAGGCGATCCTCTGAAAGGGGTTCTGAAAAATGGATAAACGTGATCAAAATTTATTACGAATTTTTATATCAAACCTGTAATTGGTAACAATTTTCACCATCAAATGTTGATGTTTAACTGTTGTTGCCACTCAAGGGCTTATTAGTTGCAGGAACGTTTATATATAACAGAAGGCGATTTTATGAATACGATTCGACAGAAGGGCAGGCGGCCAGACGGACAGACAGGCTTAGATAGATTCAGAAAGTGATTTTGAAACGATCGGTATAGTAAAAGTTTGGTCTATCTCAAGTCCTTCTGGGTGTTGGATATGTCCGCACAAACTTAATACACTCTTGTATTATATAAGCAGTGTATCCTATGAACATCGCGACTTCTAGGTTGAAAACAAATACACATGATGGGATATTTGGCTAAAAACGATTTATTATAGAAAATATATCCGAATCGAGTAATAGTAGAATAATTGATGATTCTATCTCAAGGCGCTCTTATACACATTCGAATAAGGCGAAGTCAAGTTCAAATAACCATCGATTCGAAAATGAATATTTCAGTCACTAAGTGCTCTGCACATTTTTCGCAATTTATTTGATGCATCGTATGGTTTATGTCCTTTAAGAAGTTTCTGTATTGTTTTTGTTAGTGCCTACGAAAGAAGGTCGACCACGTTAGTCGAATTTCACAATAAAAGATATTAATAAAGCAAATTAAGGTTTTTCACGCTCCAAACAATTGTCACAATACTGGAATTGGGCTAATTTAAGAGATTTGTTCATCTCTTAAGATCTTTCGAATTTTTTCGATGACTTTTAAGTTATCAGCTGCTGGGCTTCGTCATCGTTCAAAATCGGCAAAAATAAGTTAAAGTAGCTTCCACTTTCCCGTCTAATTTGAGTGCTTTGTAGCATTCACATGCCTCTCGTGCTGCAACATAGACGAATTGCCGAATTATTCGGTTTTTTGCAATATTTTCAACGCAAATAACTTTCTTCTGAAGTAGAAAACTTGATCCGATCTCTTTCCGTTTTGCAAAATTTTTCCGTTGAAAAAGGTGCGGAGCATTCAGAACGATAACAGCAGCTCCAAACGTTAAGTAACATATTGAGCGATGCCGTATTTCGCTAAAATTGCAGCGTCTTCTTTGACGACGATCTTCAGATTGATAGAATTGAGCCGTTTACATTGAAAATGACCTAAGTCCATTTTGCAAATTACTCAACCTAATTGTTTTAATGTATGTGTTTCCGTGCGTCTTTTTGATATTTAAGCAATTAAGCAATTTTCTCTTGTCTGTAGAATGTCTACCATTGCTGACTAAAGGCAAGATTTGAATCAACTTCTCGATGCCGATACTTGATGACTACAGTTATCGCATGTAAACTGATCATCGAACAATCAATGATGGCAAGATATTCTCAAAATTTTAACATTTATTTTTAGACGGTTAGACGGTTGCTAGGGCTTAAGGACGAAGTTAAAAAAAAAAACAAAATCGTTATATATTTTTCGCTATAAAAATGAGTAAACTATGTAACGATGACATTGCTGTAATCAAATGGTTATGGTAATATTTAGGGGGTTATTTTAATTAAGTCTACTTCATGTTATATGAAATATTTTTAAACTTTTCAAAAAAATTGAGTGGCTTTGTACTTTAATCTTAGAAAATTGTTTTATATTTGATTTTTATTACGAATTTATTTTAGAAAAAACAAAAACAAAATCCGGCGAAAATATGAAAAAACCACTTCAAACTGTTTAAATTTTACGGAAGTCTGCGTTTCGTGTATTATATACGTGCGTGTTAGTTAAATTAAACTGAACTCGTAAACAAAGTAAATAGGAGGATAAAGAAGAGGTTAACTTGTATGTGGTGGTTTTTTTTTCGTATGCTCAATAATGAATAAAACTAAATTAATAAATATATTAAATAATACCTATAAAATTTTAAATAGCAATTATGATAGGCATCCATCCATGCATGCATCCGTCCGTCCATCCATCCGTCTATCCGTCTGTTTACCACGCAAAACGTTTTCTTATTACGCTCCCCAAATTTTGTGGTTTGTTTTATTTTACAAGAAAAAACAAAAAGAAGAAAAAGTTATTACCGTATAAATAACTAGGAATATAATAAAAGGCAAAAACAACAATTTAAGTAAATGGTTTTAATATGGTTTAAGTAAAAACTAGAATAAACACTCACACACTGGCTTAGGGAAACACATAAGTTCACACATAGAGAATGTAACAAAACACCGAATAGAGCAGAAAGGCCAGATCTCTTAGCCTTCTTAATGTATATTGAAGCCTTTAAAACGCAATCAAGCCAAAAATTAATTAAATTTTGCTTTTTTTTTCATCCTCTTATACTTTCACTCCTTTTGGTTGTTTTGGTTGTATTTATTTGTTTTTTTTTTTGTTTTTTCTTTTTTATTATATCGTATAAACCGCACACACAAATTGTTCGAATCTAAGAGAAAGTTTTTTTTTCTTTTTATTAAATAAAATTAATTAATATATTAAAATGTGTATAATTAAATAAGAAATCATTCGAGAAAATCTTTGAAAATTTCATAAACGCTACACAAAAGCCTTTTACAAAATGCCAAGATATTTTTACCTTCCTTCCTTTCGTCCTTCCTTCCTTCCTTCCACCCTTAGCGAATTCAAATCAAACTTTTGACTTTTATACAATAAGTACGTCGTGTAGCTACGTTTACGTTAAACACCTTCATAAACACATTTTGATACGCTGGGCAAAAGTTGAAAACTTTGAAAATCGCCAGGATGAGAACGAAGAGTCCGTAGCAAGGATAAAGAGTGAATAAGTAACATTTTCACATAGCAGATATTAAGATTAAGATGTTAAATTGTTAACGTCTTTCCTTTTAAGCAAAACAATTATACTATAGTTGAAGTGGTTGCAAGAATTAATATTACTTAACGTTGAAGCGTGTATTTCTCTTAGATTTAAATGACAATCTGCAACAACAATGTCTGAGTTGATGGAGTTTGTCGAGTGAGAAAGTGAAAAATTAAAAAAAAAAGATAAACTAAGACTTGATAATTTTATTAAATCATTACTAAAGATCGTAACGAAAATCGAGCGAACTTCAAACTCAAAATGCCTTGAAACATTTGTGGAACGAATTTTAACACTATTTGGAGATCACCTCGTATCATAAACGCCAATTGGCGTCAACTGGGGAAAGGACTTTAACGTCATCGATAATGATTTGGAATTAACGTCGCTACACCGTAATTTTGCGGAGTTTGCAGCATTCTTTTTGCACACGGCATACTAAAACCTGAGCTATAGACCACTGTCCGATTTTTTCAAGATTCTTATTTTTCTTTCCGGGGGATTCCTTTAACCACTCGTTCAATTATGTATTTTTAGTCTTTACAGCCTTTGGCGTTCCCGAAGGTAATCAGTTTATCTTTTGTATATAACAACGCGTTTAGCGAAGGTGAGATGTCAGTTGAAGCAAGCTTCTAGCACAGCGCTCAGTGATTCCACACATATAAATATCATTCCTGATAAATAAAAGACGTCCGTCAAAATTTTCCGCCATTTCGCCCATTTGTTTACGAGCTTTAATCGTTCTATTGACGATACTCCTATTATTTTTGGAACAACGAAAATTCGAATTTCATTGTTTTTAGCAGCTAAGAACATCACAGTCAGGCAAAAGCGACCAGTGCATACTTAAAGCATCGGCTGATGAGATCCAAATTTTGTAAAGTTAATTTAGTTGTCAAGTAGTTTACTATTCTTCACCTCTTTCCGTTATACACAACCACAAATTACACTTCGCGCCAGATAGAGACTTACTTTCCACCACAATTCCTATCTCGTGTATAAACCAATGTGATTCATATTTCCCACGGTTAATTTCTAAGTCAAGTTATTGCTATGGTGCAATTCTCAACACAAAGTATTAAAAATTGGCTTTTTTTTGCTAAAAGATTTATTAATCATGAGGACCCCATGCAGGATGCGGTCTAAAAAGTAGGTCCGTAGGATTCAAATTTGATTTGGTTCATTTTTATGTCAAATTATTATTATTATTATGTATATCATATTTCATTGAGAATCCCTAAAAAGGGTCTTATATATATACAGCTAAGTGATCCGAATTTGATACAGTTAGGTTTCGTGTCAAACTGTTCTTCTGAACTAATTTTAACCATAAAATATCAAAAATCGGAATTTTTCTTTTTTTTAGAGCATTTGTATGGGGATCAAATCAAAGACAAAGACGGACCAATTCGGTGGGTATTACACATCTCCGGACGAAATATTAAAAATTAGACCTTTTTATGGGAAGAGCGTTCAAAAAATTGCTCCATTCGCTTCAAAGTTTTAACAACAATTTAGAATGCCGAATGCGTTATGTGGGGAGGGGCCAAATAAGTGCCACAATCAAAGCCAATTATTCCGGGTAATCATAAAATGAAGCTTCAAGCGATAGCTGACATTTTAAAGCTGTCGACAGGCAGTCTATTCACTATTTCGTAAGAAAAGTTAGTCCCGAAAGAGTTGCTTTGCAACTCTGCTTCGAGTTTATTCAAAGCAGAAACAATGCATCAATGTAACAATGTCATGTAACAATAACTTAGAGTATGCCCTCTACTCGTGTAATACAGTAACGGCCAGAAAGAAGTAAGGTAAGAAGAAGGGAAGGAGATAAGGAAGCGTGTGCAGCCTAGTGAGTGTGTGCCCAATCCATAAGTGTTATGCCTTTACAACCAGGTAGAGGTTACCTACCTCATTGACATTTCAACCCACTTACACAGGTTTAGTAGTTGCGATTCTTACCTACTTGGCAACTCAAGCGTGCAGTGGTTGACTGCAGTGGAAAAATTTCGTGGATGAAAATTCGAGTTGCCCCCCGTCTACGGTATTCTGCAGATCTGTCAGCCAGCAGCTATTATCTGGTTGCAAATTTCAAAGGAAGGTTGTAGCGAAAAGTTTCAAACCCAATAAAACTACTACTAATGATATCAAATGACATTGTCCCACCTTCAAGGTCAACGGATCTTTCTTTCGTAAATTTTTATACAAAAACGCATCCAATATATTTCCTCTAATGTCACTAAATACTAGTTAGTGGTCATGAATATGATGCCTTGAAAAGATTGTAATTCATTTATGGATTTCCTGTAGTCAAATTATGGTCGATTTAATATCAAGTAATACTACCTTTACTATTCGACCCAATATTCTCTCAACTATTTACTATAAAAAAAGTCATCACTCTCATCCTATAAGAGATTGAAAAGAAGATGAAAATTTGTATATTCTACAATATTGGGTGGGCGTGGTTGATTTTTGATATACTTGTAGAAAAATTTTGCAAAAATTTACAGCGTGTATCTGTTGTGGTTTATGAGCAACGAGCAGAAGACGCGGAAAACAAAGGTGTTTTCAGTTTTGGTTGTATAGACTTGTGGGCGTTGTAGGTGTGTTCTTTTGGCAAATTTGTAAGCGATATCTTCGTTTGTGCGAACGTGACAATGTGTACCATGCCTGTGGTACTACACCGCTTGTTAGGACAGATGGACGGATATGAACACACGGGCATACCTACGTGTTCCGAATCTAAAAGTGGCTAAGAATTTAAATACTTTTTGCGTTTTTAAGCTTGTTTCTGCACGTTATAAAGGTATTAAAAAAAATTAAATCTTGATGTGCTCTAAAATTAAATACACCCAGCGTAACATCCATACAGCGTCATCCATAGAATATGCGTTCAAATTTTTGTCGATTTCTCTGCTACAATCTGATGAGTACTGAGCAAAGAATCAAATTTTTTCTCCTTTTGAAGAATAGAGGTGGTCTTAATTTACATGGTACTCTAGGCGGGTTCTTCAACTGATTTGGCCCATTTTCAATACCAACCTGCGTTCACGAACTTTCAAATTTGAAGTCGATAACTTTCTTTTTTGCGGCCAGGAGAATGTTTGCAACTAATACTACACGGACGAACGGACGGGCGTGCTTAAATCGATGCAGGATTTGATGCTGGTCACGAATAAATATATTCTTTGTGACGCTTCTGGGCGTTGGAAAGTTTTTGAAAAAATGGATATGTCACCCATCCTCGGGCGGTGGGCACAAAGGAAGAAAAACAAAATAGCCTAACTTAATTAATATTCATTACCTATCCATTAAACCAAGTGATTTGCATCCTTTCAATTTTTTTTTCCTCTTCTTACCTATTTCTCCCCCATTTTGTTAAAACAAAGAAGCAAAAGAAAAAAGAACGACTTGTTGCTCTTCCTTGATTGTTTCGATTGCTAATAAAAGAACATTCATTTCTTTTAGATTTATGTCGTTCATACATTTAACCCTTTTTATTTTGTTTTCTTTCAAAATTGAACATCAAAAACATTGCACAATAAACACTTCATATTTGAGTAGACGACATAAACGTGACATATTGCACAAGCCCATCTTTATACGTACTATATATACATTTGCATATATATATATTTCAGTACCTTTAATATATTGAGACTTTAATCAAAAGTGCAAAAGGGTTGAAGGAAATTCCTCGTAACTTGGTTAAAAGGATTGACTTTAAGAAAAGCAAGAAAAGAAAAAAGAAGATAAAGGAATCAATAAACAACTTTGTTAGGCTTAAGCCGAATCTTTTCACATCCAGTACCAACTTGCACACAACATTTGATTGCTGATGTAATTTCCAGGGTCCTTTCATTCGATCTATCGACAGTATAAGGTCTTTTGTATATATAGATAAAAGTATTCTTATACTATTCGACAACACCCTATATGCAAATCCATGTTTCCGCACTCTTCTAGGGATGGTTTTGATCGCATTTACGGTCGGATGGTTTATCAACTTCAGCTGAATTTCCGAATTTGATTAGGGAAAAAATTTGATGAATGAAAGCATTTAAGTTAACATTTTTCCAAAGTTTAAAAAAACATAGAATAGTGAAGATATTTTTTTGGATTGCTTACCTCAATTCGAATGACAAGGAAATCTTGCGATCTTAGCTATGATGTCAATGTAAACAAGTCGGGCATTATTATGAAATCGATTTCGATATGTAGAGTATCGTAAAATCTTTGATTTATGTGTAATTGTATGCGTTGCAACCAGTTAATGAACGAAACATAACTTCTGTAGGGTAGTGACCACTCAAACATCAAATGATAGGAAATATTTTCCTGAATCGTTTTTATCTTTACACACAATTTACGTTTTATTTTCATATCTAAAGTCTACCTAAACAGAAAATCACCGAAGTTTCTTTCGCTAAAATATTTCTTTTCCTTATCATTTCCTTTAGAAAATGATGGACCATTATAAAAATTGACAATTTCATTAAAAAAAAAAAAAAAAAAACGGAAAGATTGTCGAACTAGTGCGGGCCAAAGACAAAGTTCGCAAAAATCGCACTAAAAAAAGTTAAACAAATATTATACTCACACATCTCTTACTTTGTTTGTTTTCTTTTATTTTTTTGTTTTTTTGCTTCTTTACAAAATATATGTATAATCGGGTAACAAAATTCGAAATTGTTATAAAAAAGAAAGAGAGAAGAAACTAGTATTTCGGTTCTTCCTTTTTTATTCGTTTGTTCTGAACAATGAAATTGAATCTTTGTTTGTTTAACTTTGCCGTCCTTCTCAATAGGGCCAAGCTTCACCTCTCGCTTACGCGTATGCTCACAATACATAAAGCATTTTATAAAATAACTCGATTGTCTCGATTGTCTAGTGAGAAGATGTAAAGCAAAAACTAAAACAAAATATAAACTTTGCTAAAGATTGGTAAAGATTGGTAAAGAAACGTATCTAAAAGAATTTCAACTAATAAAAATCAGGCACTCAAGTGCGAAAAAATCGCGCTTTCAACATTATCAAAAACGAATTTCTTTTACATTTACTCTGCTATTCAACAATATGCCACAAAATAGCTTCATTCGTCTCCTCTCCTTCCTTCCGCGCCACGCCAAGTAAGTACATGTTCTGCTAAGATTTATATACATCTAGTGTTTGCCTATGCCTTTGCCTTGACTTGACTAAATAAATAGAGCAATGATATGAACTGAAATTGAGTGAGAAAGAGAACGAATTTTTTCGTTTCGTTTCATTTCTTTTGTTTTTTTTTCTTTTCTCGATATTCTCTCTACAAGAAATTATTAATTTTGTCGTTCCCCCTGTGACATCTACAAAAGTAAGGGCGAAGAAGTTTCTAAATACATTTAGTTTTCTTAAAATAATCTCAGCCTCAATCTCCATCCGTATTTGTTAAACATTTAGTTGATTGAGATTTTCTTAATACCCGAAAGAAAGCTGCAGAAAATCGATCGAACCACTTTGAGCATGTCCGTCTGTCTATCTGTTCATCTGCCCATCTGTATAATGTCGACTGTAAACATTCCTTTGGCCGCAAAAATGAAGCAATCGGCTGCAAATTTGGCAGAAGCATTGCAAGTTCTTGTACGCAACTTAGTATTGAAAATGAGCTAAATTGTTTGAAGGACATGCTTGTAGTATCACGTAAGCTGAGAACCCCTCTGCTTTTGAAAGGAATACAAAATTTGTTTTTGGCTCATTACTCATAAACCATACCAGGTAAATGTACAAAAATTTGAACGCATATTCTATGGGCGATGTAACATCTGTACAAAACAGGAAAAATTCTCCGCGACTGCCCAATATTATAGTATATCAAAATTTAATGTTTTCTTCAATACCTTTATAAAGCGCAGAAATAAGCTTCAAAACCCCATAAAGTACATAAATTCTTGATCAATTTCAAATTTGGAATGCATCTAAACATGTCCGTCTGTTCGTCTGTCAATCTGTCTGTCGGCGCAACTGTATACTATTTTGGGCGAAATGAATATATCGCCTACAAATTTGCAAAAGAATTTCAAAATGACCCAAGCCTATCAAAGGACAAGCCTACAATGCCCGCGTGTACTGCCTTTGCCTTACGGACTTTCTTTGGTTTTTACTCATAAAATACAACACGTACACGTAATAAATTTCCGCATTTATTCTAAAAATAGAAAAACCAGACACGCCCAATATTGTAGAGTGTGAAAATGTAGTTTTTTCCCCTTTTTTTAATTTTTAGGATCATGGTGATGGGTATAAAAGATTCAGTCGTGACTGCGTATTCCATACGCGTTGTTTAATCCTTATGCATTACAAATTATGATAGCAATGGAAGTTCAGGGCATCGGCTTCTAATGCTGAGTCTCCAAGATTCGCTTTAGAATGTTAAATTAGATTAGATTTATTAAGAATGCAGTATTCATCAGGGATCTCATCTAAAATTTTTATTCCTCTTCAGCAGACAAAGCACTATCGGGAAATTCAGAGGAATGGTAAAATGGATAAAAGTAGAATTTAAATAAATAATAACAATAAACGGCCTGAGCGGCCGAGTAAATAAAAGGATCATGACTAAACAAGTCAATGGGCGTGGGTTCAAATCTCAAGTACAGTAGAATTTTTTATAAAAAGCCGACAGTTTTAGATGTGCTAACGCTTCAAAACTTTAGTCTTGGAACTTATTTCTGCGGCTAAACTAATATTAATAAAGACTAAATAATTATAAATTTGAAGAAAGTAAATAAGAGTTAAATAAATAGTCGAATCGTCCAAACTCTGTTGCTTATGGATCTTAACACATTATGTAAATGAAAAAAATGGAATCTTGATTTTTCTTCTTTTTTCTCTTTTGACAACCAACTCAATCAAGCATCTTTTCAAGTCGGTCTATGAGAAAGCTGTACTTATAGGTGCCAAACAATCGACAATTTTCATTTTTTTAGTTTACTTTACTTATCGAAAACTTCTTGGTAATCGTGCGAACAATTGAAATACCGTCCGTTTATCTAGTAAAGAATAAATAGTCTTGATCAGCGAAAGCAGCAAAATGTATTTCGCCGTTTATTGTAGC
This sequence comes from Glossina pallidipes, assembly GCA_000688715.1. Classification (NCBI taxonomy): domain Eukaryota; kingdom Metazoa; phylum Arthropoda; class Insecta; order Diptera; family Glossinidae; genus Glossina; species Glossina pallidipes. The sequence continues at coordinate 2,857,873 of KK499771.1, read as the reverse complement.
CTGCTCTTAGAGTTCTCAACTCTTTTAAAAGTGCTTCTGTAAGACAGACGTTTATCTTAGGCATTATTCTTAACAATTTCGTAAAGTTAACTAAACTATGTAATCGCAAATAAATATATCAATTTTATTATAAAAAAATTTTCACATTCGTTCATCCGAACATCATCGCAAGCATCCAATGGCTTCTTAGTCGCAGAATTATATTCATGTATCTCTAAAGGATGGAAGGACGTGAGGCTAAAAACGCCATAAAATATGTTGTTTACTTTCGATAAAAAGAGTGTCTAGCTGTGTGCCTCTCTGTCCATCAGATTAAATGTTCCTAACAATATTAAAGCCTTATATAGAAAAATAGAATCGATTCAGTCTCACATTTCTCTTTCGACATACGTTACGCTTGTTTTAAAACTGAGATATGGCCATTGCGCGCGATGTTATTAAAAAGTTGTGAGCAAGCAATGCTTTTAGTTTTTTTAATTACCGAAGACTTTCTGCCAAACGCACAAATATATATATATATATACAAATGGCTGCAGTCAAATTAGTAGTGACGGATAGTAAAAAACATGCAGTCCAAACTGCATTTGAATTTCTCCCTCACTGCAAAAAAAGAAACGAAAACAAATCTCGCCATCCAGGTTGAATTAAATCTCACATGTTGGGTATCCATGATTCGTCTTAAGGATTATATTTGATATAAGTTTTTTTTGCAAATTTTTTCTTTTCATCTCCATTTCATTGTTAAAAGCACTTACCGAAAATTTAGCAGAAGAAATTGTGGGCAAAAACGCAGAATAAAAAACAAAAACAGAAATGAAGAAAACATACTCGAATATCAGAAAACTAAATCCACAGTCTTGTCTAACTCCCGTGTTCCTGTGTGTATGTGCGTATTTTGAAGAAAGAAAATAATACAAAGATACTTTATAAACTGCAATCGTGCAATAAAAATCAATTCATTGTTCATATAATACAGAGCGGACGGTTTATTTGTTCATCTTATGTTTAAAGTGAAAGCAAAATAGGATTTATTTAGTGTAACAAAATTTTCTTTTTATTTTCACAAAAAGTAAGTTTAACGTTAAGAGTTAAAACTTGTTACGATCGCATGGGTTTGCCTGTATAAGTAGTTTCGTGCGGTATTTCGTAATCAAGCGTAAATTATGTGAGAATAATGGCATATGTGGGATCTGGTTGAGAGAGAGACAGAGAGAGAGGGAGAACGGGAGTTAATATACATAGCACTATGTAATCTATCGAAAGAGTTATAAGAAAAATTAAATGTTGGCTTAGAATTGTGTTTACAAACATTTGGGTTCAGAATAATGATTGCTCAGCTTGAAAACCGGGTTAAGCAGATAGAAGTCGATGATTTGCAGTAAATACAAACGTTACTTTATATCAGGAACATGCATTGCTTCGCTTAATATAGTTACTCAGGTAATGACTATTCAAGATAAGGCATCTGCGATGCGAAGTGGTCGAAAATGGGGCCCGATCACGTATCTTCCATGACACAACCCAGCATTACTCAGCGGTAGTCTTGCTGGATAGAAGCAGCTGGTAACAATTTGCTTACAGCAAAGATATTCGACTTTATCATCCAAGTCCCTCTAGCCTGCATCATGGATCTTACATTTCATTTATTTCTATGTAATTTAGCATATAAAGTAACTTAATAATAAAACAAAACTTTACAGTTGTTCATATAACGGCTTTTCGAAATAAGAAATTATATGGGACCCGATCCGAACCATTTTCAATAGTGTTCATCGTTGTAGAAAAAGCACTCGTCGATGTATCATATTCCATCATCGATCTTTAGGCTGAACACAATAACTCAAGACCGATAGACAAGCTAGTAAAGGTAAGGAAAGGGGTGTCTATCTCAAGTCCACAGACTGCAGTATTATTATACTCCAAAATTTCCAAAATTTGCTGGATCATAGTGCATTGGACAAATGAAATTGACGGAATGTGATAGGTTTTTGAAAGCCTACCATATAACAGTTCATGCAAGAGGTAAGCCTTCACATGGCAAAAAGTTCCAACTTGTAATATTTCCTCCCAAAAATTTTGCCATAACAGTAATTTAAAATGAAAACTCACGGCACTGAATTTGGACTACGTACACCTAACTAATTCGCGGATAATACCGCACATACGGTTTCTTATTAAACGTAAGCCTTTATTTGCCGACAAAGTACAATTTTTAGCAATCTATGACAAAAATAAGTGAAAAATAATAAGAAAAGCATTTGAACTGCTATCCCGCAAGCTATGTCTTTACGAGGAAACAACGTGTAACTTTTGGTACGTTACCACACAAAGTAATGAGGAATCGCATTAGACGATTTGCTGTAGGGTGTTTACGGATCAGTTTAGCCCGGCTTCGATATAACATTTTTACTCGTTTTATAAAGCAAATTGTTTAGAGATGACCCGTTCAGTTCGAAGTAGCCCCTCTTCGTATAATAAATTTCCATCCCGAAGGGAGCATACATAGCATAAGTCTGCTTAATGCGAAATTCGTTATGAATTTCTAGTTAAATTGCTGAAGAAGGAAAAAACTGAAAAAAACTGAAAAAAGAAACAGTTATTTGTGGTCAAAGAAAAAATCTCGTAACATGCATTTAAAAATTATTGAAAATGAATTTTTCAAAAATTGTACAAAAAACAATTGTCTTTAGAGGAAACGGTTACATTTAGCCAAAGATTTTAATCAATTTTAATTAATCCTTGTTCTACAATGGCCCGGCAACAAACAATGAATGGAACAAAGTATTGACGTACAAAGTATATGGAAAACATTCATATGTCAACTGCGTAACCTATCAGAATCGAAAGCGGAATTGAAAATAAAAAAAGAAGAAGAAAAAATACACAACTTTAGTTAAATTGTCTTTGTTTCAAATGTTCATATAAAAAAAAAGTGGAGTAGAGTGAACAGAAGAATAGATCGGTGGTTAGCCATTCATAGGATTTCGATGTGATTTTGTTTTTTTCTTTTTTCTTTTTTTCTTCGCTTTTTTTCTTTTTTGCCCGCACATCAGTTTTATTATTTCGTCTGTTTTGGCTCTTTTTTATATTGTTTTCGGGGTTAGCAAAGCATATGCAATTTATTTTGAATTTTTCTTGTCTGCTCAAGCTTGCCAACGACAAATTGCTGTTGATGAATCCATGCCAACAATTGCTGGATGATGTTATTGTTGTTGTCGATACTGATGACGATGATGATGAACTTTTATTGTCATTTTTGGTGAGATACGTTTTTCTCCTATTTTTACCCTGCAAGCCTTTATAATCCTTTGGTTGGACTCGCTTTCACGTTCGGCTGTTTTTTTTTTTTCGATCATCATTTTTGTTTTTGCTCGTTCAACACATATTTCCAATAATTTAATTTATATGAAGGACTTTTTTATGCTCGTATTCTATGGTTAACGTGAAATTTGTTTTATTACAAATTGAAAAGTTTGCTGCACTTTCTTCTTCTTCCTTGTCTTTTTTCCCTTTTTTCATTATTATTGTTTTAATCAATCAAATAAATTTGTTTGCATTGTTGCGTTATTAAAAAAATGCAATTTGTGTGTTTGTTTGTGTATGTAGGCGCGCGCGCGTATGTGTGATAACATATAAAAAGCTTTGTTAAAAGGAATTATTTTAATAGTCCGACACTAGTTTTTCATACGTCCAGCTTAATTTAAAAGCGGCAACTAAATCGAATTAAACAGCTCGCAAAGCAAATGCATTTTACTTTTTTTGGGGAAAATTCTTACTACACTTTAAAGCATTGGTGAAAGGCATTTTTAAAATCTATTAAATACTAGGAGCAATAAGTCGATTTCGAATTGAACTGTCACTGAAAACATATAATTGGTATTGCAATAAATTCGTTCCGTTTCTTGATAGAACTGAACTTCATTTAATGCATATGCAGCTAACTTAATTACTTGCACACCTTTCGGTATATTTTTCAACATTTGAGACTTCGGGATAATTGAACGTATCAGGTACGTTTCATGAAACCACCAGTTTCAGCGGAATGAATTTATTTGTACATCTAATACGTTTCTATGAAAATGACGTCTGTCCATCTGTCCGCCTGTCCAACTGTAGTATCTGTGGTAAATATTCTCCCCTTCAGAAAAATGAAGATATCGCCTATAAATTTTGCAAAACAATTTGGAAATGACCCAAACTGGTCAAAGGACACGCCTACAAGGCCCACACGCGTAAGCAGCAAAAAGTGAGAAGACATTTGTTTTCCGTGCTTTTTGCTTGTTACTCTTAGACTACAGCACATATATAATAGAATAAATCAGCCGCGCCCACCCCATATTATAGAGCATGAAAATGTAGTTTTTTTCCTTTTCTTAGTCTTCTTGAGAATAGCAGTGATGAGTAGAAGAGATTCGGTGCATTTTTTCATTGTGGATTCAGGTGTTCATTTTTTGTTAAAGAAATAACGAGACCTTAGTTTTATTTTCAATTACATTACAATTTTTAAAAGCGATCTTTATTAGGAGGCACCTAAGCATTCATATTGATTAAAGGGATATCTTATTCAATTTCACTCAGATTACTTTTTAAGCATTTTTGAAGAAATTGAAAGGGAAGCCTCTCGGAGTTCATAAGGAAAATATATTATATATGCCCAAGAAAAAATAAGGTCAGTTACACGTAGTTTTAATCGCTTCAACATTAAACGATTACAATTTATTGTTTATTATTATACGTTTTTTATTATTATTATATATAATGTATCGGCTGATTGTAATGTTATTTAACCCTGTTGTTGGTATTGATTGTAACTCTTTAAACCGATTTTCTTTATCACCTATCACGAGTTTAACGTGACTTGTTATCCAAACGGAAGAACATGGAGATGAACGATCCTCTCTCCTTATTTTGATCGAAGTGGTGTTGCCAATTATCAGCAATCGCATTCGAAACGGTTTAACCTTTGAAAACAATATAGCGATGCCCTTAAGGACAAGTCTCAAAGCAACTTACTACCATACGTGAAGAAAAAACTATAGTATTTCGAAAGAGGGACCAAAACGAGCCAGTGATTTTTAGTCCTTATAATATGTGTTTTTTTTGCCATGCGAGCTGGGGGCAGAAATTTTCCAGAGTTACTACTGGCCGGCATCAACAGAATACACGATTAGCTATTCAAGACGGCTACGTACCAAAACTATCCCCCCAACCAAGATATTACTTCGACCACCCTCCTCCTGCGCACTATGTGATGGTAGCTTAGAGGAACACACTATTGGCTTCAACTTTGTCTTCTCTCCAGCCGCTATACTTCTCCGTGCCGCAGCTCTTGAAGCACTTTCCTTCTAAACTGTGATGCTTCAGGGTACGTCAATGCCGTTCATATCCTTTAACATCTCATTCTCTCTCTACTTGAAGTCCACCGTACTCAAACCTATTGCAGTAAAATAGAGCGTGCTCTACCTTTTTCTCTGAATCTGCAGATTCCGGGCCGTTCCTCCTAATATAAATATGGGTGTGTGTGTTTGTTTTTAAATTACACTAAACACTTTTAAATAATTTCGCTTACTTTGCGTAATTGATTCACGGCCTGCTATGTAGCTAATTAAAGTTAAACGAAAGCGATAGTCGCTCATTACTTTTTATAATGCGGAAGAGAAAATAGTTCCTTTAAACACTAAAATTTAACAACGACACTCACCTTCAATGAGGCAATGTGTCTTAAACGCAGTTATATACATATTTTATATGTCTGTATATATATAAATATATTGAAGAACACTACAACAAGTTGTAGATCTCAAAATGCTTTTAGAGTTTTGTGAATTTTAAATATATCGAACATCTGCTCAAGTATCATGCTAATGCGATTTACGTTCCCTGGTTACTGCATAAGCCTTATTAGGATTTGCTTGCGATTAAAAGAAAGTAAAATGCGAGTTAGAGTGCGAAATACTTTTGTGTTCAACACCGATAAATGGGGAGAGCAATAATTTCATTACTCCCCATACAGGATGGTTAAAGAAAGTGATTTAATTTTGGAATTGCAGTCAAAGATGTAGGATGGGTAATAATGAAAATTCCACCGCCATCTGGGGACGAATAAGTAAGCCCGTTGGAACCATTTTCGAATAAAACATGAATGTAATCCTGACAGATATCCGAGTTATAGTCTTTCGAAAACGTCTTCGCGGAATCGAAAGTTATAAACGAAAATACAAAAAAATTTTCAATTTTTCTTCTAGGTTGTCTTAAGTTCATATCTCTTGTGGACGTGTTTGTGTGCAGCTCACACCTACTTTTTCCACGTACGGTTTCCCATCGATCAATGAGCGAATATTTGTGCCAAACCTTATCTTCCTATCTTCTTTTTTGCGGGTATGGCGAATCCACATAAACGAGTGATCAAAACGATCCCTTTCGGTATCAGATAGAAAATTTTGGATTACATGTTCTTAAAGGTCACTAAAAAATATCGGTACTTTACATGTTTTATAACCATTTTTTTTTTGAAGCTCGCAAAAGGATCATGGTGGCGTACTCGGTAACTCTAGTGTCAAACATAAGTTGTTGCCTGGAAGAGGGACCTGATAAAAAAGAATCATCTTTAAATTTTCAAACTCTTTAGTGTAAACTTTAAATATATTTGACTGTATTTTATAATTTCAACGTTTTAGGACTTAAGTCCATTTATAGCTTACAAGCGTCTCATTTTTTTTCCAAACCTTCTTTGACTTTTTTAAAAAAAGTCGTCGAAAGAATTTTTATTTCCTTTGCTGAACTAAAGTTGTTCGGCGGCAGTAGGTAAAGCGCTCTCGCAATCAAGTCAATTTGTAATAAACCCAATAATTCTTGAATATGTGTGTGAGTGTGTGAGTGAGTAAGCGTGTGTTTTAAAAGTGCCCCAAAATCATTAAAACGAAATATCCTGTGGGCAGAAGTAAATTAAGGCAGCTTCTCTACGGTGCGCGTTTATCTGCGTTTTATGACAATTTCGATGATCTAATGCATGTAAGAGGATGTGTGAAATTATAGATTTATCCTAAGGCGGGCAACTGTCAACACGGACGGTTGATTACAGGCACAATACGAGACAGTATTAGCTAAGCCTAAAACTTACTTTGCTACTTATTCTTGAGTTGTTCCGTAATGGTCAAAATGAAAACTTCAGTTCGTTTTTTTTTGGTTCTCTTCGTATGATAGAAACGACATTTCTGGGGTGCTATGTGACACAATTACAAGTATACGTATGTAATAATTACTGCCACACCACTGCCACCTTCCGCTGCTGTAGTGATTATAACGTGTTGAACGTTAGAATTTAACGCATGCATGCCGAGGCATTAAAGTTGAGTACGGCCATGTTTGACACAATGTCAACTTTTTAATAAGGTTTGCTTAACAAAAGCAAAACGAAAAAAAAAGAAAAAAATATTGAAATTGTAACAAAAATCACATACCGTTCAAAACCGTTTTTGATGTCTGGCACGCAGTTGCGGGTATTATTATCGGAGAAATCATCTGCGTTTGTGTATCTAAGGGATGAACGATGAACGCACGAAGGATATGCTTTTCAGCGTGTATTTATTTGATCTCAGGGGATGGTCAAAGGTTCAATTTTAATGAACCCTTAGTTCTACGCATAGTTTTTTGTTTTCTTTTTCTTATTCATTTCCAGCAAATCATTTCAAGCAAAAGCATTGAAAACATTTATATGAAAAAAAAAAAAAAACTCATTTATAGGTTTTAGAAAAATGAAACAAACCCTCTGCCATCTCACCAGCCAACGTAACGGGTCCTTTCCTCACATATCCTTATTAAATCGCCTCTTCTTTCCTCACATTGTTACTACTGCGGCTGCTTCCACTGCTAACACGAACACGACTGTTGTCTACCTTCTGTGTCATTGTTGACTTTCGTTTGGATTGAAATTGCAAATTATGGAAATTCATCATTATTGCGTTTTTTGTGTTTACTTCAGTAATTATTTCTTTTCTTTACTTTTTTTTTCTCTTTTATTTTTTGTTTATTTGTGTATGTGTTTATTATTAGCCTGATTTCTTTACTGGAAGCAAAATAATAAAAAAGAAAAGGGTAGCTGAGCTGCATATTTGTAATCGTAGAATTTTTCGTTCTTCATTCCTTTAGGAGTTTCGGGGCAATGGTTAATGAGCCGAATACGTCAAAACTGGCATTGAAGGCAAAAGACAACCGGGGCATAATTTGTTTATAATTTAAATCAATTATATAATAATTTTTCAAAGCATCGCCTAGCGTTTCATAATCACGATAAATGCATTCTACATACATACAGGACTTTTAATCCTGCCATCTTTGTTAAATATACTGTCCCTCAAAAATGGGTCGCCTTCGTATCGTTTGAACAGTAATTCCCAAAAACCTGAGTCGCTAAGTAGTTAAAATCGTGACTTGAGCTCCCTCCCATGTCACGATTCCTACGGAAATTGAATCTTTATATATTAAAAAGACCCAATTTTCCATATTTCTTGATAGAAATTCGTTTACAAGACTAATTTAACATAAAAATGAACTCTGACGACGGACATCCATTATTTTATCCCCTCTCCTATAAGGATTGTAATGAAAAATGAACCTTCATCTGGCAAAAATCTCCAAATTTTTATATTTTGTAATAAAATTTGATTCGTGATAGTAATTTGACATCAATATTAACTGGACCGAATTTGAACTTCATGGGTAGATTTTTTAAACGCGATTCCATATAAGGCTCTTCCGAAAGGAAGCCCGTCAATGACAAGATTTCATTTGTAATATTTTGCGATGAAAATTGATCCCTGGCAGCAATGTAGCATAAAAATAAACCGTAGGGAATTTGGATCACATAGTTATATTTTTTAGACCCAACCATAAAAGAGGTTCCCATTAAAACCATGTCATTCTATAGCGAGAAGCTCTAACCTGTAGTCTCTTAGGACAGAAACAAGCCAATTTAAACCAATTAAGTTGACGTTCTGAACACCCTCCAATAAGGGGGGCTTTTGGCCCTTTGCAAAAAATTAGTTTGCAAATTTTGGTGTATAATTACGAAAATGAATAAATGTCTGTATTTGGCGAAGAAGTGTAAAGCATCGAATAGTTCGCTGCCTATAGGGTTTTTCTTGCTTTCATAGACTTCATAGACTTTATCAAGCGAGACAATTTGGTCGACTTGAGCAAATAGCGTGTGAAACATTGAAATTTTCAGAGCGGAGAAAAAGAAATCATTTGCTCGCTATTGACTTCAATAAAGCATTTTCACCATAAAACTTACGATTTTTTCCCATTATCCTGAGAACCGCTGACCCTTAACTCAAGCAATATTATATAAAATATACGGAATTTTTTGCACGATTTTAGCTCCTTTCCTAAGCACAATTATTTTTCACTAAGTGAACAAGTGCTATAATGTTTTTTTTTATGTCAATGGATTGTTCCCCTTTCTAGGCACTATTTCCACTACGAGAGAGTTAATGTTATCATAGTTATATTTATATAATTTTTAATTTCTTCCTACCTAATATGATGCAAGCACTTTTAACGTTACGGTAATCAGTCAAGAAGATAGCTAAAATTGCCATGATTTGCTAAAGCCTTGCTTGCCTTGCATTCCTCACCATATATGATATTCGGCACATATGAGATTCTCTGAAGTGAAAGCGGTGAACATACTATCCCGTTAAGCAGGTTAACCATAAAGACAACTCCTAATATCTCAGGTCTCCTTTCAAGCGTGGGAAAGTCAACGAAAATATCAGCCTAAACGGCGTAGCGCCAAAGATTAGACAGCATCATTGTATTCGATTAGGCCAATGTGAAATCTTGATAACTTGGTACCAGACTACGGATGAATATTTCAAAGTCCGTCAAACAATAGCAGCATGTAAACCTCTGGCAACTTGAGAGGGTTATAAAATTCCTTTGACCATCTCTTAATAATGCTCTCTGCATGTATATTGATATGTAAACTGAATCTGCCTGCAAACATGTTTTCACGTAATTCGATGATATTTAATGTAAGCAAACCAATGAACCTTTTTCCGAATTAAACCGAATTCCAGATATTTGCCATCTGAGGTGAATATGCGAAAAACGTCTCTGTTCTTATTCCAAATTCGGATCGTGTTACCAAACTATGACATAATTTGCAACGAATACTTATGAGCTAAGGCAGTGAGTGGTACAAATACCTTTGCCATGAGTTGAAATAAAAAAAAAAAGGAGAAAGTAAATAAACAAATTTGCTACAAGATTTATAGTGACTGCGCTTCAATCCCTTTACACAACCCCACTACACATGTGTATAGCTTTCCGTTGTCACAATCTGTCGATTGGAAAATTTTCTTTTTGAAAATATATTTGTTTACGTTAATTCATCATCAACAGTATCGCAGCGATTGTCGTGAATGCAAACAAATTGGAAATTGTAACATAAACAAGAGAGGCTTTCCGGGTTTACAACTCTTGAGAGACGCGGGGTTGATTATTTGTTACTTTCGCGGTTTTGTTTTGAGCACATGTTTCATTTTTTTCCTTTTTTTCATTCTAACGCGAACAGATAATATATCATTTTCTATGATCTGGGATTTTGTGGGAATTCTTTTGTATATCAACGCAGCGACTTACACATTCATATACGATGTAAAAATCACGGTTTGGATGCCTGTATTAATGCAACTGAAAACAGCGCGACATTCAAAGCACAGCAACAACAACAATTGATGATTATATTTGGTGAGAAGGCAGTGAAGCGTTAAAATCTGGATTTCCACAAAAACAAATCATATGGATTTAGAATACGAAAAACCAACACAAGGCACCGCGAAGTGTTCCCTTTTAACATATGCCGCAATTACTTTTAATAATGCAGTCGAATTGACAAATTTTTGTGTGGCCACCTATGAGTGTTAATCTCGAGATCTCGTGTGTGTTTGGGTCAGTAACATAAGTCTCTGGCCTACTGATGTCGGTACAATTTACTAATGAAGAAAAATAAAACAAAGATTCGAAGTTTTCCGTTTCTATTTTCGATGCAAATGTTTTTAATTTCATCTAAGCGTACTCTCTCTCCCGTTAAGATATTCGTAATTAATTTCAGAGAAATTTATATCAAATTTTTGTTCTATTTTCGCTCTAAAAGCAATTTGAATAAATTTGAGTGAATTTCGATATAAGTTTATTAATATTATGCAATATTTTATAAAATGAATGTCAGTCAAGCTGTCAGCCGGAAAACAAACAAAACAAGAAAAAAAAGAAACAGAGAACAACAAACTAAAGAAAAAGCAAACATAATAAACACGGACGCGTATATATCAGAGGAATAAATGTTTAAATAATACGAAGCTTGAAAAGAAACTGAAACAGAACAGAAGAAAAACAAAAAACAAATGAAAATTTGAATACAATTCGCAAATGAAGGGAAAAAGAATCCAAGCGAAATGTAGTTAAACACAAACATCGAAAAAAAAAAGATGAATGAATGAAAATATAATAAAATTGACCAAGAAAAACGTAAAAAGCAATAATAAAGCAATGAAACAAAGCTAAGATTAGCTGATATTTTTTTCTCTTAAAAAGAATCAACCATTACAGAATAACTACAAAAGTCGCTCTGTCTCGCAAAAGGCTAGCAGCTTAAGACGAATACTTAACGCCTACTAACCCAAGCAAATGAAATTTCTATGTCCACAACAGAGAATATGTGCGGTTATCCAACGGCTGCACCTCAAACTCGGCTTGATTAGCACTTCGATTTGTCGGTCTCTCCGTCCGCTTGTTAGAAGCACAATTAACTTTCGTCTCGTCCAATAAACTCAGTTTCAAATCCTTCCTTTTGATGTGTGTGAGGTTAAGTTAACAAATAACACTTAAGAAGCCCCTGGTTCGGTTTTAAAAAATTCACAAAAAACCGACATTTTATCCTTTGCACGTGACGGGTTTCGAGCTTCTATCAAGTGAAATAGCTGAGGATTAAATTTGATATTAAATATACACGGCATAGAAGTAAAAATCAGCCACAGTTCGTCTACATTTCCTGGAAATTTTCAAAATAATTAAATTGGAATGAAGAAAATTGCGATTATCAGCCTGATGCGATGCAATGAGACAGATGTTGCCAGATTTCATATATATACAGGCATACAAGATGTAATATAGATATCTAGATGTATATATGTATTTATACACAGTTTATACAATTACCGATTACTGAGGGGATGTCGTGTACAAATATAACACGGTAGCGATCAGAAAGAAGTAAGGAAGTAGAGGGATAGGAAGTGTGGCCGTAGCACAGGGGATGTGTGCTCAAACGGCTACTGATTTAGAACTCATTACAGCTACGGCCAAGCATTCTCTACCGTGCTCTAAATTGAATCGGCGAATACTGACCTGTTAGTCGCAATGTCGATATGTGAACATCGTATATTATTCCAGGCCTTCCTCCTGTTGACTCATAGTGCGGCTATTGAAAATCCAAAAAAAAAGAGAGCAATAGGTCAATCGACCTTTTTTTTTAGAAGACTTTGGTAAATATCGAAATGTTATATCAAAATATATATATATTTGTAAAGAAAGACGAGAATTTATGCATCAGGTTTCAATTCCCTCTTTTCTTTTTAAATGTTGCGATCGCAAATATTCAAGACAGCGATTGCACAGCTGGACGAACTGAAATCAAGTTGACGTTTACTCTTTATCTAAAATACACATGTTGTGCGTATTGCGCCACTGGGAAATAGTGTCTGCTTGTTACATAGTTTTTAACATGTATTTCGGGGTATAACGACGATCTTCGGATCGTTTGATTTGGTGTACTCCACGTTTTTTGTGAATTTAATCGTTGTGGAGCGTTAATTGTTATCAAAAATATATATAAAGTCTTCTCGATGCTTCCGATGTACCTTTTCAGATATTACACAATCGGAATATTAAAATTAATATACTCTCGTTTTGGGAGTATGGTTAAGGAAAACATCAACATCGATGCTAACCAACACAAACAATCATTGCATTTGAATGCCATACGTTAAAAAGCGAGAGAGAGCGAACGAAATTCTAAAAAGGGATAGAGAAAGGTGCTGTGTTCGCATACGTAATGAAATGAATTTGAATAATTTGCTTTTCATTCGGTACACTCTGGTTACTTCCTTTATCATCGTCATCGTTTCTCTTGTTAATGGTAAAATCATTTTGATTTTTACTTAGCATAGTTGCTAGGTTCCTTAACACGCGGACTTGTGGTCACACAATGCTAATGCTAATGCTTCTCGCATTTGTGCAAGTGACGGCTGCTCAGACGGATGAATGGATGAAACTCTGGCATAGGAATTATTCACGATTTCGGCGTTCGTTCATATTTAAGTTTTATTAAAAATTCAAATATATTTTTTTTCTGAAGCTTATCATTTTAATCGCATTCCGGGTACTCGAAGGAGCAAAACTTTATTTACCTTATATATATATGCACATATATATATATATATATATACACTTTGGTTTAAATTCTTTCTTTTATACCGAAAAATACTGATAACGTTGATTATTATGCAGCGCACAGACATCATGGCCAAGGTTGTCGTTTCCTATCGCCCTACGCAACTTATAAATTTTAATGAGTCTGAGAGCAAAACCTTAGCTATGTTCTATGCAATGCGTGAATTAAATGAAAATTGTTTTATTTTTTTTTTTTTTTTCTGTTTCTTTCTCGATATTTTTATTCTTTTTTCCACCTGTTTCGCCCGGCAAATAAATGATAAGCATTTCATTTGATATTCATTAGTTGATAATACCACAAGTTATGCTATGAAAAATGTTCATATATATGTATGAGCGGAAACGGAAATGAAATGTTGCAGGTAATACAATTTCATACGAAAATAATGATACTATACTATGTACTTATCCTAAAAACAACGAAAAAGAAAAAGCATGCACACGCGTTAACGCGTTTATTATCATCATTTTGTAACTGTACATAATTTGAAGAAAACAAATTCGTGTTGACTTAGCATAGCAAAATAGCATATATTTTTATTGAGATAATACAACGATACCAATGTAGTTGAAATATGTACAGCTTGACAACAGTATGCGAAGAATATACAGCAAAAATGCAAACGTACATCTACAATGTTAATTGTTAGGGTGCAATAGGGAGATTCGATATTTTGTCACAACCCGAACGACACGGCGAACATCTTGCCGTGCATTGATAAAATTTAATGAGATTTATCGGCGGTAGGCGCATAGTTGGTTCTTACGTCATTACGTCCACAAATCATTACAAAGCCTTAAAGAACATGTGAATTTCCTCACTTGATCATCTACATTATTTATCGGCATAATACTCTGACTCGAGTTTGAAAAATCACGATAGCATTTAAAGAATAAATGTTTTGAGTAGCAGAAGAAAGGCGACGATTCAGTTCAAGAAATCAAACACATCTTTTAATATACGAGTTATGATACCTTATACGGTAAGGTATTAAGTTAATGCGGACGGACTTGAGAGAAGGGCACCTCTTATATAATACCGACCGATTGAAAAGCACTTTCTAAATGCATCTAAACTTTTCTGCCCTCCTGTTCGTCCGTCCATCTATATGCCATGTTCTCTTACGTCCGAAATATAGTTGGCAAGTTTTTTGAACACCGACATGTTTTGGCCCAGAGACGAACACTACTGAACGTGCTTCATATCGGACCATTTTTTCGATTACTTCCCACATAATGCCTTGTTCTGAAAAAATTTATTAAGCGTAGCGGTGTAGGGTATTTAATGGCGGGCCTTGTTCCATTATAGTGTTTTTGCTTGTGTTTATTTTTATTCACAAGTAGTCATGTACTTGACTCAGCAATTAAAAGCTATTTTCTAGCTAGAATATGATTTTCTAGATTCACATAAATGCGTTTATTTAAAACACTCAACAAGGTCGGCATACCGCCAGCCAATGCAAGCTTGAAAGTAACTTCATTTGTGATAAGCAAAAGTAGCTCAATTATCCTCATTACTTATACAGTCTTTATATAAACTTTTTAAAAGCCAGTAAAATCACTTATGGTGCAAAAAAATGTTCCATATTTCAATATTTTTTTAAGTAAACACTTTTGTGCTGTGCGTAATACGTTAATGGAAAAAAAGCAATTAAACTCGAAGCTACCTACCTAGAAAGCAAATCCATCAGTCGATATATTGAACATATTCACTTAAGATTTCATTTTAATTTGATTTGTAGCAGCACTCTACAATTGCCTATGAACGTAAAATCGTGCCTCAGTTAAGTGCATGTTTTTCTTTTCTCTTTTTTCGTGGGGGAGGGTGGGGATGGGGTTGTTTATCGTTCGGTCAAGCTATTTCAGCTCTTAAATGAACTGTCAAATGACCATTCTGCCGTCAATATACGTATATAGTTTGTGTTAAACTATACTACAAGGTATCCAGTTGAGTGTTCTTTAGACTTTCTTTCCTCCAGTCTTGAAAGTATTAGTCAACTATATTGGGATGGATCGTAGACTCAATATTTCCCTAGTGTAGTTGTGACCTCAAATTTAGGCTTTCACTTCATATTCGATTATATTGTATGCCTGACCTATCAGTAAAGCGGTAAAGCAAGATTGCCCGATTAGGCATAGACGCAATAAATTATGTTATACATCATGGATACATTATGTTTTTACTTGTTGAGCGTTTCGCTTTTTCTTATTTAATTTCCTTTTCGTTTTATATCCGCGTTTCCTGTCAATACAAAACTTGCTGTCTATTATTTCGGAAGTCTTCTGAGCTTATTTTTCAGACTTTTCAAATAAAATTGAGAAACTTCCATCAATCCACCGCGCTCCAGTCTATGAATTATACGCAAGTAAATTGAACGTAAATGGAGCTATTTACGTAAATTTTATTGCCAACAATTTTTTATTTATTTTATTACACATTTGTTTCGTGTGCCGTAATCCTTTTGCTTTTTTCTTTTTGCGATTAAATAATAAACAAAACTGAAGAGGAAAAAATCGAAAACGAAAAAAATCTTTCAATCGTTCCCTGTAATCATCTATGGTTGCATATCCCCTGATTATTCTTTTTTTCTCTTTTTTTTATTTACCTCCTTCTCAAGCGACAAATTTTATTGTCCTTTTATTTATTTATATATTTTTTCTCTCCTTTTTTTTCAAATAATTTAAGCAAATTTTTCTATTTTTATTTATCTATTTTGTTTTTTGTTTAGCTTAACCCCTAAGGATTTCTTTTTCCTGCCCCAAAAAAGAAAAAAAAAGGAAGATCCCTTAGGCTACATACGAATGCCTAGAACATACATTTGACAATTTTCTAAGCATCATTATGAGAAGTCTCTTAAATGGCCTCTCGCCTCAATAAGCAATTGTCGTGATTTTCCATTTTCCGTTTTGTCTGCTGGCTGCTGGCTGCTGGATGGTGGCTGCCTTAACAAAGGGTAAATGAACCATTTGTAAATTTTGGTAAATTGTTAATGTGACGTTTTGTTAAAATGTTTCCATTGACAACATTTTTAAAATATATACTAACTAGCAGGGCCCATTTATTTAAACCGCAAAGAGTATCCCTTCGTCTTCGAATATTAGCCGGTATTCAGACGCTGGAAAGTTTTTATTAAATTGTGTTTATGATGTAAGGATGTCAGGATATAAATGTGCTTGAAATGCCTGAAAAATATAAATGTTATACCCAGACGCGGCCACGTATACATATATATACATACAGTAAGACCTAGTTTGGCTTGAACTTAATTCCTCAAATGAGATTTAGTTGCTGCAATGTTCACATATTTTGACTTAAATTTGAAGCATACCTTTGACATTTATAAAAAAACATTGAGTGCTACTTCATAGATCCGGGGAATATAATCGCTGGAGTACCAATTCGAACTTGAAGTCAATTATGAAGGCAATTATGGCTTAAAAAACAAGTTAGGTTTTCATGTTTCTCAAGACTAAGCCCTGTGTTTGGATACGTTTAGAATCTCGACTGTAATTTCCAAATTTACTTGTCGATCAGGATTGTTTGATATGGCTTGGAGTACTCACGTCTTTGAAGCATCCGCTGCGTTCAGCATTGTCTCGTTTAAAATCATCAAAGCACCTAAAAATGGTTGTCTTCGACGGGGAAGAGTGCTCATAACACTTTTCAACCCTGTTCTGAATTTTGTCCATCAAAAAGCAATTTAAATTCAACGAATATCATAAGAAAGGTAGCGTGAGTCGTTGATAAGCGTTGTTTACAAGCGTTGTTTGCTAAGCTTGCGAACTGTAAAGATAATACGAATTTCTTAAAGCTAACATGCATTCTTAGTTGGCGAAATATTGACCAAAGTGTTATGCATTAGGTGGACAAATACATTCTGTGTACTTTTTTATTGATAAAATCCGAATTAATTTAAAACATGCCTGTTATAATGCTTGACAGCTGAAATATTTACCATCACCATCTGCTGTTTTTTGTCTCTTCTCGGATAGCTTATGGAGAGGCTAGCGGTTTCGAGATGAAATATTTAATGATTCCTTTTCATACACCTACAACTTTCTTGAACCGCTTGCTTACTAATGGCTATTGCATCGATTTCAGCAGAAAGAGCCAGTTTTACAGCACTTCGTGGGTTGCTCTCACTGGAGAGGAACGAACGTATGCGAGCGTTCATCACGAAGCAAAATTGCTGTTCGTTTTCCTTTGCCCGCAATAGGTCGTTTTACCTCGCGCGCTGCCTAGTTTGACTATCTTCACTTGAGATCATTCAGATGTAACGCACTTATCAAGTTATAGAAGTTCGTATTGTATGGTTTCTTTCCAATTCTGCCAAGCCTGTTTCTAGAATACCTATACCATACAAATACTTACACATACGTCCAAGCTATTTATACCTGAAATTTTGGGATAAATAAGTGCATCACATACGTCCCCCTTAAAGCAACCAAGCACTACTTTGGGATAGAAGCAGCTGATAAACACATGTCTACAGCGAACAGAATTCCTCCTGACCTGCATCGTATTATTGGCCATTCAAAGTGACTTAGTAACAAAACAACTTCAAACACTATAATGGGATACTGCCCAACAATAAATAGCCTGCAACACTCTGTAGATCTGCATCATTTCCTGAGCCAAAGATGTCACCAAACTATCTAATAAATGTCGTCCTTTAGGTTGAACACAAGAAAACAGCTTAGATTCATCGATTCAGAAAGTATTCTGAATGGTTATAACAAAAAGTACGTGGACCTCAACTCCTTCTAGATGTTGCATGCATGCGCACAAACTTAGTATGTACACTTGTACCACAAGTGGTGTAGAATATAAATAAATACGCGAGTTTTTCACTTTAACATTAGCTACTTTGTAATGACAAATCGCTTTACCTGGTTCTCGTGCTTCTCAATATTTCATTTTAATCGATTCTTCAATCAATTTTTTTTTTATTTCTATTATATTTCTATTATATTTCCATTATATATTTAGTATTAACATTGATTCTGTCTGATGAAATCTTTATTGTATTTTGAGTAAAACTTTTCAAATCTTTTACCATATTTTGTACTTGGAAAAAAACTTGGGTGCATAAACGGAAGATGTTGGAGATTCATCGGAAGACGAGCTATAGCGCTGGAATCAAACAAAATTCTCGCAATGTGAAAAGCACCATGGCGGATGGTTTTAAGTACAAAGTAATCACACAGAGAAGCAACAGCAATGAGTTAAGAAACTAGTGAAATAAAAATTTATGATCGAAATTTCGAAAAAGTATTTATCATCTCAACTGGATGTAGTTCAAGTATAGGTAGAGATCGAATCCGACTAAATAACCATATGCAAACCCGTTAAAGCCGCATTTCGTCGCTATTGAAGGTTCGGTAGTGATGCGTGCTCGAGCGTGCATGTTATACTAAGGAACATTTTATTTGAGATTGCATTCAGTTGCTTTATATGAAAAGCCGCATTCTAGCCGAGGCATATGTTCAGCAGTCGCAAAAGTTTCGTTTGGTATTCGACCTGAAGGCTTGTTATAATCTTCGCAGCATCTAAATACTTACGTTACAAAATACATGAAGATTTCATTCGTTCTATATAGTTAGTTGGGTTCAGCTAAATGAGATTGCGTTTAGTAGGTTCTTGTTATTAATGTGAACATGTTCAATTTAAAGCAAGCCCCGTGAGTCATGAATATTGCAATAATTATTGCAATTACCAGAGCTACGATCATTCACATAAGAAGCACAGCGAAAAACTTTATCTCCCCTTTTCTTACTATACTCGTCAAGTTAAGAGAATTGCATTGAGAGAATACAGCAAACGAGAGTATGTGTGGAATTTGGGGAGCGAAAATTCATGCCAAGATGCTCTTTTACTCTACTGATATCGATAAAACAAAAAGATGGCACTAATTGATTTCAATGGCCATTTGCTGATCGCAATGTTTATAAATTTTCCCAGGAGTTACAGGCTACAAATCGGCGATGATCAGCGAACCGTTTCACGATATTTCACGCTTGTAATTTACTCCATTTATATCCTGCAGCACTGGTCGTGTCGTGTTTGTGCCTCTTTATGGAACACCCAGAAGAAGTCATTTTCCAATTCGATTTAGGCTTGACTCTCATCCAACTGTTGTGCGTCCATATAACTTTGTGTTCATCATGCAGAGATGTTTTGACAGAGTTTAGTGCGCCGATGTAGTTTGTCTTAAGTGCGCCATATTTTAAAACAAGTTTTCAATACTGAATATTCCTTTATAAAAATTACTGCGTAATAGTATGTCGATTACCTAAATTAACGTCAAATATTTTAATTGAAAACGACAATATTTTTGAACTCCCGTCCGTACAACTGTTCCTACTAAAGGACAACCTTTGTGCATCACAATGGTCTAATATTGAATATTCGCTAGTGAAAGCTTAACCAAGATAATGACTTGACGTGTAAGCTAACTGTGCCAAGTTTCGACCACGTAAGTACAATTTTGGACTGCAATCGTTGTAAGAGTTCTCATGAAAAGTAAGATTTTGTATGAAAATTTCTAAGTTTGCTAAAGTTTTTCCATTTTGTCAAATATGAAGCAATTTGAATTCAAGTTCTGGACTCTGTCCCCTATACGGGCTCGGATGAAAACCATGCCTTTATTAGGGGAACTGCTTAACGTTATCTAATGGCTGGTCTTGCCAGACTGCAGTGCTTTTGTATGTTTCTTTTCAGACTTCATGTATACGCGTAATCTATGTTGTGCATATATGCGGTAAAAATCCTTCATTCTTTATTGACTTTACTATCCCAAGGAATCTTTAATTAACCCATTTTCTCTCTCTTAATACAAGGACATACGTTGTAAATGCAATGAGAAGCGTTTTCAAAATGTATATCATGAAACGCTTTAATTTCTATTCTCTTCCGCCACTTATAATGTCATCATCAAGGCAGCTATCAATCTTCAGCTAGTCAGTGTCTTTCTGTAAACTGAAAATTTGTTAATAATGAATTTCCTCTCAATTTATGTTAGAAATCGAAAATTATTCTCTCTCTCTTACCTTTTCCTCAATTCTATGCACAGTCAACTATACCAAGAGATTTTAGTTAATTAACCCGAATATGAAGTGCGGTAAGGTAGCAGCAGTGGGCGTAGTATGTAAGAAGTCATAGGCAAATTATATTATAAATGCCTTCAAGGGACAAAAGTACGTAACACAGAAAGTAGTTAAAATTATTGTGCTTATTTTGTCATGTACACAAACAAAATGAAGTCGATCCGTCTCAGTTAGATTGACAGGTAACAACACTTAAGTGCAACAAAAATAATTGAAATATTTTCCAAGATTACTTTCTCTTCGGATGTAAATTATGTTATGGGAGAAGGAATTTTTGAAAAAATTTCTGAAAGTGTTTCTTTTGGCATTTATGGGAACCGAATTGCCGAAGAATTTTTTGTTTTTTCTAATACTTTCCTGCCCCCTGCATATAACCCAATTTGCATAAGAGGTCAATTATTATAACTGAAGTAAAAAAAGAAATAAAATATATTTGACCTAAACAAATGACCGACATTCGAAAGTGAAGGTAAACTTTGTCATTTCTATGTGTAATGAAATATAAAACGAATTTCTAGCAGAAATTATTACAGGTGCAATTTTGAAATCACTAAAATGTATGAGCACATGTAATAAGCTCTCCTCAATACCGTGACTTAAACGTCAGATACACATTCATGCTTCCATATGCACGAAGCATACATACATTAAGAGTGCTAGATAGGAAACATTGAGCCGAACAGTAGATAAGGAGGAGATAAAGAGGAAGACCTTCAGTTTATTGCTGGCTTGATTAGATATTGCTTGATGATAACATGTGCCAATATATGTATATATATGTACATCCACATATATATATATGTATATATATATATATATATATATGTCTACGTATAAATATTTGCGTATACGTATACATATGTATTTATCTATGTGTATGTATGTGTGTGCGTTATATGTATTAACGAAATTGAATAAAAAATCAATCTCCATTCTAGCATAATTTGATTTCTATCTCCTTTTTTCTATGCCATATATCCTCCACACACTTTTCTAGTTTCCCTGTATGATTACTTGAAGTGTGTTGTCTTATGAACTGATGCCATTCTTGTACATGCATGCTAAGGCTGCAAGGATATATCGATGTATAAGGCTTTGAAAGAGACTCATTAACAGTATTGATCGAACTTTATGACTAAACGAATTTGAACTACATTTTAAAAAATATTTCTATGAAAATTTTTGCAAATTTTAAATTTAAGAAATTTAATTAAAACAAAAAAAATAAAACTCATTTCGAGAACTGTTGCCCGTCAAAGTAACAAAATTCTTTCATTTAAATTTCCTTTAGTAAGGAAAGGCATCTTGTTGAGTCTTATAGCCGCAAATGCAAAGTTGAGTGCTTCTGACTAGGATTGATTTGAAATCAACTATTAATCCGTTTCAGCATGCCTTTCGAGAAGGCCGGCCATTTCCTAATGGCTTGCAAAAGGATTTGAGTAGCTGATGTTTAAACTTCGATCGGCTCTTTTCCTTTCATGCTTTTCGAACCCGATAAGCTCTCATGATTTTAACACATTAAATAGAGGTCTTTTCAAGTGTGTCCTTTCCAATGAATTTCTCGTGAGGTCAAGGCAGTCACCTAGAATCCTTTCCATTTTCGTCCTGAATATCAATGATATCCCATCGGTAATTCGCACAAATTGAAATATAAATTGAAAAATTCTCATTGAATCAGACATTTTTCTCGATTATATATCATACATAGACCTCTCCGTAAATGAAGCTAAATCAGTACTAGGCCTTATGTTCAAAGAGCTAGACGATCCGTACCTTTTGCAAAGGCCATACACGAGCTGGGTAAGACCAATATTGCAATGTGTTTCTATCGTGCGGCCTAAACGTGTTTGTTGACTCAATAGAATCAGTTCTTTTTCCTTAACAATTTGGATTAGGATCACTGTTAACCTTTGCTACACTGGAGGAACGAAGGCTTATCGTATGGATTATCTTCATAATTAACTTAGCACATGGTACAATTGATTCGAAATAAAGTTGACGCGTCCTCACCATTCTTCTAGAAACTTAATTTTCATAAACCTCTACTAATGTAGACATAACTTTGAACTTTTCAACACGCGCAAGCTTTTGCGTAAAACTCTGAATGGCATCGCACTTTTAAAACACTATTAAATGAACTCTCGTTAAACTGATCGCTTTGTTTGTGCGGTATAAAAGCAAGAAAGAAGTGGGGAAAGAAAAAGAGAGCTAAACGTAACGACTTTTAGGATTTGCTTGCTTTCCTGACTTGGATCTGTACCAGGCCCGAGTGCGCTTCTGTGCTGTATGTGTACGCATTTGTTGTTCTTATATCTTTCTCGGTTTTCTTCGACTGACCGTGAGATATAAGAAATGGGAGCAGCAGGAAGATGAGCAGATATCACTTCAGAGATAATTCAATTTAATGCAGAATCGTAAAAGCGAGAAATTCGTGGTAAGAGAGACTGACGAAAACTATTCTGTTGTTTGTTATTATGCCACAGTAGACAAGCTACGCCTCCGGATCCTCAGCGATCAGATATGAAGGACGTTCTGATTGACTAATTGAGTTCATAATATATTATAGATGTAGAGATATTCTCATCCTTTTGAAACTTCCGTGGTTATTGTAACGAACTATTATTTAGAGAAGTAAAAGCAAAGAAAGTTTCATTGAAAAAGTTGCCGGTTGGGATGAAAGAAATCGACCGACGACTATGTTTGTTTTTATTATCTGAACATTATTACAGCCGGGCATATTCCGTATCTTTCATGATGTACGCATGGGGCTTCAGGGGAAAACCAGTCACCCGTGGCAATGAATGCCCGTGATTAAGAAAGAAAGCGGATTATTGAATAAGCACTTTTGTCCACATTTGCACTTAGACCGAGGAGAAGGAGAGAGTAACTCTACATAGGTATACCTATATATGCAACTCATAGTTAATTGTACAAGCTATTCTAAGTTCTATTCTCACGAATTTCGGCACGAAATAGGTTCAAAACATTTGATTAAAGACGCATTAAGAAAATCTAAGAAATTTGCTAATAATAGAAAAACCGCCTCATTTTTCATTCGCTTAAAGCCACTGCTGACGTAATTGTAGAATTGACATAAAAAATGTTTTTTCTACATCACAGTAGCCCATATGGAAAATTTAAACAATGAAAATTAAGGTAAATCTCTCAGAAAAAAAGAACAATAATATTAAACAAAAAAAGAAAAAAGAAAAAAAAAAAATGAAAAATGAAAAATTGAAAATTATTATTCAGAAAAGCAAGTGTTGATAATTCACACCAAAAACATGCATAATTAATAACACAACGAAAAGCGGAGACAGAGAAGAAGACTTACTTTAGAAGTAGAATAACTCAGCAATGAGGAGAAAGCCGCGCACATACGTAGCTGCATAGTTAGTGGGATGAGAAAGCCACAATAAAGACACACAGAAGGAGAGCAAAAAAGGGATAACGGCACGACAGAGAGACAGCCAAACCAACAGACAAAGAATGCAGAATTGTAAATGCGGTAAATGTTAGCAAAATTTATCAGCGCGAAGGAGTTAGAGAATGTAGGTTGAGTGATAGGTTTTTTTTTTGTGGATATATTTACAACTTCATTAGACCAGCTTCCGCATAATCATTTCCGTTTCAGTAAAATGCATGCACGCAAATATATATATATATATATATGTATATGTATATTTATATATATACATACGTACATACATACATATAGACATCCATATATACATACATACACATGCACACACACGTACAGACAGAAAGCGACGTTGACTTACACACCTATTCACAGGTATTAACGCTCGAAAATGAGAAGAGAACTCTTTTCATTGGAAATTTTATGAAAATTTTTGAACGAGTTTGAAGGAACGCAAAACATATTCATAATTCATGTGTGAAAATCAACAAAAGGCCCGCCCGACACAAATCCTTCTTATAACAACAAATAAAGAAATGCTTGAGTACGTAGGTAGGGAGAATGAAAGAGTTTTTGTTTTCATTTTCGTTGTTGTTATTGTTGTTGCCATTGCTGTTGCTGATGTTGCTTTCCTTCTTTCTTTATATATATATATATTTATATATATATATATATATATATATAATTCAAAATGATTTAATTGAAGCCTCATTTACATATTTATGATGATTTATGCGAAGCATTAAAGAAGAGAGGAAGAGAGCACGTGTGTGCTTACATAAAAGGGTCATAAAAATCGTTTTCTCTCTTTTTATGTCTAATATTTCATACACTTTTATATATGGCTAACTAAATTAGCCCGTTAAGCACACAGGTGTATGAAGCGAAGAAATTAATCAAATTAACGTTTTATGTTTATTTCATGCATTTTAGGTAAATCACGTCATTTCCTGGTTAATGGCTTTAGCTCTAATTTTGCACAACAGCAACAACAGCAACAGCAACAGCAACAGCAGCAACAACAACAACAAACAATCAGCGATACACGTAACATTTACAATAATCCATATACACCAAATACGGCAGTAACACAACAACAACAACAGCAACAACAACAACACCAACAGCAGCAGCCAACAGCAGCACAGCAATATCGCCAACAGCAACAATTAACACAACAACACATTTATAAAACTAACAATCAATACGATTACACTACAACCAATACTGCGAACGATAATACACAGCAGCAGCAACAACAACAACAACAACAGCAACAACAGCACCAGCATCAGCTACAGCATCAACAGCAACAGGCTTCAGTTATATTAAGTGGCGTTGGCGGTGGCGGCAGTAATTCCTGCAATACAACGGACGCGGAAAACGCCTTTCTTAATCATAATAACGGTAAGTGTTGATTCATTATTTATTTTCTCTCTTCATTTTATTTATTTATGGCAATCTTTCCGCGCGAAAGGCAGAAAACATCTAGAAACCAAATAGAAAAATGAAAAGAAAATGAAGAAAAACGTACATGAGGTTTTAATAAATTTTTCTGCGTTTCTTCGAAATGGGATGCGAGGCTACCCTATGCATGGCTACACACTTTATTGAAAGTGTTATTTTTTTAATTCAATTTTCTTTTGTACCATTTTGTCTATTAATCAACCTCATCTGCTGTTTTAAACCAATGTAACAGATTGTTAGGGTATATTACACGGATGGTTACCCGTACTCTAATAAATCTTCTCAATATCTTTTAATGTTTTTCGCACTAGCCATTTTTACATACGTCACAGAAGGTGTTATATTGGGTCTAAGGATAATTCCGTACCGAAATTTTATTACAGTTCGTTTGCTATAGACCTTACGGTCGCTTATAAATCAAAGTAATGCCACGTTATACCTAAATATGAAAGGTCAAGTATTTAAAATGGTATTTTCTGAGATCCACACACACCAACATACACGGAGTTTAGTTGTATATCAGCGTAATCAGCCAGCGTCACTTCGATTTATGTGACATTTCTCTGATCCCAATAAATCCTGTCGAGTAGATTCCTTTGGCTACAAAATAAAGTTAGGATGTGAAGGCCTCTTTTAATGAACTGCAGAATGTTATAAGTCACGCCCAGGAATGACAGACGAATGTTTGTAACGTAAATCATTTGGGAAACTTTGCTGGCGGGATTTTTATCTCGCCACAAGCATTGCTTTCTAGTGGCACAGTCACTAAGTAATTACTCGATCGCGTTCAACGGTCTCCATTTGGATAGAAATCGTTCATAATTTCAACAACAAAACCAATCAATGGTTCCAGGATTTTTGCTAGTCGCAGAAGCAAACAAAGTTTATGTATCGATGTCGCTCAATTGGACAAAACATTAGGTAGTTAAATTATTGTGAAGAATAGTTCAGGAAAGGCTTGATGCGGAGGATTCTGTTAAGAGAAAGCTAGACGAGATGTTCCTCAGATATTTCGCGAAAATTCTTCCTTGCTTGTGTTGAAGTTACATTCTGCTTTAACAGTTTCAATAAACATTTATTCTGGACGCCGCAGACTCTTTGAATAAATAATAAAATCTTCTCTCGGAAGCTTTCTAGATGTGTTGAGAAATCGTAAGTCCGACTTCTGCCAACGAATGAGAAAAAGTCGTGAAACAAAATGTATAAAGTATTATATGTAAAAAAATATAATACTTTGTTCATAAAGGCTAGAGGGTCTTTTTAAACATTTTGTTTGGACTCGTGCATAAGTCTAAAAAATGCTTTACTAATTCTCTATTGTGAATAGCAAGACGAAATTTGCTCAATCAATCGAGTGATCGATGCATTGATAGCAAAACAAAAGTTCAAAATTGCAACTCCTCTTATAGTTCAAGAAGAGCTAAAACTTGTACGCCTTATATCAGTTGCTGTATAGCGAACATGAAGTGCGGAAGGACGGGTGTGTAAAGGATTTTCCATGAGCTCATTTTTTATTATGTCGATGGATTCAGAATCATTTTTAAAAGACACATAAGTTTATTTGTTTATCTATCGCGCCCTCCATCTGTTTGCGTGATGTCAGTGCATTTTTTTTATGTTCAACCTCCTAGTAGTAGGGGGTTTATTTTATGACCCAATACTTAGGCGATGTCCACTATACATGGCACGCGGAATATATGGTAGTCGGAAAGAAGTGGCGAAAGAAAAAGATGGAAGAAGCGCGGGAAAGAGTGAGTAACCGCAACCTTAAACGTGGATGCTTGAACACGACTGCACATCAATTGTAACTAAAGTATAGCCTACCGCAACAGGAATTAACCCCATATATGTCGACTTGACAAGTCGCGCTTCTCAGTTAGTTAATTGTACGGCAGAATGTGATGATTCTCAACAGATTTTGAGGGAATACGATGCAAAAACTCTAACGAAGATGAATTGGAAAAGACCCTATTTATGAGCAGTCCCCATATATATACAGTGGTAGTAGTGGTAGTAGGTAAGTGTAGTAGTATTAGTAGTAATAAACATATATTCTTATTATTATTATTAATTTAGGCAAGAAAAAAGTTCTAAGAGTAAAGACTTAAAGGGCTAGGATCGAAGATTATCGTCTTTAATGAAAACTATACCCTACTTGGGATTTGAGTCCACGACCATTGGGTTGTTAGTCGAGACTCCTTGCCTGTTCGGTCACTCAAGCGGATAGTAGTAAATACAGATAACGTGAATAATTGGGGTGCTATAGATTAATGGACGCAAGTTAATGAACCCTCTTTTAATGGAACTGTTTCTCAGCCTTTCCATGATATCAAAAGCTACGCATAACTACATCTACTATTTCCTGAAGAAAATTGATTCACATAAAAGTAATTTCACATAAAGATACACTTTTGCAAGTCTAAATCACAAAGATTAAGTTTTATGGACCCCATCGCACACAAGAATTTTTATGAAAAAATAAGTCTCCATTAGGTATGCAAATAAGAAACCGTAATATATATTATCATTTTCATATAATAAATGTGTATTTTTACACATAATTTCCAGTTTCACAGGTACATAAGTGGTATATGATTACGACGCAAAGCGGCGAAGAACAATAAAATATTTGGTTAAAAAATTTATTTTTTTAAGTTTGAAACATACCTATCATACCTCTTACCATATAAGATCCCCCTGAAAAGTGTGCACCTTTATATAAAAATGAGACGTCATCCTCAGTACTTTATCAGGGCGTTGTTGGTAGTAATCTCAAGTATATAATGGTTAGCTTTGACCGAAGATAATATTCTGACTTGTTTGATATGAAAAGAAATTGCTGTAATTGATAAGCACCAAGAGAGCCTCAACTGATTTAAGGAAAAAGGGTGAACTGTTTTGATTTAGTATATAAGCGCATGTCGCGCTTGAGTTTATGAAAAATTACTTTTGAAGGTCCGCTCGCATGCGGATCGAGTGGGAACTTAATATTAATTCATCAACTCTGTAAGGGATAAATCAGTTTTTTGCTAATAACTTATATATTAAATTGATCGGAAAGTCATTTAGTTTTCGGTGGTCAAAATGAAGGCGGATAAATATATTATTATGGACGGTCGAATTCGGTAAATTTACTTGCCCAGCGATCTTACCAATTGTTATACGTCGGTTTGCATCAATTCGTCTCTTTATTTTTTGTCTTCATCAGCTTCGTCGACTGATCTTCTAGAACGAGGTACATTTTTAATAAGAAAATTGAAGGAACGAAATTATGCCGGAGTTTGTTGCACTCGAGTCTCCATAGCTGATAAGGCATCAAAGCAAAGTTACTTTGCAGAATCAAACAAATCTTTTAAAATCAAGCCTTCCAAAGGCTATGTTAGCCGTCAAAATACGTAACGAAAATGTGACTATTGGGAAGAAAACTGAAATGACTTTCGCAACAGACTAATTTATGCGTTACTAATGTATGTTATTAAGCATAAAATGAAAGAATACTATTGCAAGTGTCTTTTTATTGACTGTTTTTTACTGTCACTGTACTTAGGCTTTCTCTACTAAAGTGGATTGTGGGTTTGTTTGTTATATCAATTGGCGTTCAAAAATGCTTTGTATTTATTATGGCCATCAGTTGCCTATAGGTGACCTGTTTTTTTTTTTTTTGTGTTTTTCTATTACGATAAAGACACGATCGAAAACCTGCTTGATGGCCCTTATCTCGAGTTTGACTTCAATTCGTATTTTATTTCAGTAATTAAGTTAAATTTTATGTAATGTTTCCGTTATATTTTCCGTAAACAAAAATTACTAGAGCACAACGTAACATTTACTTGTTTTGCTTATACTAACGCGAAAAAAAACGACAACTAAAAGCAATGTAAAAATTGCTGACTACACGGCTTTTTTCTTTTTTTCTTCTAGTCTTTATAAAATCAAGCCCATATTATTTATTAAAGGGGTAAAAGAAAAACAGTAATATAATAGTAGGATTTTAGGCGCTGCAAACAGAACAATCATGATAATGATAATGTGTATCACTAGAATATATGGATGTTTTTATTATCATTTTTTTCCCTTTACGTCACACAAGGAAACTGCATTATGCAACTAGAGTTTCCACACACGGGGTAAATGGCAAAAAACTTCAAATAGATAGACAAGTGTAGATACTGCCGAAGTAGCCTAAAAGTCTACAAACAATTTGCCTCATTTTTTCCCTTTTCTTCTACTTTAGCTGCCTTTTAATAAGCCAGCGAAGAAATAAAAATGCCAATAAATTT
Organism: Glossina pallidipes; assembly: GCA_000688715.1. Lineage (NCBI taxonomy): Eukaryota > Metazoa > Arthropoda > Insecta > Diptera > Glossinidae > Glossina > Glossina pallidipes. The sequence continues at coordinate 2,828,083 of KK499771.1, read as the reverse complement.
TCGTGTAGGTGGTTTTTAAAGTGTTTTTCTTTTTTCGTCCTTCTTGCAAAAGTCAATGAAGCTTGAATTGACTTTGTTTTCTTCGACTAGGCAAACAATTGTTTAGTTTGTTTTTTGATGAAAAAACATTATTTTAATTTCATAATATAAAAAAGTTTTTCTAAATCATTCGTATGTTTATAAAGTTTAATGAAGTTAAACGTAAATATTTGCATAAAGATTTACAATTGGAAATTGAAGATAACAACACACATATATATGCGCACTCAGGTTTAGTAAATGACCCTCATACTCAATTTCTTACGTAAATAGCTGGCCGGACTCAAAAATTATATATACATACACATACACACACACACACACGCACACATGTATGTATGCATTGTATATATTTGTATGCATCTATTCATTATTTTGACATAAGTTAAGTTCATCAAATAACAAAAAAAAGGCAGACACGAGAAAAATCAAGGAGACAATTGGCAAGAAAAGGGTGATTTTCTTATACTTGCTGCGAGGATAAAATTGGCAAAAAGCCTAAAATTTTGCAAAACTCGGTTGTTCTCCATCGATAAATTTATTATAGCCAAAACAAAGAGGCTTAAGTAAATATCAAAAAAAAAAAAAAAAACTAAACAAGAAAAAACCATTTTTACAAACTCGCATACACTTGCTCACACCGACACATAAACATCAATATTTGATTGGTAAAAACCTTTACATTATTTTAGGCGTTTACTTTACGTCCACTCACACCATCATATCGCAGCCCTTTCAAAAAGCTTGTACAATACTTTCAATTTGGGTGTTTGTGATTTTCCTTTATTGGGATTTCGTTTATAAGATGGGTCAAATGTGATAAGTGTAACAAAGTTTACTGTTTAAGAATCGTTTGTTGGCTTTTGTGTCCACTCTCATCTGTCGAAAATACAAATAATGAACAAACAAATAAACAAACCCAACGAATACAAAACAACATCAATTGATACACAGACACACACACACACACACACACATATATATATATATATATATATATATATACGTATGTGTACGCATATATATAGACGATCCGTTACTCTATTTCTGACCATATGTGTTCATTTGTGTTTATATTTATTTGTTTTCATTAAAGTTGGTCTTAATTTAAATAAAAAATATTTCCTTGAATTTTGCCATAAATCTTGGTTAAAATGCTGCATAACCGACCGCTTGTAGTAAAATTTATAGAAAGGAATTCAACTATAAGATCACTATTATTAAATGTGTACGATGTTGAGGATGAAACATGTCATATTTTAACGCATTCCCACCATTACCTTACAAGCTACAACCATTTTTGGTGCGTCTGCTTTTGTAATTTTGAAAACAATGCAAAAAAAAATGTCTGTAGGGCAAATGAATTAAGCTTCAATCAGTTTTCTTTTTGTCACTACTAAAGCAAATTCACTTTCCGTCTCCTTTGTCTAAAGGTTTCCAAATCTTTTAGCCCAAAAGTTATTCAAGTGATTTATGATGTTGAAGAAACCAAACGTTTCTTAAGCAGAAGGCGACTTGCGTTGAGTTCAGCGTTCTTCATACACCTCACAATGCCATACAAAGAAATCATTCTCTTTCTGAGAACTATCTTAAGAAGGTACACCCCTGTAAAAGCCCAAACAAAAAAAAAGTGTTTTTAGGCCACATGGAAAGCTGCTAGAGTAATCATATTTGAGGGAGCTATTTAACGTACCTTCGAGTACGTTGTAATGTGAAAATATACTAAAAAATAGCAACACTGTAACATTTCTTTGGAAACATTTCTCGCAGTGAAGCTACATTATCGAATTTTTGTTCGCAAATGGTTTTAGACAAACGTAAAGACCTTCTTAAGTGATCTCTTAGCGTATTAGAAAAGTCAGAGGTCAACAGGTAAAACATTAAGACTCTAACTTCGAGCAGCTGTTCATTGTACGTAGATGGCTTTTCCGGAACAACCACATGTTCCACAAGGTTCAAAGCATCTATTAAGCAAAAAAAGAAAAAGAATTGATTTATTAAATTCTTTTCTGATCTCCTTTTACCGTAAGGGGAAATATATATGTAGCTCGTATCGATAGTCGTAGACTGTAGTCGTCAAAAATGAATTATGATGGATTAGAAACGATTAATGTGTTGAGCGCTTCCCGATCCTCGACAATTATTGCGAATATCTACTTAAGTTTTACGCAAGTACGCTCTCGACATGAACGCTGGTGTGAGTTAGTAACGCGTTTGTTTTTTCTTTTTTTTTGTTCGAAAATAAAAAATTTTGTGATCTTTGTTTCTTCCAGTATTTAAAGTATAATTAAATTTTTTATGTAAAGTAAAATGTCGGCAATGTTTAGTTCAGCTCTAAACTAAGCACGATTCTTCTGTCGAATTATTTCCGTAAACCTATGTTCGGGCGGAATATGCAAAACAGTGATTATTATTTACTTATTTTAAACAAAATTTCATAAAAATCAATTTTGTATACAATTCAAGAATAGCAACAAAGGTCGTCGTCTAAAAGAAAGGTATTTGTATTGGTCCATTTCTTCCTTTGTTAAAAAAGTTCTTCGATTGTGAGCAGATAACAATCGCGAATATCAAGTACTTGCAAGCCGGCTCGAATACTAAAGTGGTAGAGCATACTTGGTAGTAACCGTGGAGAGTGCTCAGTCGGTAAAATCATAGCACTCACCGATTGGGCAAACAGTTTCCAGGCTGCGGCCATCCTGTGTCTTTCTCTCTTTCCTCACTTTTTCCCGATCTTATCCCTGTTACACGTATAGAGAACATTCCATGAGTAAATCAGTTACGTAAAAAAAAAAAAACTCCAAGATAGGACAATCAACTATCTTCAGCAAAATATGAAAGTGTGGGAAACTCTTTCTGCTGTTTTTAAGGATGCAAGAGTTAAAGTCCAATTTAAAATGCGTACTTAATCGGATGTGGATGAACTGGGGAATAGAATAAACGCTGTTTCTTAAACATCAAAGCATAAATTTCTTTCCTTTTGTAGATGGAAAATCTTGTTAAACTTAAAGCATTTTGAATAGAGTGCTATCCACTATGTAGTTCTTATATTCGCAGCATTAATCGCAGCATTACTTGTCGTAGACGTTGCCCTAGAAACATTTAAAGTCTACAAAGCTCTTACTTTTCTAGACATTAATGATATCGTTACACAAATATTTGAAAGTTAATATAGAAAAGCGTTAGTAATGTTTGAAGAAAGTGATTGGAAACGCTATAGAACGTATTAAATTAATCAAAGTTGGCTCTTTACCGGATATTTTATGATAAAAATATGTCTTACATATCTTGATTTTATTAACAAATGATTGACACGTTAAGAGGATCAGTAATAAATCCTGTAATAAGTCCCGAGACTAAGTAAGAAAAAGCAAAACTGATATGCTACACCACTTGTGGTACAAGTATATATAAAGTTTGTGTGTATGTGCGTCACAACAGGAAGACTTGAGACAGATCCACTTTATTTTATTATATGGATTAAGTCAGAATCACTTTCTCAATAGATCTAAATTTGTCTGTCCGTCTGTCTATTTTGTTTTCTTGTTTTCAACCAACAGCTCACAACTTTTGAAATAATTTAAGAACATTTGGTACGTCGGCGTGCTTTGGCTAAACGACGAAAGCGATTGCAAACGGTTCGGATCGGAGCACTTTTTCAATTACTTGCCGTGTAGCGCTTTGAAAAGTTAGTTTATGAATAACTTTATTAAACGAAGTGGCGTAAGGCGTTTGGCGCACTGTGGATCACGACGGTTCGCTTACTTGTTTATGCGTCTTTCTTATTTTCTTGTTTGCAAAATTTAACTTTATTCGTCATCGTAATTTTGCTCATGAGTGATACAGCCATTCAAACGCTTCTCTAACATTGTGATGCCTTTTTATAGAACAAGCTGTGGATATTTTTCCAATATGCTCCAGTTGTCGTAATAACGTCATTACTTCTTCATAAAAAAAGATTACCAAACAGATGTTAGCCAGGCCGACGGAGTGAATTCATGCATTGACCGATCATGCGAATGGTTTCCTCATATATGTATAACATAGCCACGGTCGGAAAGGGGTCAGGAAAGCGAAAAAGTTATGGAGTGGCCATAGTTTGGGAGGCTGATACCTGAACGATAAAGGTTCAGCCTTTACCGACCAAGCACTCACTTTAGGTACGACCCAATACGCTCTACCGCACCGACAGCTGAACTCGCGAACACTGGGTTGGTGGTAGCGGTTCTTACAAGCTTGGCGATGCATAAAACTTTTGTCATCGCCGACGCAGTATCTTGCCGAAAAACAATTGGGTCGTTTTCTGCTAATCTCTTGACCCAAGCGAATCAAAAGCGCCATTCATTACTCACCGATTATCCTTGTCGGCTATTCACCAATAGTCGTTGTATAGAACGCCGCGCAGATCGACTGGTTGGTCGTTTTGCACGACTTCCACCAGGCTCTTTCCACTCGATTCGATTCGATTCAGGAGTGCAGTGATGGAGGAATGATTCGTTAATTATAAGCAACTTATGAAAAATTCCATTTGTGACAAGTAACGCACATGTTCAATGTGTTAATGCTTTAAAAATCTGATTGAGATAATCGCTCATAAATGTCTGTGTAAAATTCTTAAATGGATTGCCTTTATATGGTTAAGTAAGAAATTGAAAGGTTTTGTGGCGATAAACGTGTTTTTCATTTTTTCCCTTTGAACTGCATAAAGCAGCTATAAAAGCTTAAACTATAATAGTTATTTGATTACATATACACCCATGCATATATAGGCATACATATATTTATGTGTATATACATGTATATATATATATACATATATAATATACATATATAATATATACATATATATATATATAATATATACATATATATATACAAGTATGCATTACGGAGACCAACTATAAAAATCTCTCCCTCTATAGATTGCATTATAAAAATGCATAAATATTTCTACATAATGTTCGCAATGGGAAAGTAAAGCTTTTCGTTAACATTATAAATGCGGTTAAAAACAGAAAAGCTTCAATATAAACATAAAATTTAAAATTGAATTGAAATAGAATTTTTTAAGTAATGAAACGTAATTGCACAACAAATTTCCTTTAATGAAGATTAAGTTGAAATCTTTACGTTTTCATTTTTTCTGTAAAGTAATTCAAATATTTTGTACTTAATATATGAGAGCATAAGCAAGAATGCATTAAGAACATTACTCGTCTATTGCTGGGAGGAGGGTTGTTTTTATTTCTTCTGCAAATATTTTATATTTAGACCATATCTCGGCTGTCATCCGCTTATCTGAGATTTCGTTAAGTTTCCCCTTTTGCATTTTTTTTTTTTTGTGAGGGGAAATTTCTCCCAACATATATTTACCCCTTGTGCAGACGAGGTGCCGCGATGTGTGTGTTCCCCTCTTGCAGGAATTTGTAAGAGAAGTTTGCAGTAAAACTAACAGTAAAACATATTGTTACTCTTAATGTTAATTGTTCAGCGGCTTAGCAATAAGCGTTGTATGTGCCTCAAGAGCACCCGCTATCTTTTATGCTAGCTTCTTGAATAGGCCAACGTATAAACAAATGAAATAATAATTAAGGGATTGCATAACCATTTACGTAAAAAATTTCAAGACAGAAAAGAAGTTAGACATCCGACGTGAGGTAAATGCTTTAATATTCATTGCGAGTACTTTCTTGATTTGACTGACGAGTGAGGGAAGATACCGATTGGTTAATGTATCATACATTTCCTATATATATGTATGTACGTGTTTTATATTGTATTTTCATATGGTTGAGCAGCGCTTTGCAGAAAAGTCCATTCACCGGTTGTATCGCTCATACATCACATCATATATAACGTGTATCGTATCGTATATCGTATATATTTCAATTTTATTACGGTTTTTTTTCATTTCTTAATGAACAAATACTAGATTCAATTTAAGGTTTGCGTAATCGGACCGGATTACATGTTGCGATTTACCCCTTACGCATTAATAGCTACGTAGGCAAAGGATCTCGAATAAAAAAACAATGGTCGCGGGCTCATATTTCATACGAGTCTTTAATATGATCTAAGTTATCCGGCAGCCCTTTTAAGTCCACACTTTGTAAACTTATTTACAAAATATTTAGACAACGAATAATTAAATAAATAAACATTGTGGTCGTTATCGTGACCTCAGTACACAGAATAAGAAATTTTGAGTCTAGTGCATTCCAGATGTTTCATATTTAAAGTCTTCCACCCGCAGTTAGTGCAGGTTGCAAGAAATTTTATGAAATCTTTTATCATAAAAGATAAAAATCGTGGTAAAAATTGAACGGAAACCACTTAAATACTATAAGCTTTTTCAGTAACTTCCTTACGTTTATTGTTAAGGCATTATGTTTCACACCTCATGCATCGTACATAAAGGATGATGGAATCAGAATCTACACCAATAGAAAATTCATCGGTTGCAATTAATTGATTTCTAAGTTATACGATACGATATTTAGTTTGCAGCAGATGTTCATTTAAATTGGCCTCAGAATCAATTTTTTCAATATATCTTGATTTTTATGTGTTTAACCCAATTTTATGCTATAAGTGGTAAGATCAGAAGAGAATATTATATTATATTATATTACATTTTATTTCTTTCACGCAGTTTTCGTTCTGTTTCTCCATCAATTGTCGTCTTTTATGGGAATGTTCCGATTTTGGAATCGAGAAATCATTTAGGTCGTTTTTTTAAGGACTTCCAGGACAGTGCATGGTGATACGAGCTTTTCTGGACTTAGCCCAGTTTTCACTGTAGCAGCCTTTCCGACTCGCAATAGAGCAAGTCCACTAAAACGCTTCAATTGAGCCGTAATACCAACCTTCACTTTTCCACTTATCTGACGATTACAATAGACCGCCTGTCGAGGGTAAAACAAAAAGATTCGACACACAATCATTTACAGTAGATCTCGTTTCTAGTTCAGTTTCCTTTTGTAAAGAAGACAAGACTTTAGCAGAATGTATACCATGACCAGAGTTAAAAGTGCTGGTTTCGCTTTTCTTCGGAATTTGATATTGATGCTAAAAACCCTTTCCGTAAACAATGTTTGCGTGTCTTTATAGCAAGTTATGACAAATTTTTAACGTAACGATTTCCAACATATATATATATATGTATATATATATATATATATCATTACAATGTGCTTTTTATTAAAACTGATTTCTCGATACCAGAAAAAAATTTCGGCAGGCTCACCACTTAAGCCCACATCGCAATAGGTTGAAGTGAAAGGAAAACTTTTTATAGTTGTACAAGATACTATAACAATGGTTTTATATAAGCTTCGGATTTCAATAGTAAATGTCTTTCTTCAAGTGAACCTAAAAGCTTTTGATAGTAAGATTGCAATACTAACTAAAATTAATACAATAATTATTGCACCTATGGTTTGCTAAAGCTTAGAAAAAGCTACATAGCCGTACATTAAAATTTAACATAAAAGTTCCATGTTACCAAAAAGCTTAAAGGATTTTTAAGCTCTAAAATGTGTTCATGCATGCAGTAGTCTGCAAAAATAATGCAAAAGCACTTAGATAAATTAATAAGTTTTTCACGAAGCAGAGCGAGCTAGAGAGAATATGAAGTAAATGCGAGAAAGATAAAACGAGAGAGTTAGAAAGAGAGAGACAAAGACGAAGAGAGTACGAAAAATTGAGATACGAAATCTTATACATGGCTCTCGTTGAACCCATGTTTCCTTTTTTCTCATTTTCTCGCACGCTCTTCGCGTCTCTCTCTCTCTTTTATTCTCTCGCACTGCCTCTCTTCATCATTCTCCCTCTCTGATTAGGGCCATAAACAAAGCGTTTTCTGCAAACTGCCGTAGGGCATTTTTTTTAGGGGCTCAGCAGAAAAAGGAAGAAAAAAATCCAAAACATAAAATATGTAGCAAAGCATACCCTTAGGAGAAGTTTATTTGAAAATTTTATCATGTGGCTTTAACCGTATTCCATGTGGTATTGTTCGCTGCAAAATGTGTGGAGACCCTGAATTCTTGTTTTTTACCCTAGAGTATAGAAATTTCCGTCCCAAACAATGAGCAACTTTGGGAGCATAATGAGCAGTGATGATTATTATATAGGGGCTTAGATAGATATTTGCTGCAAACGCACAATAGTTGTACGACGACATGTGTATACTTGCTATTATTGAGGCCGCTCTTAATGTAAATGTTATATATGTGCCATACAGTTCTCTAACAGCTTTTGTTGTTGCCTTTTTTGCTGTTATTATTATTGTTGTTGGTAGGTAAGTCGGTTGCTTGCTTGCTTGCTCGCTTGCTAACTTGCTTGGTCGCTTGACTTCTTTTTTGTTAATGCAGCTGATGCGTCTGGCTGTTGCTGTTGCTGTTGCTTCCGCTGCTGCTTCTGCCGCTACGGCTGCTGTTGCTGCCGTTTCTGTTTCTGTTTCGTTTCGCACTGTATGATACTGTGATGTATACATTAACGATGAGGTGTTTTAAGTAAAATGTTGTTTGCTTGCATCCTTTATGGCTTTTCAGGCTAACATAAAATTTTTAGTCTACAACGAGAAGAGTTTACCGTGTGTCCGTTTGCTTCTTTTTTTTCTGTTATTTAAAGAACGCCGAAAGTAAATAAAATAATAATAGTAATAATTATATAAAAAAAAATTAATGAATAAATAAATAAAAAAAAATTAATAAAACAAAATTTTATACAATTCTTTTTCTATCTGTATGTATATTCATACTCGTCACAATTGTTCATGTGCATTAATTAGAAATATTTAAGAAAAAATAAATAAATAAATAAATTCATTAACGAAAGTTGCAATAGTTTATCCGAAGAAAAAAGGAAAGAAAAAGTAAAATAGAAAATTTTTTTTAAACACATTTCAAAATAAATGAAATAATAAAGATTTGTTTAAAAAGTTCGTATGAGTTCGTGTGCTGTGTAAAATTATTATAATATTTGTTTAAAGTTAAATTTAAAGCATTGTAACAAAGCAGCAGCAATGGTTTGCCCACATGCTTCTTGTGTTTATGTTATTATATGACCTTCACAGCTTGCTTAACAACTTAAGCATATGTGTTGCTTTACGCCATAGTCTTGTTTTTATATACATATGTATGTACATATATATATCCAACGCATATATATTTCTTGCGTTTTTTTCCTTGGTTTCTTTTTTGTTCGTATTTTCGTAGGCTATTTACAATTACTTTTTTGTTGTTCATATTGAGTGTTAAAGGAAATAAGAAGGAAAACAGTTTTAACATAATTTTAATCTTTGTAGATAAAACACGCACACACACGCACACATACATGAACCTTAATAAATAAAAAAGAAAAACAGAAAATGAATTACTTTCCCTGACCGTTGTACATTACATTAATCGCTAAAGAAAAATACAAAAAATTATATAAAGTTCTTCTTGTAACTTATTGAAAAGCTATTAAAGTTTATTATAATTCACTTAACACTAAGTTAGCGAAAGAACTTTTATTGTCAATTTGAATAAATTTATATAAACGATAAAATTCAAAGTAAGAGCCGGTAAATCAGATAATTGTCATTGCTTTGCTTTTCGAATTACAAGCAATGCTGTCGTGATTGCGAAGTAGAAAAATGCACATGATAATCGATCTTCGTTATCTAAAAGACAGCTAAGCTGGATTCTCATAACACTGACTATTCGAAATACATTGTCTTTAATTCGTATGTTTGATAGATAGTTTTTGTGTTCATACTTTCAAATACAATTCACTCGCAAAAACTACAAAGTGACACCCTTGCCAAGCAATTCTTCAAAATCTGCAACAAAAATAATTCAAACGTTACATTAATTAGCTTTAAAAGAAACAGAGTTCACCTATTCCTTATGAGAAGCCTTCATCAAGTCTTTATTTCATTTAAATCTTCATATAAACTGTACATTAAATAAGGAATTTTCAACGTATTCTTACATAAGTTCAACACCTGGAAATCTCGAAGTGAAGGAGTCTCGCCTGGCTAATTAAAACTGTTCAGTACTTAGAAAAACTCTTCTTTGAGATAAAAGAAAAATAAATATATAAATAAATAGAGTCGATAGTTGGAAATGTCGATTTTTTCAGATGCTGATACAATGTGAAAATTCTCATAGAAATTGCAAACCATTCTTCCAGAAACAAGGTGCCTAAGGCAAAAAACAAAAAAAAAAAAAAACATTGCCTACTTTTGATAGCTCTTTTAAATAATTAAAAGATGTTGCCGACTTCTTTAGGCAATTCTGCTTCCAAACCTTACCTTCACCAGTTAGCTGTGTATGACGAGTACATACGTCGTGATTCGTTCGTTCGTCTTTATCGGATTTCCTTCTAAAATTTTATCATTATAAATATGTATTTGCCGTAATAGTGTATTTTAGAAAATACTTTTGTATTGTCATTTGTTAAAATGTTTCATTACAATCTAATTTCGTATTCCCCCATACTCTACCTATGAAGAGTATCCGCGTATATCACTAGACATGTCGATACAGCCAACTGGTTAATAAGTGATCGATCATTAAAAATTTTTTCCTTCTTCAAAATTATCGAAAGAGCCATAAGAAAAAGTTACAAGTAAGAGATTTTCCAAAACGTTCTCGCAATAAACAAGTAAAATCCGAATAGTGGGCCACGGGCCGCTATTAAATACAATAAAATATTTGGCTTAGTACAATTATCGATAAAACGACTTTCCAAAATAAAGCTTTATGTGGGGAGTAATCGAAAAAGTGGTCCGATCCGATCCATTTGTAGTACCATTCGTCCTTGGGCCGGAACACATCGGTGCACCAAAGGTCATTTAATTATCGCGAAGATTGTGGGCTGTAGGTTGAACGAAAGAAAATAAGGTAGGCAGACGGACAGACAAGCTTAGGCATAATATAAGGTTGATCTGTCTTAAGCCCCACCTCCGCACAAAACTTAATATAACCTCGTACTGCAAGTGTAGTAGGGTACAATTAATTCTACTCTTAAAAGAGAAGATGCAGCTAAAATGTATAGACCCTTTAAATAACCTGACAATTAAATGAAATTTTTTTTATAATTGCTAATGTCTTATAATTCAGTATACACATGAGACGTGAGGCGATAACACTTCGCAACCAACAGTAGCTTACTTCCCGCTTTTTAGCGAAGAAGGAATATCATGCGTTCTTAAAGTATCCACGGGAAAGGAGACACATGTACGCGTATATTACAAACGAACAAATATCGACATAATAACATATTATGACATTAATGATAATGTCGGAGAAAATAATTTTCCTACACCTATTTACACTTAAGCGCGGCTTAAATATATCTTTTATTAAAAAGTTTATATTGAATTAAGTTAAGAAATTTTGTGAATTTCTAAACTTAAATAGTTCGGTAAAATTATTCAACCGATATTGGTTTAAGTAATTATCGAAATCAATTAGTTAAGCAGAGATAACTATGGATCCTATTTAAATAATTTAAAAATGCTTGCATTATTCTATTATAGAAAAGCTATGGTATAATACACCTCGGTGCCGTTGTTAACGTACGATGGCCTTTTCACTTTATGTTAATTATCATAATTGAAAACGTTGAGCATTTGTCTATAAAGATTATGGATAATTAACTAATAAAACGAGAAAGCAAAGTGAAAGAGATAAAGCATTACAAAATTTTCAACCACAAACACAAATGCTGACATGCCAACGTTGGCAATGATTCCAAAACATTGATATAACTATGCATACAAAACATTTTATTTTGCAAATAAACGCTAAAATGTACCGCTCGGAGGGGCGGATTTATAGGAAGGACGTAAAGTGTCAGCGGTACCAGAAAAGGTAAAACCAAAAAGCTTAAAAAAAAGAAGAAACAGCTGAACAGCATAAAAGAAAAAGGGGACCGAAAATTTCAGCTCTCTCACACACATATCCACACCCACGCTTATACATACTCTTATTAGTTATTTATAACTTTATTATATCCCATTTGACCACAATTAGACAATTACTTACAGTTCCGTTTGTATTTGTATTGCGTTTTCTTTCTCTTTGCACTCGGCTCCGCCTTCCCTATCAAAAAAATAAATATATTTATCTATGTATTGATGCTTTCTTTCGTTAGCAAAGTTATTATTATTTAACACTTTCTTTGCCATTTGTGCGCCATGTGCACCGTTTTCGATACACAATAAGAATTTCAATGACTTTAACCACAACTACCATATTTTTTGTGCTTATGGGAGAGATTATACATTTTGAAAAGCACCGTGTAACGTTACACGTTACGTTCAAACAGAATTGTAAGCACTTCTATGTCGCATAAAACAGCGATAATAATAATTAATATTTGTATTCCAATGTCTTAATTTGAACAGTTAATCTTGGTGTGCTGCAGATGGTACATCATATGCCATTGAACGTAAAATCCCTAAAGTCCCTGGTCTAGAGAGGCCAATTATTTGTAAAATTGTCGAAAAAGAATTATTTGTTAAATGACGTTAAGTAAATCCTATACATTATATTGGCCTTTAAGCACGAATATCCGACGCATTCAAGATGTAAAGCAAAAACTAATCAAAAATCTCTCTTCAACTCCAGAACGAAGTAAAAGTCTAATGTTTTAAGCGAATTAAATCTATTTTAGATATATTTTGGATATGGAAGAAGGTTGGTAGCGAAAATGTAGTTGATTCCAAATTATATTAGGATTGTGGATGCGATATTTGTAGTCGAATATCGAACGGAAAATGTCAAAGTCTCGTCCTTAGCGCGATATACTTTCTAATGATTGGGCGGTAGGAAGTGAGAAATATGTTGTGTGAAGATCGTACGCGCGTCATCAAACGAAAAGAGACGCTTTCCTTAAGAAATTTCTTGCACAGATCCCTTATAACGATTAGCGAGTTACGAAACGACAGCAACAACCACAACAAAAATAAAGAAAAATCTTTCCTCCCTTTTTCCTGCATGAAAAAATTGTTTTTAATTTGACGAAATTTTATAAATACTTTTCTTTCCAAGTTCTGCAGAAATTAATTTTCTCTCAACGTACAACACTGCATGTGCGTAGCACATTCGGTAATTGCGATCATATAAGAGCTCTTGCGAAATTTCGCTACTGAATTCTGCATAAGCATAATGTTTACAGGGTATGGCACCAAATGAGTTGAGTTTTTTGTAGTTTTTTTTCTTCTTTTTTGTTTATTTGCTTATCTTAGCGAAACTCAATCAATTGCTATTAAGTCATAATTGCTGCTGTTACTGTTTACATGATCTGCTATGCTTTTAATTATCGAATAAAATTGAATCAGCCATAAGTGAATTAAAGACCACAAGGAAACAAAACGAAAGCAAAAAAAAAAAAAATGAAAAAATTTACAAACAAAAAAAAAAAAAGATGTGCTAACCAAATCAATGGTGAAAATTGAGTTGCTAATGTTGTTGCCTAAAAGGTTCTGCAAGCCATTAGTACTAGTAGCAGTAGTCATCACAGTGATGGTAGTAGTAGTACTAGTAGTTGTAGTAGTAGCAACAATAAATTCGAATTGTAAATGTTTTCCGCGCTAATGGTTTTTAGGCGATGTGTGCTCGTACATGTGTAAACGGCCGTGCGTGCGTGCGTGCCTTAAACTAACTCGTAACAATTATACAAATATTATCAACCAGTCAATCATTCAACTCAATATTCAGTTACATCAGCCATCAGCGTAGTTAAATAACAAATAGTGCTCTCTATATAAGAACAATTTTTGTTTAAATACAATTAGATTGTATTTTCTATGGCACTGCTATTGCATGTGTATATAATATACGCATATACATACGTAAAGTCACACAGATTAACATTGCACAACAATGTGTGTGGCATGAGGCAACTATAATACACCTACAATACAATACACTTTACAATCAAAACTGCCAGAGAACGGGACGTGAACGACAACTACAACGGCGACGACGTGTTTAAGCAGCAGCAATAATTTTTGATTCATTCGTTCGCTGATTCACTTACCCATCCATTCATTTAATCATCCATTCATTCATTGTCGAAATTGCCCATTGTTAAATGTTGCCTATGGTCGAGTGGCAATTTGTACGTTTTCGTGCCCGCTTAAATGTACAATGAAACTGATAACGCAAAAGGTAAGTGAACGCTGATCACCGAACTCTTGTAAAACGCCCCACAAAAGCGCAAATGTATAAGGCTTGTTGACAATTTTTAAGACCAATATATATGAGAACGTATGCATTGTAAAAGAGAAAAATCTCTCCTAGAAATATTTAGTCACAACTACACCATAATTATATATTCGGCCTCTTATGCCCGAATTTAGAAACATCTTCAACACTAGCAATCAATTATGATGAGTTTCTTAAACCCATCCTTGTTTACGGACACTTGATAGTTTTATATTAACATGTTGCGTAAATAAACGGTACTTGTTGATTGTGTTAATGGATGATAGTTCTTTAAATACATACACGCGATACGATAACTGCACTCACTATTTTACGAAATTTGTTATCATATGCCAAATAATCGTTTATTCTTTGAAGCTAAGACACGTGCTAAGTCTTTTTTTTCCGATTTATTTATGCGTCCAATAAAGTCTGCACCACTCGTTGCAATCACCTGTGTTGAGCGCGTGCGGACATTTGCAGGACCTGGAACGGCTTGCTATGCATCTAACGCCTTTTATTACTACAAGCGGTTTAGAAATATCTCCTGTACTGACTTAAAATTGTCTGTCCCTACATCTGTTTGTATAACTGAAATTTCTTCATATAATTTCCTGATATATCACCAAAATATAATGCACTGGAATACGTAAAATCACGAGCGCACCATATTGAATATGTATAGAAGTAGAGCGATCCAGAAAACGAACCGCAAAAACTTAATGTATTCTCATACAACAAGCGGTGTATAGTGAATAAGAAGGCGTTGCAAGAGAGTGTAAGATATTTAAGGGGCTAGCATAGTACATCCATAACATTTGACCCAGCACCGGGAAATAGGGAAACTTCAACGACACTGTACGACATTATGTATATGAAGTCGGTTAGTAAGACAAGCTCATTAAATAAATATGACTTTGGTATGAGCCAAATTTCATAATCTTCCAAACACTTTACAGTTTACAAGTTTAATTCTATTGGTATTGAAAACACGCCAAATCGATCAAAGGATACGCCGATAGTGCAAATAAACTAACAATATCTCTGCTTTCTGGATTTTGAGTTTAGCACTCACAAAAAAAGGAGAGTTACGTGTAAAACTCTCCAGCGACGATTCAATAAGTATTTCGTCCTTCTGCGTGTCATTCTCGTGAACTAATCCTGTTCTGTCATTCTCTTTTTGATTATAGCGAAGAAAGTAGTTCAAGTTTTAAAGATATTTACGTAACACTGAACATTCGTTGACTCGAGTGGTTCCGTGCCAGCAACGACATAGTTAGTTTAGTTTCAAAAAAAATAAATAAATAAATAAATATCTGCAAATATCGTTTACGAAGTCGTCATCAATTGATTTGAATGGCTTTATTAGCAGCAACACGACCGCTAATCAACTCAATCAAGAACTTTAACTTATGCCATTTTTTTGTTTTCTCTTCAGTCATATATCAATTTATGAGTTAGATAAGTGTGCGTGTCTTTTACGAAACAAAAGCGAAGTGTTTCGTAAATGCTCATTGTTTGCTTGCACGGCTCAAATGCATTTAAACTTTGAAGCTAGCTTCAGAAAACTCGATGAAGGAATCGGTTTTTTCTTATTTTAGCATTTGAGCTTTCACTTTATAGGTTTACGTATTACTGAAAAGAAATTCTTAGACTAATGAAATAAATTCAGGGATTAAAAGGAAGAGGAATTAAGGACGACGAGCATACGCTATCGGCTCTATGTGGCGTTTAAGTGACAAGCGATAAACGGAAGTATCGTTGATACTTTTTCATTCGCTCCGAAGCTTGCAGCCTATTGAAGATATTGTTCTAAAATACAAATGCAATACAAAGAAGAAAAGTCTTGCTGTCGCTTGCTTCTCGGAGAAAATTGGTCCAATCATTTAAAATTGGTCGTTCGTTTACTTTAGGCGGAATTTCTTATGGTTCCCCATAAAATTAAAAAGATTTTTATAGAATATTTTCCTTCTTCTCTTGTTTTTTGTCCCGTATAGCAAGCGCTCGTAGTTTTTGGGCTCGCATCAGTCGATTATGGTTACGGTTAGTCTTATACTTTTCAAAATTGATTTTCAAAAAGGTCACACATTTAATATATTAAAATTAATCTACTAAATAAGTAGAATATTAGAAGTTTTTTAATTTAAACTCTCTCCTATGATACATTTACATTCACATGCACGCAAGTAAATGGCATACTTTGTGAAAAATATATTGAAGAGCAATTTAATGCTAAACGCTACGCACAACCGCATAACTTTATATCAGTATATGTATGTACATTTGTGTATATATGAAAGATATACATTGTATTAGATCGCACTTTATTATATTTTCGCAAAGAGATATAAAGTAAATTTAAAATTAAGTGTGATAAACTTGGCAGAGTTTTAAGTTAATATGACTTTCTCAAAGTAACACACTAACACACGTTCGCACGCAAAGAGCTTGAACTCGCTTGAGCGAGCGAGAGAGAGATAGAGAGAGAGAGAGTGAGCGGGACATAAGCAATAAAACAAAAGAGAACTGATTCGAAAACACCGAAACATACGGAAACACAATGCGAGCTCTCAAGATCACATACATAATACATAGAGGGTTTAATAACAAAAAGAATTTCTGCTTAATACTTTAGATGGGATTCTCAAGTGCGCATTTATTCATTCCTGTCTACGAAATTTAGTTGAAACACAATTTAAAGCGAATGAATTAAAATAAAGTTTTTTTTTCTTTTTATAAACGTGTTTCCATCGTTTCTTTTTTTTTCCTTCTTTTTAGATATATAATTTTCAACATTATTTAAACTTATTACCTTGGCACTCATACGCCATGTGCACGTGTACGACTACGCAATGAACAATGCCAATAGAGAAAATGAAGCCACAACTGGAACTAAGTTAAAGTTTCACCTGCCCTTCGTCGCTCACCACCCCTCCTATGTGCATACATATGTTTGTACTAAAGAGTGTGTACATACATATAAACATCCATATAAAAAAAAAAAAAAAAAAAAAAAAAACTTTTATATGTTAGTATAAATGGGCGAATGTGTAAGAATGCATGTATAAGAAACTATATATATATATATATATATATATATATATATGCATATATGTATAAGTATGCTGCGCTTAAAGCTTCGCTTAAAGTGTAACAACATAAAGCAGAAGCAAGGCAAGCAATAACAGTCTGACAGGAACATTGAGTTGTATGTATGCGTAGCAAAAGCGATTGCATAGTAAAACAATAACCATAGCAACAATAGCTACAATGGGTCCCTTGGGACCTGCAAAAAGGCAAATTTTACTCAGTACTCATTTTGTGTTTTCTTTACCTTACCTACCTTAACTGCCTTCTCCCGTGCCTCACTAATAAGAGACGTAAGATGGAAAACCAAACAAGAAGACAGGTTTTTGCATACAGACTGATGTCTCAACCGTAACACACCTGAAGCCATGTCTTTACTCAACAAAAAGGGAAACTGAAAAAAAAAAAAGGAATTTATTTTCATATATTTCGTAGAAAGACTGCATACACATGCATGCAACTTTATGCAGAAGAGTTTTGATACTTTTAAAATTATTTGTAGAGATTTCTCTGTAATAATAGTATGTGTGCGTGTGTGTGTCTATGTGTTTTGATGCCTTTGAAGTTGAAGCTACCATTTAAATGTGCATTTTTTGTAACCATCACAAAAGCAAGTAACGGAACAAATGCTTTAAACTTTACCAAGCAAATGGAAGAATGTGTGCATATGTAAATAGTCTTTGCCTTGAGATCTTCTTTAGTGGAAAGCATCTAAAGAAGAAGAATTGTATAGAACGAAACTTAACATATCACTTGGTTTCTATGCAAATAAATAATCATTCGTATATCACTCTTCTCTCTCTCTCTCTCTCTTTCTCTTCCTATTTCTTTGTTTCTCTTTACCTTTCGCGTCAATTTGTTGTTTTACTGGTCTGCTCCAAAGTTTTAAAAGGAAATTCTTCCCTTGCGATGAAGCTTAACTCAGCTTTGCTTACCTCAACTCAACCGAGTTAGTTGATGGCAAATATACCGGGAATGCATTAAGGTCTCTGTTCGATTATTCGTTACATACATATCTATGAAAAATATAATATAAGATAAAATTTCTTTTATCGTGTTCATTTCCCCAACTATCAACCGTCAATCAGCCACCAACCATCTCACTACACATACTTTTATCACCAATCACATGGTATGTAAACTCTGACATCTTTATATTAATTCAAATATATTTCACATTGCATTCGTATGGAATAAAACTTATATTAAAGCTACGACGATGTTCAAGATGAGAATGATGTTGATAGTGTTATACAAAAAAAACAAAAAGAAACCATAACTTTGTAGAGAATATCAAGTGAATTATTAGATTCTTTGTGGATAAACGAACGAATTCTATGTGCACTAGTTATTGATATAAGAAATCATACGAACAAAAAAGAGAAGAGAAATTCTTCGCAATATTGATTTCTATAAATAGATGGAATAATATTCCATTCACTTTAATATGAATTACGGAAAAGAAATCGAAAAAGAGTTTAAAAAAAAAGACTTAAAAATTCGCCAGATATTTGAAAGAAATGTTTTTTCAAAATTTTGAAATATTTTTTAAGTTTTCTTTCGCTTTTTTTAAGCTATAGAAAGTGTAATGCTGTGATCAAAAACTAAAACCAATATTCAATTGAAAGTGGGCGGGCTTATTGAATATGAAAAATACAGTTTTTCTAAATTTGTCTGTGTCAAATTTTACAACAAAAACGTCATCAGTATTTCAGTTGTGCTTGCTGAGCGTTGAGTAGAACTAGCAATCGATCATGGAACGAGAGACGAGACTGCGCATACAATCCGGAAAAAACAGACCAATTGAGCGCATATCGTGCAAAACGTATGAGCCAAGATCGAAAACACAGCGCCAAGCTCGCTCGAATATCAGGGCGGGGTTGACAATTTTCTACGATGACGATGGCGTTGTACACTGTACGCAGATTTAAAGAAACAAAAATTACATTGGGTTTAGTCTTCGATCGCATTATTTTATAAATGAAATAAAAAAAATATACTTTCATATCAATCGTCGAAGAATATGGTGATGCTAGATCCAAGGATTATTGCATTTGTATCATGCGAGGCGTAGCCAGACGGGTAATTCTTTGTTCGTAGTTTAACGTAACCTTAACTGACATCGATGTCAAATTTCGTGCTTTTTTTTACAATCAATCGCTTAGAGGAAGTTGCCTATGCCTGCAACTTGGTGACTGTCAGAAGGAAGTGTGGGAAGATAGGGAAGAACGAGAGGGAGATTTCGCCGCAATCCAACCGGTAAATGTTATGATTTTACCGACTAAGCACTCACGTTAGTTACGAATAAGGTGAACGCTACCACCCTGAGGTTTGAACCCGAGCACACTGGCTTGGCACTCATGATACTTATTTACTTGGTTTCTTCTGCAAATGCCAATATCTCGCGCAACTCATGGGCTAGAACTAAGGCGAAGCGAGGTGAATAGGCCCCTAGCGGAACGATATGGATCGAATTTCTGGTGAAAATCTCGAAAAGTGAAGACAGCGCACAAAAGACCAAAAGTTTTTTGATCGTAATTTGAAACAGTAGCTTCAAACAAACAACGTTTAACCATAAAACAACATTCTTGGTTAAGGATTTGGTTCCGCAGAAGCAATTGATAATGTACGACATGGCAATAATCGAGAAAAACTTAATCTTGTTCTTGATCACATCTGTGACGATTCTAAGTCGATTAAAATTCATCTGTCTCATCGTATATTTGTTTGCCGACGTTTATAATTGTGGATGAAGCGTTCACGGTCAGAAAACCAGGCATATGTATATATATGTATATATATATATTTGTTTTTCTGAATATATATATATTTATATATATATATTAGTGCATTGTTCGATTTCACAGCAACTGCAATCTGTAAAATAAAATTATAACGGATTATAACTTGCTGAAGTAGACGCATAGGGAGCGTCCGCCTCATTCTACGTTTCGCCAGCAAGAAAATATTTTGGCAAAGCCAAGGATAAATCAAATTGGAAAGCATAGGGAATGCTGTCTTTGATGGGGTTTATTAGGCGCGTTCCGTGCAAGAAATCGAATGTTCTTCTAAATGATCTTAGTGTAGATAATTGAGGTCGTATTAGGAAATTGAAAATCAAACTAATTTTTTATTTTTTTTTATTTTATTTCTAAAAAGTCCTCATACACGTTTGCGCCAAACCAAACTATATATATTTTTGTGCTTGTTATGACTCAACGAAGATTGATTTACGACCAACAAGCAACTTTCAGTATGTACATGTATATATACATGTATATATATATATATATATATATATATATATATATGGTGCGCTACAACATTTCTCTGACTGTATGCGCTGCTGATGGAATGCATAACAAGTCATCGGTTAGGACATATACGTCAAGCATCTATCTTAATTGTTATATCTGTGATTGTTTCAAAAACAAGCGGCTTGCAAACGGAAGGAAAATA
Source organism: Glossina pallidipes (assembly GCA_000688715.1). Lineage (NCBI taxonomy): Eukaryota > Metazoa > Arthropoda > Insecta > Diptera > Glossinidae > Glossina > Glossina pallidipes. Next base: position 2,807,294 of record KK499771.1, on the reverse strand, counting down.
CCAAAAGATACTCATGCTGAAAAGTAAGAGTAGGGATGGACATAAAAAATAATTAAAAGATGGCCATGTATCTAAGACAAGCTGAAGAATACATGTATGTCACATTTGTTAATGATATGCATTATGTGCGCCTTAAAATGAATGAACATATCTAGTGTGCACGCGTTACAAAAATATTCGATCAGACTCAGATAATTATCGAACTTTTATCCTTTAAGAATCTTCCTTTAAGAATATGCCTTAAGACTCTTGTTTTGCCTTTTGCTCTTGTCGAGGCCATAAAAGGTTCAAGTTGAAGTTATAATTGTCTTAACGACTGCTTTAGTTACTGATTGACTGAATGCCAAATGTGCTGAGAAATCATAATTGTCTGGCAGATTTTAGTGTTAGAAGAAAATCTTCCAGCTTCTTATTCTTATTTCGTTTATGTCAATTCTTTCCTCTCTTTTTGCCATATTTACTACGAGACAATCAAAGATAGACAAATATTTTAGGAATATAATAACGTCGCATGAATGTATCATAGACATGATAGAAGAGAAACAAGAGTTTTGTTAATATGCATGACCATATGCCATTTCAAGTTATAGTAAAACTCAAGTCTCTGCTATTCATACCAAAGGCAATACTTAACTATGCCCTCAACGTCCAAACGCTCTCTGGCCAGTTTGTTCGAGAATATGTACATCCTCGCCATATAAAATATACATTTATATAAATAAATAAATAAATAAGAAAAAATAAAAAAATATGCTGTTATTCAAAATTATGGTCTGATAGTTAAATGTTTATGTAGAATTTGTTTTATGATATCTCTTAAAATATTCTCTCTTTTTAAGGTTTTCTTCATTTCTTATTTTTTCGTTTACACATTCTTTCTTTATACGAACGATATCTTCAAGAGTTTCTTTTTGTGTGTGAGGGCTTGTATGCTTATATGATACATTGCTTTAGTGATACAATACAAAGATACAACTAACAATATGATGCTTTAAGCAGTTACGTCGACATCGTATTACGCTCAATGAATTTTATGGGTTTTATGTATGTCATGTCTATATACATATATATATATGCACACACAATGCCTGCACCGTGATACTAGTAGCACCGTTTTGTGATACCGAAGGGGAAGAAAATTTAGCATATGAAGAAAACTTTTCATTATTTTATGAATATTCGTATACGTAGTTGTTTAATATATGTTTTAGCAAAAAAAATGAGCACAGTAACACTTGCTTACATACATACATGCATAAATACATAGATACATATTAAGGGCGGATCTGGCGTTGTCAACATTATTTAAATTTAATACAATACAGATATAAAATTAAAAAATATATTTTTAAATTATGACTGCATTTAGAGAAAATGTCTTCATTTTTCTTACGTACAAAACTAATAAATTTTTTTCCATTCCCTTATTTTTCGGTCGAAAGAAAAAAAATGAAGAAACTCTTTCATTAGCTTCTTGCTCTTTTCTGTTCCCCTTTTTTTTTTTTTGCTTTTTTCTGTCTTTACATAACTTACTATATGTATGCCGGCATGTATGTAGATATGTATGTAAGGATAACGGGAAAAACTGATGACATTATAGCTTATATTCGTTATTGCCCGAGATGATGAAGACAAAATAGTTAAACATTAGATGACACTCTAGCTGTAGTATCAGCCATAGAGAGAGAGAGAGATAGAGAAAGAGGACAAAGTAATAACAATGACTAACAATAACAAAATATAGACATCACAGTAATGGAATATGTATCGAATATGTGGCGTTACAAGAAACAAACGCAGAAAAACGAAGAAGAAAAAATGACGGATTTGCCCGGTTCCTCGCCTCAACTGCCGCTATAACTGTAAAATAGTTAAGTAAACAAACAAGAGGAAAAAATAGTTTGTCTTCTGTGCATTTTTTTTGTTTTTCTACTTTCACTTAGTACTGCTATGGCGATAGGATGTATCTCACTCACTCTGCCTCTCGCTCTCTCTCTCTCTGTTGCCAAATGGATTCACCAGACGTATGGTAAACATGTCAAATTGACAAGAATACACTAAATGGCTGGCTAACCAGCCAGGACGGAGGACAACTAAACAAAATCTGAAGAGAAAGAGAACAGAAATATTTACATTGTTTTTTTGCATTTTTGTTTTTATGCTTTTTATAATAGAAGAGAAATACAGAATTCATGTGTAAATTATTTATGTCCTAAAGATAGACAAACGTGCGGCGAGACTTAATTGAGCAAAAGTTTTTTTCTTCTTTTTTCCTCCAATAGCATCCAATAGCAAAGCATTCATGAAACGTTTCACTTTCATCCGCGTGAATTTACGGAATATTGTACGTATGCATGTGCGCTTGCTTTTTATTAAATAACTACGCATCTGTTAATAATTCTTAAGCAAAGTTCCGAAATATCCGCGCCAGTTCCCGCACTCGCCTATTTATCAAATGCACGCGTGGTATACCAATGGTGTGTTGCAAAAGTCGAAGGTTAAGTGTTAGTCAAAGAAAATGGAACAAGTATAAAAAAGCCACTCAACACTTTTATGCGTTGCAGAAAAAATCTTATTAATAAAACGCAGAGGAACGGGCGTTAACCGAACTGTTTTTTTTTTCTTTTGCTTTTCTAATTATTTGTGTTTTATGCACTCGAACGTCTGTTCTTTGTTTTATTAGAGAAATCTATCCAGTGTATGCACATACGCAAACCTACTCTCACACATATTTCTTACTTTCAAATTCGACCATTTGCTTGCCTCTCGTTTTATTACAGAAATGCATGCAGGCCTGCAACTATGCATACGGCTTACATGTGTACACAAGGCCATATCGGACGCAAATAGTCTTTATTAACGTACACATGCCATTAAGTGCCACAGACATACAAACCTCTTTATTATATATTTAATCATTTTGAATTAAATATTTTCTAAACTTAATTTATGCCTGATACTTGGCTTTGAATAGCAGCCTAAAACACTTGTGCTTTGCTTAGGCTTAAAGAGACAATTTTTCTTAAGTTTTATCATATCTCTATAGGTTTCAGTGATCTCTCTGTCGAAATGCTTTGTACTGCAAAAAAAGAATTTGTATATTTTGGTACTATATTAGTTACTTCATCATCAAGCAAATTATTTCCATGTACACACATGCTTGTGCATGACTTGATTGTCATATGCCTTTCTATTAGTACAACATAAAACGGCAAAGAAGCACACAAACTATGTGTGCGTGCGTTTATGTATGTATTTTAAGCTTATGCTGTACATATATTTCCCTAATAAATTAGTCCTTCAGGAATATATTAATTCACCATAAAGTGCACCAAATTTTGTCCATCTCGCTTTTCTAATTTACACGAAAGCGACTGCGAAATTCTAATATACATACATGAAGAAATTTTTCGAAATGGTGGCCGTGTACTCACCTAAAACGCTTGAGAGGCATCTGCACTTCGTTTGATTCATAAGGGAAAACAGGAACAATTGCAAACAAGTTTCGCTGTAATATTATGAGAATACTATGTCCATCGAGTTTTAGCTTGTATGGGATGGAGCAGTGGAGTCACTGCTTTCTTCTTTTTTTATACCTGGTACTACGAGTGTTAGGAGCTTCCTGTAGCGTCGGCCAGACATTGGGAACGGTCCACTGTGGCCCATAACGAAAGAATTAATCCACTACGTCGCGATGCGCACCATAATTAGTTTAGAAAACTTACCTTGCCGCGTTCCATTCTCCAAGTCCCTTTATTTGATACCCATATCGGTGGCATTACTACGAAAAAACTTATCCTTCATTGTAGAACTAACCCATTTTTATGCAGATAATATATCTTCACACACACACAAGAGTGTACACAAGAGTTTTAAATATTCTGTCTTGTTTGCCTTATGATAAATAAGCACAAAATCTCAAAACAGTGAACAAAAGAAAATTTAATTACTAGTAGCTTTGTGAGGGCATGGCCGATGGCTATAGAATTTTTCGATTTTAACACGTAAATAGCAGAGTTGAAAAACATAGTGGCGCTAAGTGTACGCTTCACTGCGGGCTTGTATTGTGACCTATTTGGCCCATTTTTAATACCAAGCTGCGTGCAACACCAGCCAATGCTTTTGCCAAATATGAAGTCGACAACTTAATTTTTGCAGCCAGGAAAGTATCAACAATATACACCATACAGACGAACAGACATATGTTAATAAATTCAAAATATCAAAATATCATACTGATCAAGGATAAATATACTTTATAGTGTCTATGAAGCCTCTTTTTGGGTGTGGCAAACATTATGACAAAATGAGTATACCCCCTGCCCTTCAATGGTGGGTATAAAAATGTGTTTTCATAACAATAAAAAAGAAAAGTAAAAATATTTTTACTTAAAGCGAGTTAAAGTTTCCTATATTTTGTTTTGGTTTTCCCCTTTTTTTTGCTTTTGGTAAAAAATACTTTCTAATAAGGTTTTAAATAAACTTTTTTTATTTACGTAACCTTTTCTATCGTTTATTTATCTTTTTTATCCTTTTTCCCATTATGGCCGTTTGCCTTGTTTCATTTTTTATGATTACTTCATTTTAAACGGTCGTTGTCTCTTGATTATTATTTTTCATTCATTATATATATATACGTATATATATATATATATATATATCTTTCTCTTTTTATCTTTTCGATCTGTGTTACATTTTCTCTCTCCCTCTCGCTCTAGGTTTTGCTAATTTATCGCATAAATACGTACATGCACATATATATATATATATATATATAATATATGTATATATAGATATTTGGTGCATGTGTTTTATTTTAAATCAAACATTGTCAGAGCGTTATTGTCATCGTCAACATGCACGTATACAGACATCGAATACTAAAATAAAATGACAAACGTAACAGAAGGAAACGCGACGGTGACATTGTGTGTGTGCGTGTGCGTGTGCGTGTTTATACGAATGTGTGTGTTTGTGTACTTTTCAAATCTATCGCGACGTGGATATGTGTTTGTGTGACTCTATTTGCCTGTCTGTCTGTCATTCGGTATGCAGACAATTCGCTTCTTTTTTTGTTTTTAATTGCATGTATGTGTATGGAAGTATGTGCAATTTAAACCGTATATAGATATGTATATGTAAACTTATATATTCATGCACGGAAATAAATACATATACATGTACATACGTCTAACTTAAACGTTTTGTATAAGCAGTTAATTATGCATAATGTGCGAGTTGTCTGCATTAATTTGTAAACATGCACAAAATGTATGAACAACAGCAGCAAAAAAAAAATATCAACCAACCCGCCAGCCAACCAACCAAACAAGGAATGACTCTAACTCAGTGTCTAATATAATACAATACGTAATATAAAGTGTATATGAGTGCTTTTATATATTGTTATGTGTATATATATATATATATATATATATATATATATATATATATATATATGTGTGTGTGAGTGTGTGTCTGATTATCACGTACAATAATTTTTGTTCTTGTTTTGTTTTACGCTTATCTATAAACATTTTCTTTTACTATGTCCGGTATTCTCTTCGTTCACGTTTATAAGTACGTTTGTTTTTGTGTTTGTGTTATAATAATTTTCGACGTATATTCCAACACAAAGGATAATAAAATTTCTCCCTTTTATAATTAAATTTTTTTTAATTAGGTAAAAAAAAGAAGGCATAAAGAGAAGATTATTTCACAAAAATCTATTTTCATTTTATTTACTTATTTACAGCTTTTTTTCTTTTTTTCTTTATGAGGGAAGTGGGACGCTTGAGGGGAATTGAAATTTGAAGTTTCCTTTTTTATTAAAAAATTATTTCGCTTCTTTTTTTTTTTTCTTTATATCTTTTGATACATGTGGCTTGCTTTCCATGCACACATATCGTTTATCTATTCGCAAAAATGCACACGCACACGAATACAAGCACAAAAGGTACGTATTTAAGTCAAATTGTTTATGTTATCTGTTCGCTGCCAACACTTTGTTGTTACATTAACACTATAAAGACTTTTCTTGGCTTATACACGTACATGTGTATGTGCAAGCAAATGGAAGCCTTCAGTTTTAGTTAACTTTTCATTATCTATATGTATATGTATATGTATGTATATTATCTTCGCCAACATTACACAAAATATTATTGTCCGTCTTTTAATATATTGTTCCTCCCCACGTATATATATAGCGCAATGTTTTTTTTTTTAGTTTGCCTTTGATTTATACATGTACGTTTGTATCCATGTATTGACGTAAGTAGAAACCTGCAAAAATGCTCTCTCTAACATTGCACTGTCTGACTGCAGTTTTAATTTAATTTTTACTGTCATGTACAGCATGGGGCAACATATTCTTGAACTCTTCCTTTCGCCTTTATTACCATTTTTCAACCAATCTTGCGAAAATCTTCTTCTGCTTTATATGTTTCCCATTTTCGAAGCATGTATAGAGAAGAAAAAAAGAGAAAGAAGCTTCTCTCTCTATTCTGTTAAGCATAACACTTTCAATATATTGGAAGCATTAAAAAACGAAAAAAGCAAAAAGAGAAAACGCAAAAACTGAATCTGGCGTTAAAATTTACATCGGTATTTGTTATGAAAACTGTTGATAACAGCGAACGATCTTAATAGAAGTATTTTAGTAAACGCTTAATCCAAACATTAAAGACAACAAACTGTGAAAGCATATGGAATTAAACGAGAAGTTTTATTGCCTGTTTGGCCGAAAATTAATTTAATCTTTACGACTTTTATTAATGGTCATTAAATTAATTACATCGCTTGGAATGAGTTCCAATTTTTGGTAGCAATTGAAACGAAATTGTTATCGCACGCTTTCCCTTCAATAGTAAAGCCTAACATCATAAGGCATTTGGTTTTTTTTGTTTCTCTTTATGAAGCATTAGTTATATGACTAAGATTCGCCTCAGTACACTTTTTAAGCAGAAGTTTTGAATTTCCCTTTAACCCGGCAATCTTTCCGTTACACATCATCCTTAAATCATACTAATTTCCTATTCTACTTACTTTTTAATACGGAATTGTCACTTACTCAGTTTCACAGTTGCGCTTATTATGGGATATATGGGATGAAAAGGCGATAAAATTTTTTCCATTTATATTTAACTTAACGATTCCTTCTTTTGGCAGTGACCGAACTGGCATCTATGTGAGATTTTATGGCAATATCGTCGATAGTTAACGAGATACGCTCGTTTAATTTCTTAAAAAAATTATCCTTTAGGTAAATTTGCCTGACTTTAATGAAATGCACTAACTACTTACTAGTCGATCTACTTTTTAATCACAGTAGTGTAATTAACTGAGGTCAGATAATGAGCGATCCGTGCACTAAACCGTAACGAACATCGACTTCATTATAAACGCAAAATATCGTATAGCAGTTACGTTCGGTTACTGCGGACGGTTCAACTTTCCAACGGTCGCTTTAAAATAAAACAAAACAAATAAGAAAATTATATTCGCTTATGATTGAATCTTTTGTACTCATCACTGTCTTCTTAAAAAAGACTACTTTATAATATTGGGTGGGTGCGGCTAATTTGGACCATTTTCCAATTTGTTTGGCAAATTTGACGTCAACAGCTTCGTTTTTGAGACCAAAAAAATTTTTACAAAAGACATTATGCAGAGGGACAGACAGAAAGACATATCTAAATCTATTCAGAATTAGATGGCGATCAAGAATATGTCTACTTTGTGGCGTGTGTGACGCTTCTTTGTGCGCGGTGCACACATTTCGAGCAATTAAATATATCTCTCATCCTTCGGTGGTGATATTAAAACAATAGTCGTTAAGAATAGCGTTGATAAAAGTAATTGTGGTGGAAGTGACTGCAATCACTTAAAAATAACCCAAAGCTTGGGATGTAAAGGACGCACCTCGAACATTTTGTACGTTAGGCATACAGTCCGCTTACCAGATGATATTGACCCTTTTTCTGGATGTTCTTGCTTGGACTTTGTCAACCTATTTGTTGTTACAAGGCCCATTATTGTCTCAAAGGAGAAGCACGGGTGAAGCGAATAACCATCCGCTATTATTAGAGAAAGACCGCTGCTAATAGTAGTGCCAAAAGCAACAGTGTCGGTAATATTAATAGTAATAGGAATAGTAATAATAACAGCATCAATGGTAATAGCAACAACAACAACAACAATAATGATAATAATAATAATAATGGAAATAATAATAATAATAATAATAATAATAATAATAATAATAACAGTAATAGTAGGATCAATAGTTGCACTAATTTAATGTAAACGCTGTAGTAATAGCTATAGCAAAAGTAATATTTATTGATCTGCTAACCTGATCTCTGAGACAAGGTATCGTAGTAACGAAAACTAACCGAAAGTGTTCCAAAGTTTATGAAACTATGTTAAAAAATGTTCCCACTCTTTCTAAATTTACCGCACGGCTCATTAATTTATAATAACATAGTAAGAGCTGCTTTTTTAGAAAGCTTTTTACTGGAGAGTCTCTAGTTAAACAGCAGGCACTAATAGTAGATTGCATTTGTTTTCCGAGTAGAAGCAGACAGCTCCCTATTAGACCCCTAAGTAATAAGCAGTAAATTAAAGACTTTCGTTTTTCGATTCGTTTCACTTTGTGCTCCTTTGATAAATTTGTCTACATTTCGTTTTTTCTTTTGTTCCTTCTTCGCTGTTTTTTTTGACTTGTAAAAATTTCGTCAACTTTAATTTTCCTTCTTTTCGCAGTAGTTGAGCGTTTCATTGTCATTTCTGCATTACTGTGAAAACCTTTCGCATTTAAATAATCGCCATTCTTGCACATAAATTAAATGTACTTTTTACCTTATTCAGTTGGAGGCGAATGAATAAATGACTTGAACGAATAAACGACAAAGCAAATAGAGACAGATAGAAAGAGAGAGAGAGAGATAGAAAGTAAAACGACAATTTACAACAAATACCAAGAAGTGGTAAATTTACTGAATATTTTCTATTATACAATTTTTTTTTTGTTTTATTATTTTTTATTTATTTATTTGCTTTTTGTTAATCTATTGGTGTATGAATGAAGTTTTTATCAAAAAAGTTTCAATTAAGTTTTCATGTCATTTCACTTTAAAAACTACAACTCATGAACAGTTTATTACGTTACAGTTAAGTAAATGGGTGTGTTTGGGGAACTCGAATGAACACATACATACACATATACATACATACATAAACGATGAACACAAATACACACAGTGATTTCTATAAAATATCTTTAATAGCAACAGTCACGGAGTTATTCAAAAGTAAATTCTTAGCAAAACGCCAACAAACAATGGTAAAATGTTACGGCGAACAGAGTCAGGGAAGGGAAAGGATATTTAAGAGACGTCATAATTTAGCGCGATTCCAGAGAGTTTCTTAAAGTACAACTAGTATTACTACTACTACCACAACTACTACTACTACTACTATTACCTACCACTAACTATACTTGCACGTTCTCTTAACAACAATCCTGGATGGTTGGCATAATAGTTTGTAGGAAGTAAATATACACAAAATTGAAATACTTTTCGTTGTTGTTATTTTTGTTATTTTCTTTGCTTTTACGTTCATAAACAACAACTTTTCTTATGTTTCTTTCCTTTCCCTCCATCCAATTTTATATAAGAAATAAAATAATACGCACAACTAAATATATATATATATATATATATATATATATATATATATATATATATATATTTATATATATATTTTATTTTTTTTATTTTTTTTATATTTTTGTTTTCACAAAACAAAAAGAAGCGGAACGAAACGAAATGAACAGAAAAGTAATGAAAGAGAAAGAGGAAGAATAAGAAGAAGTAGAAAAGCAAAAAGAAAAAAAAAAGACAATACGAGAAGAACACAAAACTATAACAGGAAGTAATATCAGAAGTTTTTTAGTCTATTTAGTGAAAGGGTGGGAGAGGTTGATAGCAGGAATAGGATGAATATTGTGTATAGTGGCCCAGCGTGAGCGTCAGGTAATTCGATAAAGCGTAAAATTTTGCACTTAAACTATTTCAACAACAAATGTTGGTAAACTCCGAAAAGAAAATCCCATTACCGTCACTTATAACAACAATATCAACAAAAGCAGCAATAACAACGGCACGTTGATATTTCTGCCAACAACATCATAACTTAACTCGAGAATATTTTACATCTCTATGCAAGCGTCCGTCTAAATGCCAAACTTTTTCAAAAGAAACGAACAAACGACTGATTATATGTATATATATATATATATATGTATATGACGTATGATATTCAAGTTATGGTACATAGTGGGTAAGCCTAACAAAGGAACACAAAAAAGAAAGATTTTCTAACGCCATATCTTCTCTTAAACTTTATTTGTGGCTTACGTTCGCTTCGCTTATAGCTATTATACCTTTCTATATCTTTCCTTTCGCTTTGTTTCATCGCGCAAAGGATGGCTGAACTTGCTTGCCTGCCTCCGTTTGGATTAAGGCTAAAGTACCGGTACAAGAAATACAATAATAATCAGAATAAGAATAATAATAATAAGAAAAGTGGCAAGTGTTACATTAATTTATGTGCGCTTCATTATTACCATTTATGTTTACTACTCACTCGTCTTGTGTTTACCTTTTGCTCGCGTCTCACGCTTTAAATGCGATTTTGCTTACGAGCTACGAAAGGCTAAAAGTGTGTTAGTTTTGATCTTTCATTTGTACAACAATCTGTTCCGTGGACTATGTATCTTGTCTGTTGGAAAAACAGTCACATTGTCACACAAAAATTAAAATGTGGACGTAAGATTATTTAACGTTGTTATTATCCAGCCGTCAATAGGCTGATGCGAATACATAATATATGAGAAGGCATATACAATTCATTCAGCCAGGAGCATTATTTGAAATAGAGATCTATTGACAGTGTTTAAGGTAAATGGTATTAAAGATTCGCTTCAAAAGTTAACATAACTCTCTTAACATTTTTTTTTTCAATTCTTCGCTTAGCATTCGCAAAAAGAAATTCATTCTACCTCATTTAGACTGGAGCTCGTTAGTCTACTAAAGGATCACATATATATATATATATATATAAATATGTATATGTATATATATATGCATATATATATAATATACTTATATAATATATTATATGGACATATACATACATATATATGTATATATATATTCATATATATATATATATATATATATATATATATATATATATGTTACCTAAACTTGAAGAAAACAAAAGCAAAACAAGGAAAAAGAACCTCTTAACGGTAGTCGTAAGATATTTTGCTAACAAACTATGAAGAGCTTTCATTTTCGGGGAGAAGAGGGTGTGTGAATTCAAAGGCCGTGCGGGCAAAACTGTGCTGGCGTTGACATTTTCTACTTTATTTGTGGCAATGAATAATAATGACTAATATTTCCTTGCTTTTCTCTTGCCGCTATTGCTACTATTACTACTACTACTACTGCTACTACTACTACCACTGGCACGACTACTGCTACCACTGCTACTACTACTCTTACGGCCATTGCCATTGCTATTGCTATCGTAGTCGTATTTGTTGTTGTTCTTGTTATTGTTATTATAAATGTTGTTCGCAAAAAATAAAAAAATAAAAAACATTACGAAAGCAAGTCCTGGAGAAAATTGCAAAAGTAAAAAACCAAACTATAATACAATTTACACATAATTTACATTTATGTTGAAAAAGTACACATAGATTGGAAAATTGATTAAAATTGTGATTTATGTAAAATGGTGCACAAGAAGAAACCGAAATGGCAAAAAATTATATAAAAAAATAAATAAATAAATAAAAAACGAATAATAACGACAACGTTTAAATTATTCAAAATACGTGAAAGCAAAGAAAACTGACTAAATAACCTTTTTTTTAATTTATTTATTTCTATTTTTTACATATTTTCCCTTTAAAAAAATTGGGTTTTGTTACTCTCCACTCATGTATCAAGCTTTCACGTATCAAGCAAGCATTAGCAACGTATTAACAATTTCTCTTATCACACCCGCAATTGTAGACGAGATTGTGTTATTAACATAAGCACCTTTCTCTCTCGTTTTCCAAAATGAACAATCAACCTTACCTGATCATGATATATTTACGATTTGTAAAATGCTTTTTATTGCAACGGATTGTTGGTGAAAGACCAAACAGACATAAAAAAAAAACAATGTAGATTTGCGGTTAAAACTTCACCGCAACTTTTGTGGTTTCATTTAGCATTTTATTTAAAGTATTAACGAGACCAGTCAATTTAAATGCTCTTTTGTTTTCTAACCCATGTCATGCTAACCAATACAATCCAAAACAGCAACAGCAAAAGAACAACAACAACAACAGCAATATCAGCAACAACGGCAGCTTAACCTCATTGCATCCCATTAGATATTTCGCAAAAATATTATGATAAACGTCCATTAGATTAGGTTCACAACTGAAAGGTTTACGCAAGTACACAACAGAGTAATTAAAATTTAAAGAAAAAAGAACAAAAAAAAAAAAGAAGGGAAAATAAAATGAAATGGTAACACTCGAAAACGTCGTTTAAGTAGACTGGAGGTTTTTAGTTTTCTTTTCTTTTTACTTATTTATTTGTGCTTTCTTTTTTCTTTTTGCAAAAACTTATTAAAAAAAATATATTTTATTATGAAATAAAATAATTACTCTTCTGACAAACAATAGCTAAAAGTCGTTTATTAAAGCGAAACTAAGATGGCAACGTACAAGCCTCAAGCAAACGTTTTCCATACCCATCACGGAAGGATGACCGGTGTATTCATTTTGTCAAAACGTTTGCAAAAGCCAGTAGGAAGCTTTTGGTATTTTTAATCAGAATCAAATTCTGAATCGATGTAAGCATGTCCGTCTATGCGTCTGCATAATGCCTGTTGCAAATATCGGCATCAAATTCTAAAGCGCTGTAAACATGTCCATCTGTGTTAAGTGGGTTGTAAACATTCCCTAAGCCGCAAAAAGGTTGACAGAGACATTGTAACTTTTTGCATGCTGGCTCGTATATGGAAAATAAGCGAAATTGATAGAAGCATACGCCTACAGTGCTGGATAAACTAGGAATACGTCTGTTTTCCAAAAGGAAAACAATTTGGTTCCTCGCCTATTACTCGCAAACAGCAGCAAACGAACCTATAAATATTTGAATGTAAGTTCTTTGGGCAATGGTGTAATGGATAAAATTAGCCACGCCTATCCAAGATGATAGTGTATGAAAACTTGATTTTTTTCTCCTATTCGTAACCAGTGTCAAATTCGAAATGCATCTAATGCATCCGCCTGCTCTTTTGTCCATCTGCCCATTTGCGTAGTACCTGTGGAGAACATTCTCCCGCTCGCAAAAATATAGACATGGGCTAGGAATTTGCAAACGAGTTTGCAAATGGTCCAAACTGGGGCACGCTTACAGCACCCATACACATCTATTCAACAAAAACTACGAAGACCTTTGCTGTGCCTGTTTTTTGCTTCTTTGCTCACAGGGTGCAACACACAGACGAAATAAATTTCCACTTTTATTCAGAAAATAGAAAAAATCAGCCGCGCCCATCCAATATTAAAGAGCATAAAAATTCAGTTCTTTTCCTAGTTGTTTAGTCTCTTTCAGCGTAACGGTGAAGGGTGTAAGAGGTTCAGCCTCGACCGAATATAATTTTCCCACTTGTTTATTATTATTAGTATTTTTGTACTATTCTTCGATTATGTTTCGCTACGCGTCCTTAATATTCTCATCTTTCGTTTCAATTTATTTAATTTATTTATTTCATTGTACTACCGTTTGTAAGTAAACTGCTAATCAGTCGCTAAATAATCTGTGGGCCATGCTCGAAATTATGCCATGAAATCAGAACAGTTTTTCTCTTTTCGCTACTAATGTCGTATATTTAGTGCATTTCATAATTTGGTTTAAATATAGTGCATTATGCTTAACCTAAGTTCACAATTAAAGAAATGAAATGAAATGTTTCTACTTTATATGTAATCACTTATCAAATCCGTGCAATTTATTATTATATGCGATCTTGTAACGCGCAATATGTTGCGGTCCACAGCCAAAGTTTTTATATATTTCACATAATAATTTACGTGCTTGAGGCAAAACAAATATTTTAACTTTGCTTCCAATGAATGGTTACGGTTGTTGGCGTCGTTATTTAAAGTTTTTAAGTACTTATCACATGATAACACCACAACCACGCGTATACACGTGCACACACGAATTATATGTACATTTATTTATTTATTTATATATATATATATATATAGCTGGGGATGTGTGCGTAACAATTGAAAACGATGAACGTCAAAACACACCTTAGTAAACACGAATACTCTGCACGTTTACATAAACCAACGAATGAATGAATGATGAACACGTACATTTAAACGTAAACACATATAAACATGTGGGTTATACACGTATGTACATATCCATATGTGTAGGTATATTAAAATAGACATGCAGACGCACAAAATATATATACACATATATATATAAAATGTATATACATATATATAGAAGTGAATTCACAGGCACACATACAAAGAAATATATATATCTATATATATATATATACAAATATATATATATATATATATACAAATATATATATATATATATATACATATATATATATACAAATATATACGTATATATATTCATTTAAGCATTTAGCACACATGAGTATCAATAGAATTGTCACAAAAACGTAATTTCAATTTGGATTTTAATACGATTAAATGTATCAATTTCAAAATAATTTACCAAATACAAAAGTCAATCGGATAGGTAAACACACACGCACACACTTCTCACACTTACTCAAACTGAAATATGCACACGTAGTTAAATTGTCTCTTCTAACACGCCATGCCATATATCGTATTCTACACGTATTCACCTATACATATATATATATATATATATATATATATATATATATATTTATTATGTGCAGTCAATCTATACATTGTGGTAAATATTCTATATACGCGTGCATGCGTTGTTGTTGATTATGATATTCTGTTATTATATTTACTGTGACTGCGTGCGTTTTGTTGTGTACTTAGGTTATTATGTGGATTTTGTTTGCCTTATTGTTATTACATTGCTACTGCTGGCTTTCTCTCCCCCTCTCACTCTCCCACACGCACACACACACACACACACATACATACAAACACACACTTTATACATATTTTCTCTTCTATCATTGCTTTTCCTTTAACTTATTATTTTATAGCATTTCGATATTATTCTGAAGCGTTGAGTAAAGGTTTGTTGACATTTATCGAAAACAAAAAGTAAGTCCTTTATAGTGGGCCAAGTCCGACCGTTAAATACCCTACACCACTTCCTCTAATACAGTTACTCACTCGTTTCAGTAATAATCCGTCAAAAATTACTGATTCTTTTCATGCGATGGCATACTGTTCATAAAAGCCCGCATATTGACGGGTACTCGAAACATCACACCATGCGATTCATATTCCATCACAAAGAAACTAGAAATTAGACGCTTTTCCTTAGACTTGGCTTGGTTTTCATGATAACACCTGTAGGTGTTGAGTTCTAAATAATAGATAGAAATCTTCTTCTGAGGCTTGCTATTCATGAAAAATCGTATATAAAGAGTGGTTGAAGAAATACATCTATATGGCTTAAATTTGATCACCTTGCTTTGTATGTCAAATTACTACCATGAACAAATCCAAAAATTAGACCTATGTGGTCCAAATTCGATAAGGTCGACTTCTTTTTCAATTTACTATTGTACGTTGTACATTTTTGTCATTCAGTTTTCGTAGGAACGGTTATTTGAGAGGGGGCTTAAAAACTTGCCCCTTCCTTATATGCCCCAAATCTTATATACCAATTTAGAATTTTGAAACACCCCTCCTGAGCGACTTTTGTCGAAAATATTTGAAAATCGCATATTTTTGCATAAAACGACTTCTCATAATAAAGTGTCATCAAAGGAGGGGCCGAAAAAATGGACCGAACCGATCCATTTTGCAAATCAGATTTGATCAAAATATCTCAAAAATTTTGAACAAAAAAAACAGACATCAGACGGACATACGGACAAACAATCGATTCGGTAAACGATTCTGAATCGATCTGTAAAATAGAGGGTGAGTTCACCCTCACCGCTTCTGGTTGTTACGTACGTCTGCACATACATTGTACCATAAAAGGTATAAGGTACAAAAAATTCCACCGTACTATTCGCCATACCTTTTATCAGATATTAACAATTGCTCTTGCAACTGCTATAAAATTGATTAAAAAACACAAAAAAAGAGAGGGAAAAACGGAAGAAGTAGTGGCTTAAAAAAGAGTACAAAGTAACAGAAAAGTAAAAAACCATTATTTAGGTTACATTCTAATAAATATTAAGTAAGTAATATATGTTGAATATTGGAACATATTGCTCTTCTTTTTCATGATAGAAATTCGTTACATAATGTAGAGTTGTAATTCTTTCTGTCGTCCATCCTCCCATTTTCGTAATTGAAACAAATAAGCATTAATCGAAAAAATGTCGTCTTAATTGTAGTCACAATTAAGCAGCGTTCGCGCTTATAACCAACAAATCCTTAATTGTTTACTTCTTAAGTTTTCAAATGCAACTGATCTAATACTTGCTTCCGTTTCTATAGCCAGAGATTCGTCTATATTCATGTATAGAATTACATTTTTAAACGATATTTTTGTTGCATTTTCATTTAGGATGCTACATAGAGAATTCTTGCTTAACTATAACTAACATATGGACATTGCCTGCACAGAGACAATCTTCTTAATTAATTGATGCTTCTCACATTAAAAAGTTTAATTTTTCTAAATTCAAACCAATCACAGGTAACTGAGATGGCCTTCATATTTTTTGTTCATCCCTTTTTACATACATACTATTTCTCTTTATCGTGGACATGTGTTTTCATTCAAGGATACCAAGCAACAATTTTAAATTGTGTACGTACCTTGATAAATTGATTTTAAATTACTTTATTACTTTATTCAACAAGAGTCGGGCAAGGCCAACCATTAGACACTTTAAACCACTTCGCTCAATAAATAATACGTCAAAAATTGTATATTATTTTTATTTAAATGCATGATTTCCATGAAAGCCCTCGTATTGGAGGATAGGCAAATGTCAACATGGCATTCGGCAAAGACTTTCTTATTTTTCAATTGCTTCGGTCATAACAAACCAGAAATCAGGCTTTGTCGTCACAGAAGAGTTTGCTTTCACGAGCGCCCCTCTTTTGATCCAAATTCCCTATGGTTGATTTATCAAGGAGAAATTTTCATCATAATATATTAAAAATTAGAACCCTTATATGGGTTGAGATTCAAAAAATGGACCTACGTGGTCCAAATTCAGTAAAGTTAATTAGTAAGAATTTTCATCAAAAAACATTGGAAATTAGGCTTTTTCAGCGTATAAGAGTTCAGTTTTTGTTGCAACGTTTACATGGTAAAAGGTCCAAAATCCGATCCAAACTTTTCAAACCAATTTAGAGTGCCGGTATATTATTACTAAGCGATTTTTGTCACGAAATTGTAAAAATTGCAATGTTTTTTCTTACAAAGACTTGTCGAAATAAGGCGCAGTGTGTGGGAAATGATTGAAACGGAATTCGATAGTGTTCGTTCTTGGATCAAAACACGTCGGCATACCAAACTTTATGAAAATATTTGAAAAATACCGGCTTGTTACAAATTTGCATTGGAAGACATTAGACGGACAGACGGATAGGCAATCGATCGATTCAGAAAATGGTTTTGATTCAATGGGTATAAGAAAAGTTAGGTCTATCTCAACTAACTCTGGGTGTTGCAGCCGCCCACGCAAACTTAATATACCCTGTACAATAAGTGGTGTAGACTATAAAAGTATGAAAATTGCCGGAGTTGTTCTATCGGCCGTCTCATAGAAATCGTGTTTCGAGAATAGTCCGTTCGAAATTTCCAAAGATTTTATAAACAAGTTTTTTTTATATTCTGTAAATATTTTATTAAGTTTTTTCATGGTCCGTTTTCAATTATTCCGCCTTATTTCCTTTTCTCAGCGCTTTTGCGCTCGAAAATTCGGTTTGCTGTATCTATCGCAGATGACTTCGCAACCACCGCTCGAATATTTGTACCACTTAGCTGCTACGGGTCGGACGTGTCGCAATACTTAGACATCATCGCTAGACTATGTCGTAATACTTAGCAACTACCATTGTCGAACGATTTCTTTGTAATGTTGAACAACTATCCCGCTAATATTTTATAATTCTTACGAACTATCTGACCACAGCGATCGGAAATCGCTTAAAACCAATGATTAAAGAGCGGCCTCGGCGACTCTCTCTATTGATTTAGTCACAATTTAAATGTTATACTAACCTACAATGTTTAACTTAGTTAATTGATGGCTGGACTTCCAATCTAGGCAATGGTTCACGTAAAAGGAAAAGAAAGAAGAGAAAAAGGTGGCCAAACTTAACTATTTAACGCATTTACTTTATTGCGTATGCACAAAATTGTCCTTAATTATTGCATGTGCTGGTGAACCTACTTATGATTGACTACTGAGAAAGCATTAAATTAGGAAAATATCTTAGAATGTTTGGCAATGATTTTGTGGTATAGCATATCTACATAGATGCGCTGACACGTATACACATATATCACAGGCAGCCATTGCGAAATAAATCTAAGGAAAAACTTTATATTATTCAAAGTGTTGCTAATATCTAAAAAATTGATCCGAAACTTTAAAAAAGAAATAAAACGTAGAAAATGAAAACATTCTAAATTAACATGAAAAACGTAGAGAGAAGAACTCTGAAAAATATCGAGCATAGCATATATAACACCCATAAACATTAATGGTGAAGCATAAATCATTGAAAATGACATTTCAACATTTTGGTAAAGGAAACATACGCTCAATGAAACTTATATAAAAACATACATACACACACAGACACACTTCCATATACCCAAACACATTTTTATATATATGGAGTTGAATGCGCACCGACAGAGTTGTACAACATTAAATTGCGTACAGATATTGTAAAAGAATAATTTGCGTAAGTTTTAGACAAATGCAAAAACGTATACACTGCTGTGAAAAAACTCCTTTCAATTTTTAATTTGACGACATCGTCAAAACCATTATCTATTCCATGTTACAAATGCGAAGAGAAGTGAAGAAATTCGACCTGAATATGATATGTCAACAATGATTCACTTTATTGCCATCATTTGTACGTCTTGTAAATACGTATGTGAACGGCAACTAAATTAAAGGTATTAGATACCTTTGCAAAAATGAACGCACATTTAAGATTATTGACGGAAGAGAGTAGAGTTTATTGCATACCAATATCCAAGGATACTGGTCGGAAACCTTTCAAAAGATATATATATTGCTGATCGATGTGAGATCTAGCATGTGGCCTAGCACTAACACAAGAGAGTACAGTTCATTACATGTGCATATCCAGGGATATTGGTCGGAAACCTTTCAAAAGATATATATATTGCTGATCGATGTGAGATCTAGCATGTGGCTTAGCACTTTACTTTATTTGTTGCAACTGGTTGGGTTATTTTGCATATATTTATAACATTAAAAGATATGAAACATACACATCGTTTATAAGACTTCAACAAAGAGCTTTTTTTTTTTTTTTTGCATGTTGTAGAAGAAACTCTTTTTAGGACTTTAAAGGTTCGCTGATATTGATTCTCTCTATTTTGAATATATTGCGATACAAAATTAAAAATTTCAATAAAAAATTGCGACACCGTTTGAATTTATGGTCGAAAAATTCATTTCTGTTCTTATCTATAAATTTAAGAAAGTTGCACGTTTACGAATTGTTTCCTTCAATGAGTTTAGTCAACAAATTTTTAATTCTTAAAGGAAAGAGAGTTCACCTAACCGGCATATAATTCAATTTTAAACTTACCGACAAAAAAAATGAACATTTTTAAGTTTTCAATTTCATATCAACCATATAATGTGATGTCTGTTTTTCCGTCCGTCATTTAAAGCCCGAATAACGTCCACAAACGTTTGTCAAAAATGAAAGATTTACATTTTTAGTTTCTCATTATCGTGTCAATGGTCGTGGATTCAAATCTTTAGTGCGGTAGAGTTTTCAACAAAACGGATAGCCTTAGACGCCAGTGCTTTAAGACTTTTGACTTAGAATTGGTTTCTCTGGCTAAATAAAGTATGACTTATGCAGTGAACAGTCATATGCACAGTAATGCAATCACAGATCGTCTTTCTCCATATATGTATACGTGCTGTTAACGAAAAGTTCTCATTACGATAGAAAAACACTTTACATTGAACATTGAACAAAGTCGCTTGTAAGAAATGAAAACTAATTCACCGGATAGGGTAGGACAACGATTGTTCAGAGGTCCTCCTCATACAAGAAAATTTATATTTCTTCGCACCTCTCTCGCCAGAGAAAGGAACCTACCTGACAGGACTTTTACGAATTTGCCATTCAACCCATCGTTCGTACAAAGATCAAGCGAATTTCAGAAACTTATCTACAATCCAGTTTGTCATTATTTAATTAATTGTTATTGTTGTATCCTTAGTGCCTTATTGTATTTAAAATTATTCAATCATTTCATATTCACGAGAAGAGGTTATCGTTTTTGCAGTTTCGTTTGATTCTCTTATTCAACATAACAAAATGTTTGCTTTGTCTATAATTTTTGTCTTTTCTGCCTTCGGTCTCGCTAGACTTTTTCTTTTTATTATCCCTCTGGACCTTTTCTGGAGCCTTTTCTATTGCTAATCGGTCTAAATCACAATTCTTTCTCTCCTCGTTTTATCCCTCGCCAGTATTGAGTCCGTCCCAATTGTCCGTCGTATGACTTTTCCACTTTTACGATTTTATTTCCTCCAAGGTGTTGAGTATTCAATGTCTTTTACGTTACTCTTTCGCCTTCATTCTCAACTCATCATACGTACGCACCCTTACGCTTCTGTTTCGTATCAAAAGATGAACCGGACTTTAGTCCTCACAAGCTCTCAAGCCCACACCTCCATCCTCAACTACCATCACTCAATAAGTCTTCTTTCTGGCACCTATATGGCAACGTTGTTAACACATCCATATGGTTGAATTTAATGGTATCAGCCTTCAAACGCTCTTGCAGCCCATAATCGAAAGCTGTTCCGGAAATTTTAAAGAAGATGCACAAAGCCGTTTTGGAAAACCGAAAGCAGGAGTTGCGTGAAATAATTATCACCTTGAAGTTTTAAAAGGGCAGAGCATTAACTTTTTGCATTTGTCCATGAGAAAGTTCTGTTCGAGATAGGTGCTTCGGTTGCTCACATCGGAGCAGAAACAGTGACGCGGACAAACGATCAGCAGCGGATAATACATGGCATTGTTGGGTCGATTGACTGTACAAATCAGGAATAAACCAATCGCCCATGCAATACGAAGAAGCGCTGTTTCACCAAGACAATGCCCCGTGACACAAAACGATGAAAACGATGAATAACGATGACATTTTGCGAAGAGAGAAATTTGTCGCAAACGATGAAATGAGTGCCGACTGTATTTTGTGTATTTTTTGTGTGTATAAAGACAAATCGTTAGAATGAATATATCTTAAAGAAGCGCATTCTACTGAATATTTTGAATTTCTGCAAAAAATTTGTTTCTCTTAGTTAGAGCGGAGACTTATTCAGGGATATGATAAATAAATAAATATAAATATAAGTATTTTAGATAGTTATTAATATGTTTTTGTTTTTCTTGTAAAGAAATCAGGCTTTCCTTTTAAAGAAGCAGCCTGCGAGAGGTGGGTGCTTTCACTTATATGAAAATAGTCCCAACGTCGACGAATATTACATTAAATTGAAGCGACTTTTAAAATTTTGGAAAGAAACTCTATCTATCTATCTATTATTTTATTTGATCCGGAACGAGTTCCAAGCCAACTCAAAATTATTTAGAAATTTTATCGTCGAACATCGAAGAACATTTAACCATTTTTTTTGCTAATCATTGTTAACCTTAAGAACACAAAACAGAAAATGTTCAATATATATGTGAATGCCAATGTTGGACTATGTGAATGATGTACACGCAAAGGAACAGAGATAAGGCGAGAGAAATGAAGGCCGAGAAAGCGAAATCTTTTTTTCTTTTCAAATTGTTCAGTTTTATACGGTATGGGCTAGTTTGGGTAGAGTGCACGAGATTGGATACCATGGGAAGTGTGGTTGCGTGTGACGTACGTAAAGCAAGAGAAGTGCAAACAAATTTTAAACGATTGTGTGTGCGTGTGTGTGTGTGTGTGTAGTTGCAATTTGGTGTATTCCCAACTGACCCAAATAAATCATTTTGCAATTGAATGCCACTACTGACGAACAGACACACATTAAATGTTCTTGCAAACTCTAAAGACAAAGTCAAAAAACAAGAAATAATAGAAACAGAACGAAGTGAATCGTTTGAAATGCAAAAGTACCAACAAATAACAACAAACAAACATGACTTAACGATTGCACAAATTTCGCTTTGCTTTAAAAATTTTTCTTGCATATCCTGCTTCGATGCAATCGTACCTCTCTGTGTGCGTGTATGTTCGTGCGAGTGCAAGCAGAATTATACCTACACGGAAGTCCGATAGTTTATCATGCATAAAGTGCAACCAGTTTTTGCTCAACTTGCTCAACTTTAATTGTTTGTATTCTGATCCATAAACAGGATGACTGTGTCATTCATTTAGTAGCTTTCTCACTTTATGAGTTAGAAACGTTTATATTTTTGTCTGCAAACTAGACAGTGCTTTAAATGTTTAATTACATAAAACCCTATATACTACTACGTTGTGATTGTTGTAATGCAGTAACAAACTTTACCTTTAAACGTCCTGACCTAGTATCCTTTTCTTGTTTCATTGTTGTCTTATTTCTTTTCTTTTCTTTGCTTTTCTTTTTTTTTCATTAATAAAAAAGAAATCACCTAAACAATATATACATAGAACGAAGACCATCATTCACTCTTCGCACTGACAAGGCGATAAATACAAAAAGTAACCTAAGCAGAAAATAATAATAAACAAAAAGTGCTTAAGAACAGCAGACGATAACTAAGCGAAAACCTAGAAATAAGCCACGAATACCAGGCAAAAAAGAAGCAAAAAAACAAAAAAGAAATGAAAACCGATGGAAAGGGGGAATAAGGTTTCAGTTCCTTTGTAAAACAAATGCACTGTCTCAAGTTTGAGCGACGAATAGATTGATTCTGGGGTTTGTGTATTGCATAGTATGGCGTTGCTGGGAAGGTATACTTCGCTAACAACCAATAATTTACAGCAACAAGCAAGCAACGGCAAAAAGAGCTAAGCGAGAATAAGAAATCTTTAGATTACGTGAAAAAAATTCTAAATACCTAGCAAGCCGAGGAGGACCTAGCTTTGATTGCACGTTTGCAGGGCAAAAAAAAAAAAAGACAAGAGAAGAAAACCTTATGGAACGAACTGTTAAAGCAAAATTTATGCAAATCGGAAGCAAACATTAATCAAAGTTTTTTATTGTGTGTGTGTGTGCATGAAGATATGTTTTATTTATGTACAAACTATGGTTCTTTTTTTCGCGAGCGCTCACTGAAGTGGGTGTACCAACCTGACCACTGTACAGTGACGTTTAAACGTTTTGCCTACGAGTACAACTTTTCGCGTAGATTTTCAAATGCAGAGGAGGAGAAAAGTTAAAGAAAACAAAAGAGAAAAAATAGGAAAAAATTATGAAAATCGTATTCACTTTAAAGCGCATTTTGGATACTCGCTGTTTCACAAAATGAAACAAAAAATTTAACCGTTTCATTAGCTTGTCGGGTGTATCCTTTAGCAATTTCAAGGATGTCTGTGGAAATCCCCGATATTCAGTTTTCATCTGCCGATAAGAAAAAAGAACAAAGTATATATCGCTCAACTGGAACCGAATGCTCACAATCATTTCAGTAGCAACAAGAAACAAACGGACTTAGATGGACAAGCAGACTGATAGGTGTACGCTAATCGAGAATATTTTTATATTTGTATCTGTATTTTTATATATAAATTGCATGGTTTTATGCATAAGTCCGCAGCGAAGGGCAAGTAAATTTGATGCGCAAAATATTTCGAAACCTCAGATAGTTATGTTCGACTTTCGCAACCTTTGCACATTAGTTTAAATCTGGACTAGTTCTTGCGTTCTTCTTCCCAGACGCCTGCGCATGCAGCTGCCCGGTTGCAACAGGAGAAACGAACTATCTGGGAAATACTCCAATTTATCATGCAAAGAAAATTTCATGAGCTTTCTCTTTCTCACACTCAATCGATCTTGATTCAGGTTGCAACAAACATTTTATTTAAAGCGTTCGAACAATTTTAACCTTCATTGCATGTACATTGTATGTTTCCTACATCTCACTAAAAAGCTCGGCGAACGACATGAGTTCACTACCGAATAATGCTGCGACCCGTTATTTGCCAAAATATTTCAAGATCTCAATTCAATTGTCAACATTACAATATCTGCAGTAGCAAATACCGAGGTAAACAACAAACAGTCGAGAATAGATTCCTTTTATAAAATCCGCGATCCGAGAGTTTAATCGAATAACAAAACAAGAACAGAACATTTTTATCTTTCAATGGTGGGTAAAAGAAAAGAAGAAAATTCTGCAGAGTTGATTATGCCAAAGTATAAAGTGACTGCATAGTGTACTCCACTTAGCCAGATGGACGGCGTTTGGCTCTTTTCCTCAGTGTAGAGCAAGAAGACAAAAAGGAACGAAAAAGAGATTATAAATAAAAAACGATTTGTTTTGGCAATGACTCCATAAATTAAAACTTCATATGTCAAATGCGGAAATTTTTTTACAATGCCATCCGCTTTTTCTATTTCGCATGCTGCCAGTTATTGGCCACACTCGTTACTTACATTCATATATGTTGTTGCGTATGCACATGGGCGGCGTTGTTAAGATCATGCGGCTGTCATTTCTTGAAAATGTCAATGCGAGAGTAAGTAAATGGGAAGTCATATATTCGAGTATATAGGGCAGCGGTACGCATTTATTTAAAATTTTTTATTTACATTACACCTATGAAAACAAATTCTTTCGGCAGAGGGTTTTTTCTTTTTGTTTGTATTGAGACTACACGGTGCTCCCTAATTATAAGTGAATTCACTGACATTCTGTAAACAGGATATAGGGAAGTAAAAGTGAACGGTTCTTAGAGCCTGTTATATAAAAGAACCGTCTACTCTCTTATAAAATAAGATTTAATTAGTGCTTAATGTTCTTTATCAGAGGAATGCCGGCAGACATTACTATTCTGAACAACAGAGAGCGATTTGATAAAAATATTACCTTATGATAAATTCCAATGAGTTCATAAACTCTGCATGGGTAGTCTAGCAGGTAAAAATCGCGAACATCAGGTCAGTTTTCGCGTGCATGGTCATAGCTATCGCGAGTGCATAACGCTTACCGATTGGGCAGATGCCCACTAGGCTGCGACTATCACTTTCCTATCTACGCGTTTCTCTTTCCTCACTTCTTTCTGACCGTCAACGTGTCGCACAGAATGAAGACATCCCCTAAGTGATTGGTCGATATTAAAAAAAAAAATTGGATTCTTAGTATGTTATGCTAGTTGGGATTTTTTTTAAGTTTTAGGTTCCAAGGGCTAAGATCAAACTCGATGCCAATATCTTTACTGGTCAAGTATATTCACTAACAATAAGATGATATTTCCAAACTTATGTCTGAAAATTTCAAAAAAAATTATTAATATCCGTGTGTTTACATATGAAAGTACATAAAAACAATGAAATTTTTTTTCCAAATCTTTTAACAGCCAAGTGTTAACCAAGTGTAGCTGCTCTCGTTTTTCTTTTGTTCTTTGCTTGCTCGATTACGCATCTTTTCAACGATTATGGACTTTGATGACAGCAATAGATGATAATTGTGTTTTTATTTACACATAGACAGACTCTCACTATTGCTTTCGCTACTGTTATGCATTCCGACTAAATGAAGCAGTAAAACAGAAACTGATCTTAAATTTCGAAAAAAATAAACATAATGAAAACCAAGTACTTCGTAAAACTCAAACGAAAAAAATGTGCGGTTCGAGGGGCTAAACCACCAAACACGAAACACCAAAAGTCTCTAAGATTTTATTGGCTTTTATTTTGAAATACTTGATGGTGTTGCTATGCATTTAGTTCTCTCTGATTTTTCATACTCTATACCACTTGTGGTACAAGGATACAGTAAGTTTGTGCGGCTGTATGCAACACCTAGAAGAGCGCGGTATAGATCCACCTCTTATTATACCGATCGATTCAGAAACTGGTTCTGTCTGTCTGTCTGTCTGTCTGGCTTGTTTGCTTGTATTCAACATAAAGCCCATAATTTTTAAAATATTTTGATGGAATTTGGTACACCAACCAAGGACGAAAGCAATTGCAAATGGTTCGGATCGCACCACTTTTTCGAGCACCTCCTGTATAATGCCTTATTTTAAGAAGTCGTCATATGAACAGCTATATCAAACGAAGTGAGCCCGGGTAGTTAATGGTGGGCGTCCATTGTAGTCCCATTGTAGTGTTTCACTTGCTCTTTTTACACAAATGGAAAAGCAATCATTGAAAGCAGACTAGTCAGGCGAAGGTAAATCTAACGGCTTACGTAAATGGAAACTATCATGAAAGCGATGTTCTTAAACGGTTATAGGTTTACGCATTCGAAGTGCAGGTCACAGTGTTGCACTCATAAAGACAAACTATTTTTCAAAATTTTTCCAAATATTTGTTTCAGAATCCAGCAAACAGCCATTCTACCCTTTCTTTTCATTTTATTTACATAAAAAGGGGGTCGTTTTCGATTTTTTTTTTTCATCGAAACCGAAAGGATTTGAAATTTAAATGTAATAAACTATGACTACTCAAGCGCACGGAGCTACATCTGGCGAATAGAGCGTTTAGAGGATGGTTATAAATTGCATTTGTGATGAAAATGTCTCGAAGAATTAATGAGATGTGAGAAGTTTCGTATGTGTGATGCAAAAATTAAGAGCTACTTGTCCACAGAACTCTCAAATAGATGCACACAAGATGCAAGAGTAATAAACGTTGTTAATGTTTGCGTCACTCCCAAGGTGAACACATTTTCTAAACCTAATGATTTTTAAACTTATCCTTTACTTCTTGAATGTGTAAACATGAAATAAACCGACTTTTATATAAAAGGCCATGTCGTCATGTTTTACTTTGTTGTTAATTACAAATGTCAAATAACAATTTAAAATCAATTTTAGACAACTATCTGTCTGCGTCACAAGATCGATTAGGCTGGTAAACGTATGGTTAAGTGAAATCAAATCAATCACTCTCATACAAATTATGGATGTAAAAGAACTTTATTTTTATTGATGGTATGCTTAGTTTCGTATTCAAAGTTCGTAAATTTGTCGTTTGGCGTTGTTCACCCATTCGTTCAGTTCTGTTATCTCGCGTTTACAATACTCAGAAAAACAAATCAGATAACTCGTAAAGTCCTGATCAATTTATTTGAGTTTGAGGCAATCTAGGAGTCTCCCCTTGCGTTCATCTATTAATAAGATTTTCTATTTGTTGTCTATTCATTTTTCATACATTTTTCGTTAAATGATTGAAAGCATATGGTGATTCAAAACATATGACAATGTTATAGTCAGGCAAGATTGACAATTAGATACCCTAATCCATCAAAATAAGGAGTTGTGTACGTGTTGAAATGGTCGAAAACGACGTCTGATCCGAACCATTTTCAACAGCAATTGGATCAAAACACGTTAGTGGACCAAATTTCATCAATATATCTCAAAAGTTGCGACCGGTAGGTTGAATATAAGGAAACATCGACAGATTGCAGACGGACAGACAAGCTTACACAAACGGCTTGTGATATAAGGAGCAAATATAAGTTAGAAAAATACATACGAACACAATTTGTATTCGTCTAAAAAACCTTTTAATACAAAATAGAGATCATTGAGTCGGACAGACAGACATATATCTACATCGATTTCTTCATTCAAGCAAAGCATTTATATATAGATTTTTTTTCTACTAGTGGCTTGGCCTGTGCCACTAACAAGCACAAACGGTTACGTACTAAACTTACCCCACACGCACATCCTCTATCAATCTCCTACGGGAGTTCTCCTCTAGGTATTATCTCGCGAGTCGGACTGCAGTTAGTGCGTCTCTTGTGCTGGGAACTTAGTTCATTGACTTACACTACCTCTTCTCTCCGCTCTACCTTCCCTAGTTGTCGCAGCACTTTTCTCTTAAAGGCAGCTATGGCGCTACCGTCCTCAATACTGCCTGCAGTATCTCGCTTGGTCCCATTGGAGGCCGGACGCTCTTCTGTATTTGTGTATATATGAATTATTTGCGTTTGGCTATGAATTTGTATATATATGTTTGCATATAACGACGTATAGAAAAGCAATAGCATCTACGATATATAAATATGTTCATAAAGCCTAACTACATAAGCCTATATAAACTTTAGGCAGTTTTTAACATCCGGATCGGTAGACATGTGTACGCCGATTCCGTTGTTCACACTTGTGAAATATATATAAACACATATATAGGAATCAATATTCAAATTTATTATTGCGTGTTACGTGTCTGCATAAACTCTGGCTGTTAGGACGTGAGCGTGAAAGATTCGCTGAATTGACTTCATTTCTCTTTCTTTTCTTCTTTTTCCTCCCTAATAATCGTAGTAATGTGATATATTTTTTCTCTTTGCAGGTATGAAATAATTCAAAAATCTTACAAAAATCCTCTATGGTATGTGATAAATTATACTTTTGCTGTGATAGATTTCCAATTAAAAAGAAAAAAGAGAAAAAAATTATTTGATTCTTTCTTTCAACGTAGAAAAAGCAAAACCAGAGTGCGACCTAAAATTAAAAAGTCGAAAAGCCGTATTATGCTTGAAAAAAGGACCGAAAAAAAAAAGAAAAACAAATCTTATAAAACATATTTAATTTTCTTAACTTCATACGCTTCATACGCAAGGTTCATATATTTTTCTAATTCCCATTTATAACAGGTAGCAGACATAAAGATTTCTGAGAGTAGAAAGAAAAAGTTTTGACATTATAGTCTTGCTTTTTGTTTCTTTTTCTTCTTCTTTTTGATCATTTGTACAGTTTGACTGCAATAAGTTTCTTCTTTATTTGTCCTGCCGTTTGCTTAATATACACTTTGGAACACAGCGGACAGGCTGTTGTTATCCATAAAGCATAGAAAGCAAAAAAAAAAAAGAATTGTATATAAAAAGTTTCTCTTATCATGTTCATCATCTTGGCCAATAGTCATTTTGTCCGTTTCCTTTTTTCTTTTTTTGTGCTCTACGACTTATGGCAAAAACTTTAAAAGTAAAAACCTTCTCATGGCTAAACATAAACGCATATATACTGCATATATACTGTATGTGTGTGTACGGAGTGAGAGAGAGAAAAAGAGAAAGGAAGAGAGAGCTACACACACCGACCGCCATGCAAGCGAGCAGGCACAGAGAGTAGCTGTCATAATACATGTAACAGTAAAGAAATAAACTTTTATTTGTTGCTGTTTGTGACATTTCGGTATCATTGCAAGACGATGTTTTCGTAGATACTTTTTCACTCTCAGTTTGACCAGCGAATCCAATTATCGTTATTAAGGTATGACGAGACTACTGCGAAATGCAAAAAGTCACAAGAAAACTTACTTAAGCATAAAAAGAAAATATTGGAAAAAGGCGAAACATTTTATTGAGTAATGATGCTTAAAGGATAAATTCAATAAATGTATTAAAAAAGTTTTTTTCTGTTTTTCGCATTTATAAATTGATGACAAAGACAAAATGAACAAAAAAAGAAAACAACATTTGTTAAATAATTCTTCGCAAGTTATTTTTTCATTTGCTTTCACTCTAACCGACAAAGTCAAAGCAAGGCAAAGCGAAACTTTCTGTTACAATTTCAGTAGCAAATGCGAGGATAGACTTAAATAAAAATAAATAAACGAATATATCTATGCGTGATTTAATTTAATAGACAAACGCATTTAAATATTATAGGAATTTGTGCTTTACACAAATTCTCATTTTTTTCATTTATTTCTTTACTACTTTACTACTTTAGAGTGTACATTAACGGTGTTTGTTGTTAATTACTTTGTTCCCGGATGTGCTTTCTTTATTTATTCTTTTTGTTTGTGGAATTATTTCAATTAATCTTAGTTTAACTTTAATTTAAGTAACAACCCTGCATGCTTTGAGTTCAATCGCATATATTCAAACCTTTCAAGTTCATCATTGACTATAACAGAAATGTGAAATGAAATGCTCTAAGCTTTTATATTCTACACTACTTCTGATGCGAAGCTATATCAAGTTTGGGTGGGTGTACGCAATACCCAGAAAGAGTTAAGACAGGCCCACCTTTTATTACACCCATCTGCTCGTCTGTCCGTCTGTCTAGTTTGTTGTGCACAAGCCGCAATCTTTGAGATGTTTTGATAATATTAAGCTAACTGATCTTTTTTGGCGCAAGGAGAAAGCCTCTTGGCAACCGTTCAGATTGGATCACCTTTTCGGCTACTTCCCATACAACGTCTTATTTTAACAAGTCGATATATGGATAACTGTAGCTTGGAGTAGGATTTTTAATGATATACCTGATGATTATCTAACGATGAATAGGTGTGGAAGTTGACGAAGATCGGACTATCATCAGAAATTTAATGGCCTTGAACCCAGGAAAAAAATGTACTTCATCCTATACTTAGAACAAATTTCAGAAAACTGTTAGAGAATACCTCATACCTTCTTTTTTGCTTTCTAAGCAAAAGTTTATAGTGGTATGAGGAAATGGGAACATCCCGGGTTTCTGTATTTATTGCAAAATATGTGTTAACTCATTTGCCTTACAAGCCCGGTAGGAACTCAACCCCTTCAAGAGACTAAGTATGCGTTTTTCTTTGCATTGAAAGAAAAGTGAAATAATGAAAAGAAAGCGGTGCAGTAATTAAAAACAATTTGGCTTCTCGGCAGCAAAAGAAATGCCTGCACATTAAGCTAAGTAGGACATTTAATCTCATAACCGTATGTCCTTATCGCTTTCGGGGATATAACACGCCAGTCAATAATATCTTGACACACTAACAACTGACAGGCAAATGTAGGTTCTACCAAACAATCTATGTTAGGTTGAGAAAGTTTCAACACCCAGAACGACGAATATCAAAGTTCCTTATTACTTCGAGGATGTATGTGCGAAATACACGCGTTGCCTTTGCTGTTCGCTAAACAAGAGAAAATTTAAAATTTCGCGCTTTGATTAAATAATGCTTTTGGATGAGAAACTAAGGTCGTGCAAATTCAGCATTGCCTTGGAAAATGTGATGACGACTGAAAGCAAGAATTTGTCGATAATTTTCTGAATGCAAATCAGGTCGTGCCTATACCGGCATAGCTAAACTTGGTGAGCGCTCCAAAAACGCCTTAATAACGCCTTAAAAATTAATTCTCGTTAATGGAAAATTCAAGTTGCAAGAGATAGCTGAATATATATGCCAGGAAGCATATATTCACCACTTTGTATGAAGAGGGGAGCATTAAAAATCTGTTCTCAAAATGGATACCGCGTTAATAGAGAGATGAACCCACCTACATATCGCTCAATACAACGTCAGATGAATTAAAGTTCAAACGACTATCCTCTTCCGCGTGACCAAAAAGAGTTGGTTAGAGACGTAACTATAAAGGACGCTGCAAACTTTCAGAAGAACTTATTTTTGCTACTCTGTTCCCGATTTATTATGCCCTCCCCACACATGTAGGACACTAAATTAATTACATGAAATTTTAAAGAATTTATGCAATTAACAAAAATGATGAAAATTAATATAATCAAGTAAGAGAATTATATTCGGCTGTGAGCGAGTCCTTTCCATTCATCAACGCCATCATAAAAACACTTAAAAAATGAGGGAGGAGTAGAAGGAGCTTCCTTTTATAAAGACATTAATAAGAGGGTGTTTTCCATTTTGGTGTAGGTACTACAGCGTAGTCCATGAAAGTTTCGCGGGCTTGTTTGCTGTAATTTCTTTTCCATTTGAAGAATAGATCTTCGACAGACGGACATGTGTAAATCAATTCAGAATTTGATTCTGATCATATATGCACGCTTTGTCGGGTCCCCAAAGGTACCTTCTTGACAAAATGAATCGTCGTTGATGGGTATGAAAAGAAGTTTGCTCGTTTCACGTTATTTAAAAGCAATGTACACCGTAGTTATTCTTCGAGCCCGCAGCACTAAAATTCGAAACTGATTTTATGTAAGATTGAAAAATTCAATGAAATGCAATAAGTCAGTAGTGAAGGACTGCAAATTTCTCCCACTTCCGCTGTGTTCGTCAGATTTGGCCTCAGCGGTTAATATTTGTTCGGTTACCGAGGAGAAATGATTTTTTTCAAATGATTGGAAAAACTGATGTGTATTGACGATTTTTCGAGTTAAAAAAAAACGCCCTTTATACATTAGAGAGGCGTTGGATTTAAGGTGCTACTGTGAAAGTCCACATTGTTAGAAATAAACGTCTTGATCGCCCACTTCATCCAGTAGTGACCGTTCACTTATAATATGTGGATATCCTACCCACTAGACCATATACAAGTAAAACTGAACAATTATGAAGGACTGCAAATCGCAGAATTGTCGCGAGAATTATTCAATGCCTGCAATACAATTCCGGAGCCTTAGGCTTTGGGCTAAATATTTCTGTGTGGCGCTGCAACAAAGAAATCGAACACAATGCAAAGAACTCAGCTTGTTATTAAGTCCGTTACAATTCTAAGTATCGGTTTGACTTTCTCACCTCGACAATAACGAAACCAGAAGTGCTAACAGAAGAAATATTTTCGCTTTTGCGAATTGATTTAGTTTTTTACTTTATTTTTCGTTATTAATTTCATGCGCTACATAAATGCGAAGGGAGGCCTTCTACGGGTGATATATCCTGAACATAGCAATGAAACTAAGTTTTTGCGATCATCTATCTGATCAACGTCCTTTAAGGCGGACCATAAATCCGGGGTTGCGTTAATTCTTTAAAATATTTGTTCAAATGCTTTCTACATTGTAACTATTCGCCAAGTGTGTACCTATACTCTATGGTTGGCAAATCGTAACAATATATACACATATATATATTTAGCTTTTTTTTTATATTTTTTATAACATAAAGTATGATATTTATGTTTGTATTTTCTAGGTTTGTTAGGTTTTTATAATCATTTTGTTAATTATTTTCAATATCGCGCAATTTTCAATTACGGGGCGAACGAAGCGTGGAGACCAGCAAGGCGGATAAGTTTATGTCAGTATTTGTTTCGTGTTCGGCAATAGAAATGAAAAATGTTTATTATTTGTATGCACGAACTTCCCAATGAGAATGAAGCGGATTTCGGACGTAACTGTTTGATGTATGTTGCGATTAAGTCCGTACGCTGGAGATGTTAGTAGTGCGGTTAGAGGTTTTTCTTTTTTTTTGTTTTATGCCTAATGACACAAGAGATGCCCGCTGTTTGTGTAATTGTCGACGGTTGGACAGAAAAGACGAAATAGAATGAGATAGGGAAAGCGGATATGAGCTTAGTACGCGATAAGTGTTGTGCTTTTACCGATTGAGCATTCGTAGTTGAGATTTGAATCCGCGAGGGCAGATTTGGTAGCCGCGCATATTGCCTTCTCGGTTGCTCAAGCGAAGAGAGTTAAGTGAAGTCATCATTTTATGGACACCAAAGAAACGATTCGACGAAGAATGAAAGGGAATTTAAAGATTAATGCAAGGGTTCCTGTAACGCTTAGCATTTCTTAGTTAACCCCTTTAACTTACGGCAAAATTCCTTGAAAAAAGCGATTATTATTTCTTGAAGTTTTCGATCCGTGAACGATTGTCAAAGAAGACTAACTAACCAAAGAGGGCATTAAGAGCATTCGATTTGCGAACTGTATTTAAAGATTATCTAAATCATGATCGTTTAATCGATCGATCTTGATTCTGCTTGTTATAGATAGCTTCTTGTTTTTTTAAATTTCAGTGCACTCAGAACTCAAAAACTCTCAGTTTGTGTGCTTCCTCTTTTTGCTTTAATTCCAAATATAACATACGTCTTTAAGAACCAACAAAAAGGAGAAACTTTTATTCTTTCGTAATGAAGTTAGTTTCGTCTTTTTCTTAGAAATCAACTGCTGAGTGTATTTATCTATTTTGAGATGTCTACGTATTTAATTAATGACACAATTGGTTTCAAAATTATTTGCCTCTGTACACGTATGTATACCGGCATGAACCTGCATGAATATATATTTTTACATACGTATGTATATAGTTATATATAAAAACTTTGCTACTATTATTATTATTATTATTATTATTAACATACTTGCAAGCCATTTAGAAGAAGTATGTGAACGTGTTCAAAAGGCTGCATGATTGTTTGTTTGTGTGTATGTGTGTGTATGCGTATTACTCACATATAAAACTTTTAAAGCTCAAAATACATATTTATTGATATTTATTATTAAATAATTGTTTCTGTTTTAAGTGTTGCACAAGTGTCTTATTAAGATTATCGAAAGTCATTCATAATGAAGGACAAAATGTTAAATAATTTACAAACACTCGCACGTTACGAAATTTCTTTAGAAATATTATAAATTGCTTTAAGTATGCGTATGTGCATATTGTTATTATTATTGTCATCGGTGCAACACTTATATCATCTTTGACAAAATTCTTCAATAATTATCATCATTATCAACATCAGCATCAACGTCGGCATCACCATTAACACTATTGTGGTTGTTAACATTTATAACAAATTAATTGCTAACATTTTCCAAATTATTTCAATTTCCTAAGAAGAACAGACACTTGACAAGAAATGCTCATTCCTTTTTAAAATATAATTGTGAAGAAATTTGGAATTTCTTCTCTGTATGGGTGGAAGAAATCCTAATACCAATTCATAACTAGAACAAAAATAAGTTAATGGTGAGGCATGCCAGCACAACCCTACAGTTATCCATATATCAACTTTTGAAAATAACCCATTGTATGGGAAGTTATCGAAAAAGTAGTCCCATCTGGATCATTTTGAATAGTGTTCATCCTTGGGCCAAAAGACGTCAGCGTATCAGATTTCATCTAATTGTCTCAAAAATTGCAGTCTCTAGATTGAATAGAAGAAAACAAAATAGACAGACGGACAGACACGTAGACGTAAAGGCGAATTCAGAACGATTCTCAAAGTAATTCTGTATAATAAAGGATGGATCTAACTCAAGAGCTTTGGGTGGTGAACACATTCACACAAATTTGTTGATGTAAACGAGGGACACATTGATTTGTTGAGATTTCGATCATGAAGAACTGTTTACCCTCTTCGGTGACTTGTACTGAATATAGTAACTGGCATCGGGCACTGGGTTAAAGGCATCGCCATTGCACAATCGAGATATAAGAGATCTTTTCAATTTGAAATTTGAAATTTACTCGTGTCACGTTATGACTTAACCATGAGGGCAATAATTTTTTTTTTCAGCTGAACATTAATCTTCACATAAATCTGTTGGACTATTTCATATTTTAATACATAGATATGCTACTAAGAGCCAAGGTATGTGTGTATGCTTCTTAAGTAATTACCGTTATCAACTGATAATAGCAGCAACTAGTGAACTATTCGACTAGCAGTCACTCAGTCACTCAACTGGTTAGCATACAATGCCTGTTATTTAATTAGCTTTTCGTCCCATCTCTGAACATTACGGTCAACATTTTGTGATACGGATACACACACGCACACACAAACACA
This sequence comes from Glossina pallidipes, assembly GCA_000688715.1. NCBI lineage: Eukaryota > Metazoa > Arthropoda > Insecta > Diptera > Glossinidae > Glossina > Glossina pallidipes. The sequence goes on along the minus strand of KK499771.1, from coordinate 2,771,221 downwards.
TAACAACATTCATTAATTTCGTACTGCTACGAAATTACATAGACTGAATCGCATGCGAAGAACAATAACACAATATCTTGAAAAAATGTTAAAAATAAAGTCATTTGCATATCAACATTAAATAACATTTTCTTTTAGGCTACACTCAGTTAACTGATGTGCCGAGTGCTTATTTTACATTATGTAAAAAAAAAGAAAGAAGAAAAAAATTGATTCCGTTTTACAGTGCTGGACACATGCTCATAATACATCATGACTTTGCTGCGTGTAAGTAATTACGTATTGCACATACACGCGTAGCTTTAGCCGATTACAACGACTGCGAATTTCTTCTAAATCTTTTAAAGTGCTTTATGGACGAATTACTTAATAAAATGTAAATAATTAACATAAAAGATTTAAATATACATATATATATATATATGTATGTCTTATTATTTATTCAATTTTTACTTTTGAAATATTTTTGCAATTTTTTTTTCTAAGTTGATTTGCTTCAATTGTAGTTTATTTTATATATTTTTCGATAAACTTTCATTTCCGTCATTTTGTTTATTTCTTGACCTAAATTTTGCTTAAATGCTGAACAATGGTTTTGCTAAAAACTTTCCGACATTTTCTTCATCATTAAATATTATAACATAAATTCATTCGCACACACGCGCAGATTAACAAATAGAAAATGAGTAGAAAACTTTTTTTCAACAATTTTTATGATAAATTTACTGAAAAGAATTCGCACTAACTAGATTAGTAAGGAAAAAGTTTTAGATAGATACACAAAGGCCGCATGACTAAAACGGTGTGGCTTGGATTACAATCAGACATGATTGCATGTGGACTAAACATCTCGGGCGTATACAGTGAGTTATTTAAAAACATCATTCACTTACAGTGAAAACAAAAATAACCTAAATAAACTACGAAGTTCTTGAATGACATAGTTTAACGGCTTACCATGAAAACAGTGTGCATGAAAGCAGTTATTTAGTGTGACAGCTTGGCTTTAAAGTACATAGTGCTAAAAATTATACATATAACTTGTTTATCGCAAAGAAATTCTTGGACTGCAGCACCAGAGAGAGCAGAGTACCAGCAGTTGATTGCGGCGGCTCTTTAAAACAAGTCCAGTCAGCTTAATAAAATTATATGCACAATTGCGAACTGAAGGAATAGGTTTGCCAAGGATCTGCCGATTTATTTTAAGGCGAGTTCTTGCAAATCGTATCCCAATTTTTGTTGACATTTAACTCGACATAATGATGGAACAAACTTTGGATTGAAAATAAGTAAAAACGTTATAGTTGGACAAGACCCACCATTAGATCACCCTACATCACTTTGCCTAATACAGTGTGGTGCAATCACATTCATGATTATACATCATCTTCATCATCAAAATCATACCTTTCATGAAAGCCCTTACATTGGAGGGAGCTCAAAACGTCAACTAACGGCAATCAAACTTCGCGAACTTAATTTGCATGCTAAAGGTTTTATTATTTTCCATCTGCAGGAACTACAAGTTAAATTTTATCGTCATACAACGGCTTATTTTTCATGACGACATCTACATATGTTGAGGTGTAAAACGATCACAGACCTGTGATCTGGATTTCTGACGATTAATTTTTGAGGTCGCATTACTCGTATGAAAGAATTTTCATCATAAAATACTTTTAGCATTGGAATCCGACAAAGTGGACTTACGTGGTCTACATTCGGTAAAAAGAACTATGTCAGACTACGAATATGGATCAATTTTTACCATGAAATATTGGAAATTGAACAGTTTTGCGATATGAAAATGCAGTTTTCGAAGGAACCCCCGGAACGATTATACGGAAGGGAGTTTGAAAGATTGTCCCATGCGATTCATATTTTTCATAGCAATTTGGAATGCTATGCTGCACTATGCTTTGTTAAAGAATTTTGAAATTTGCCATATTTTTCATACAATTATTTTTCAAAATCTTTGTTTAATTTTTTCTTTAATTTTGCTTCCAATTGACTTTGAACGGCGCATTCTTCCGTTTATGCCTTCCGCAATTAACTTTTGCTTATTTATATTAAAAAAGGGGACCTCCAAGTAAGTATTGCATTTATGCATTATTTTTTTAGCCAAATTGCAACAGATACAACTTGGAGTTTTTGTGCCACTGGTTTACCATGGCCTCCAAGAAAGCTAAAATTTTGTGCTGATGGCGTAAACATATAGCGATTTTCGAGACTTTTCATAAATTAGAAATCAACAACGCGTCAGCACTTATTCGAATGTGAGAACGAATAACGGACATTTTGAAAACGTTGAAAAAATGATTCACGGGTAGTTCCCTGTAGTACGAAGATGGTTAGAAAGAAATGAAGAAAGGGAGAGAGATGATGAGACGGTCGTAGCCGAGTAAGTGTTCTCCCTTTACCGACCGAGCGTTCACTATTGCTGCCACCAAAATGAACCTGTGAAGGCTGACTTGGTAGTCGCCGCGACTCTTCCCTATCCGGCTGTTTTTGTGGATCTTTTCTTCATCTTTAAAATGCGCTTCCGGTGTAACCTGGCAGTTATTATGGGACTAATAGCTAAGGATTGGGCAATTAAATCGACCCATAGATCGGAACTAGCTTTAATATTGATATAATTGAGTATTGCAATCGCCTGCGAGAGTAACGTTTGATCGGTTATAACGGTATAACGGTATAACTATAACTGTAACAATAACCACAGTCGCACGATCAATCTTAAAACATATCAAATGGCTTCGAGACATATTTCAAATAAAATTACGATTTCCGACTTCGAATGTGCGTGCATCGTTGGCTGCAGTAAATTACATTTTAAAGACTGATTAAGCATAAAAAACCAACTTACATAAAATATTTTAATTCCGGCCTGGAGACTTATGCAAAATTTGCAACTTGTGCATATCTGCATTAAAGTTATGAGACGGCAATGCAGTGGACAACTTTTTTTGGGAAAAAAAAACTCGCATTATTTTTCATTCCATTCTCTTTCCTTCCTTTGAGTACATGTTAACGCACTTTCACTATTATTTAGCGAATGTTTGATTTTTGTTCATATTTTTTCTTAATAAACTTTTTGAAAAAGTGAAGATACACACACTAAAAGCGGAAAAAGCCATTGTCTACACCTGCTGGACACTTGATAATGGATTACAACGTTATGGTTTTAAGAATGATGATAGCGGCTTAACCACCGATAGCAAATAGTTCTTTCTTTATGGTTTCCCGTGGACCATTCAAGTTAGCTGACACATCACAAACAAACGCAAAAACAAAAATTAAAAAGTTGAATTTACTTATTAAATAATTCTATCATTAGACAAGAAGCAAGAAAGTGTTCGTCGCGGATTGAATTTTCGTTGTAATCCTACGACCTTAGACGGATGTAGAACAGATTATTGAAACATCTTCTTTCCAATTTTAATGATTTCCTTTTTAACTTCTTCTTCCGATTTTCTTCCGCCTTATTAACGCAGATCGGCCCATGTTGAGCTTCTGAGGCTCGTTTGAACTTTGAATTTAGATTATTTGAATATTTTCACACCCATCAACGAAGGTTGAGGGGTATATGCATTTTTTCAAAACGTTTGCAACATCCAGAAAGAAGCTTCAGAGCACCTATAAGATAAATATATTCTTAATTAGCATCACATTGTAAATCGATTTAACCATGCCCATCTGTTCATTTGTGTAATGGCTATAATAAACATTCTCTTAACCGCAAAAATGCAGCTGTCGACCTCAAGTTGGGCGAAACCATTGAAAGTTCCTGCGCGCAGGCTGCTATTCAAAATGGGTCAAATCGGTCGAAGAACACGCTTACAGTACCACGTAAACTGAGAATGCTGGCGTGTTTTGCTCATAAGCTATAGCAGATAAGGCTACGAAAACTTGAACACATATTCTATGGGTCTTGCTGGAGCACCCCTGCAAAAATGGGAAAAATTGATTATGTCCACCCAATATTATAGCGTATAAAAATTTAATTTGTTTTTCGATATCTTTATAAGCCGCAGAAGCAAGCTCCAAAAAACTCCAAAAAGTATAAAAATTCTTGACAAGTCTCAGACAAAACCAGACGCGGCCATCCAATATTACAGAGTATGAGAATCTAGTTCTTTTCCTTTTTTTAGTCTCCTTTATAATGACGGTGATGGGTCACGCCCGAATATAATCTTGCTGTTTTTACTTCAAATTTCTTATTACTTTTCTTTTTTTAATTTAGTTAGAGAAATAATTTGTAAGACTGAAGTCTTCAAGCGCTAACATCAAAGACTATCGGTTTTATCGCAATCTCTACTGCACATGAGATTTGAATCCACCATCATTGAGCTGTTAGTGGAGACCCTTCGACTACTTGGCCTCTCAGGCATAGAATCAATATCTCTCGGGCCTTTAACTAATCCGTGTGACAACAAATTATTAATACGTACTAAATAGAACCCTTGAACATGTCCTTCCTTTTCATTTTCTGGTCACCTGTAATAAATATAAGTATGTATGTTTATATATATATGTGTATATGTGTACATCAATCTCCTTATATTATCCTTCTTTCTTATGTCATTTTTTTTCTTGCTCCATTTCGTTATTTCTTTATACAAAAATTATTATCTTTTCGTTCTTTGGCATTGTGCCTCATAATTAATCTGTGTGCTTTTACTTTTTTTTTATGTATGCGTTGGAAAGTTACAAAGAACTGCATGCAAAATGGAACTGAGAAATTATCATTAAAATAATCAACTCTCGCTCATCAACATTATCGTCAACAACAGTTCTATACAAATTGCACACACACGGACACATGTATACGCTACATGCACGTTTCTGTTTTTCTTTTTTTTGTTTTCGTTTTTAATGTGTGACGAATAAAATGCAGTCATACCACGTAGGCATCATCATCAGCGCTTATAAAACGACCTTGTGTGCGTGTATGATAATAACAAATGAGACAGGCCAGAAGAGAAGGAAAGAGAAAGAGAAAGAGAGAGAGAGAGAGAGAGAGAGGGAGAGAGAGAGAGAGAGAGAGAGAGAATGCCTTTTGAAAACTTCAATTAAGCATAAATTGCATAAATGATAAAACGTGTGCTTCTTTCTCTCTCTCCCCCTCGTTGCCTTTAATGCTCAATTTTACTGAATATTAAGAGACTGTTATTGACAAAAAAAAAAAAAAAAAAAAAAAAAAACCATTAAAAAGCAAAAGAAAATATAGATAAAGTGCAACAGTTGACTGCATTAAATGCATATATAATATGCACACCTATATGCATCCCCATTAACNATATATATATATATATATATATATATATATATATATATATGCATTCATATGGATTTGTTACTTGGGCATATATATTGTAGAGCTGCTGCTGCTGCTGCTGCTGTTGCTGCTCCTTTTGTATTTGTGCACGCAAACGAATTTTCTCAATTACTTTGTTAAGTTTAATTTGCATTTTTGTATATGAATGTGTGTGCATCGTTGTATTTATCATAATATAATCAAGCAATTGTATAGATGTGTGTAACTATACTTAAATTTGCGTATACATGCGATGTGTGTGTGCGTGGTTTTATTTTACTATTTACAAATTTTTTTACTTCACTCATAACAATTTTTTCTCTTTTTGCATTTTCTCTCTTTCAAGGAATTTTCATTAAATTCTTTTTAAGGCGGCATACATACATTTATACCTACGTGCTACATATGGTTGAGTGTTTTTCAAAATTCTCCCAAAAGAAGCAGTTCACTATATTAAATAGTTGCTCGGGTTGTTACTCAATGGTGTTGTTGTTGTTGTATTTATTTTAAACGTCCACATATGAATACTTTTATGTTCAATCCCCGGACCTTTATATTCTACTAATTTTGTTATTCATTTTGCGACGTCTTGACGCAGAATTTTTCAAACACAATACGAACTCCTGTCTATTTCTTTCACAGCAAATGCTTCACCACGCAATTTGCGGTTGAGGTTGATTGATTGAAGATCAATTTTGGTAAAGAAACAGTGTATCTAATATGTAGCAAGAAGACTGAACTGTGCGGGCCAATGGAATACTTTCAAGATTATTTCGATGAATATTAAAAATATTGCGCGTGTATGCGTATGGGGTTCTCTCAGTTACAGGTCAAACATATGAATACCTTGGGATAAAAATAAAAAACACAGATCGAATTGAAACTTTTTAGTTCGAAGGATACTTCTCGTTACGATCAGAATCCCCCAGGCCTCAATCGGATTTTTAAACTTTCAGTTCGACTCTTAGACAAATCAGCATTGACCAATTAGCGACTTCAAAGCATTCGCAAAAGTCTGGAATGGCAGGAAATAATTTAATGATATAAATACAAGTTTTCGATTTGCTGATTAAAAACCATAAGAACAAACATATTTTTAATGAGCAGGGGTATTATTTGAGAAGAAGGTCTGATTGAGATCGTCTGCCATCTGTCGCAGTCATCTAATAAATATTAGGAGACAAGCCCGAAATCGATATCGTAATCGATAATCGAAAGTTTAATTAAACACGTTTTTCCATATGTTTTATATCTACGAAATATACTCAGTTGTCCCTACTTCTGAATCACTTCCTTTTTTGTTGACATTCCGCTTTCATTCGCATTTTTTCCAGATTTTTCTCATTTTTTCTTCTTTCCACATTAGTCAGGCTTTAGGTTGCTGTTATCTGTTTTAGCAGGCAGAATCGAGATCAATGCGTTTTTAGGCGAAATGGGCGATCTTTTGGCTTTATAATTTTGCTCTTTCTTTCTCTGTCTGTCTTGATTTCTCTCCTCTTCTACCTTCTACTCTTCTTATAAGATGACTAAGCGGACAATTGACTACCGTTGACCCCGTTTATTGTTTAATTAATTTGCAATTTTTATAATACCGCATGTAACGAATCCCAGATTCGTTTTAAAGTATAAACAGCTATTCCACTTTTAGTTTGCCTTAAAATTTATTATACAAACGAAATCTTCTCTCTTTGTTTCCATCATCACTAACCAGATTATTTTACGATAATATTGTAAATGTTTGGTACATGCAAGTTTTATAATGTTTTCATTAAATTTGAACATCATATTATATTTGCAGTAACAAAAATAAAAAAAAACAAACAAGTAAGATTGTTGTGTACGTGTGTTTATATGTGCAAATATGTAGGATTTGTATGTGCTATAGCTGATGTATTTTATTGAAAATTTCGAAAAATTTATACTTTTACTTACAACACACAAGTGTGTTTATCACTTTGCTTTGCGTGCACACACCTAGAAACATGCGATATATATATATATATATATACATGCACATTTATGTAAATACATATATACATGCATATACATATAACTTGGTGTGTTTGTGTGCATGTGTGTGTATATGTGTCTGTGCACATACGTGTGTGTACAATTTTTCTAAAATATATTTATATGACTAGGTGTCTTAAACCAACAAGAATATCAAAAAATATATATTTAATCTCTGCCGTAATTTCTTTCTATTGGTTTTAATTTTCATAAAGATTGCATAAATTTTCAAAAAGTTCCTTTTAATATTCCGATAAAACAATAAAGTATATATAACATATATATATATGTATATAACATTATATATATTACATTATATATATATATATATATATATATATGTGTGTATATATGTATATATAACATTAGATTCTAATAAATTATTAATGCAATCGTTGGACTTCTCTGACAGACAATATTTTACCTAAATAGCTTGATACGGTTACGCCATTTATTTTTTAATCTTTTCTCAAAACTATATTTCGTATACGACTCCAAACATAATTCCTACTTTAGATACTTGATTTTGAAGTACGAGAAAGTATTATGAAATAGGTTGCGAAATTTTTAGTACCTCATTAAAAGTTTCTCTATGTGCTGCACTTGTCTTCATGAACGCAAAATAAAAAATATATAAATAGGAAAAAAACTTTTCTCCGAAAGTATTTAAGGAAATAGAAAAATGCTTTCAATTCTTTATTTTTATATCCAGCACCGGATTTGGGGAGGTCTGTTCAATGTCCCAAAATGTTTGCGGCAGCCAGAAGTAAGTTGCAAGGACTCTAGGCATATACGCTGGGCATATAAATAAATTTTCTTCACTTTTCGCTAAAATTCAACTTTATTTCAAATATATTTGTTACAAAACTTAATAATCGATATATGCGCTATTTGAAGCAGTGCTAATCAGGATGGCAAAGGTCTGAAGAGCCAAAATGAACATCAATTGTTATACAAGAAAACCACAATTCTTGTTCTCTTCGGTTAGCCCTGGAAATATGGAAATATTTTCCTTCTTCCTTCCCACTATATACAATCGAACTGATATTGCTGGTTGATTGATTCGTAACTATGGCAGCATTGAATTTCTTTACCCAACATCCTCCGTCTGGCTGTTCATCGTCCTCAAGATTAAAATCGTTTACACAAAGTCTCGCCAAACATTTTCTATATGTTTGGTAGCTTACTGAATGTTTTCTCAAAACCACTTCCGTAGCATTAGCCGCATATTTTTCCAATTTAATCCACGTAAAAATAGGAAAAGAAAAAAACACAATGCCATCGATCTCTTTACCCTCTTTTTAATATGCATTAAAAGACACCTTTTTGGCGCTGAAACTTATACTGCACAAGTATCGATATCTACGGTTTGTTTACCCAAAACTTCACGAAATATGAAAGGTAGTGAAGCATTTACATTGATGTACACAAATATTGCACATAAAGTAAAACCGATCTGAACCGTTTTAAGCATGGATGTTTGTCTAAGTGATAGCCGCGATCAATATTCTTGTACATTATATGGTTTGAGACGTGAAGATACCGTCTTCAAATTTGAAAAAGATGGTAGGCGATAATGAATGCAACTTACAGTAGTCAAAAATAGTCCAAATCTGTAGAACGACACGCCCGCATGAAAACCTTAACTAATTAATGTATCACAGCTTGAATCGAAAAAGTTCATGTTAAAAATAGTAGAACTACCACCAATGATAGCAAAGCCAGAATGGGAAAAAAGAAAAGTTGTGCCTTATGTGTGATATATGACGGCATTGAAGGCGAATTTTATATCATCAGATTTTAGAAGCTCGTCAGACAACGGATTCTAGTTTTGGTAATGCCAACCCTTAACCTTATTGCAGCGAGCCAATATTGATCAACATCAGATCTCGCAAGTCTATTAGAGCACGGAAATAATCGAAAGAGAGTGTGACTGGAAAATTAATCCGTCCGACTACCGTTTGTTTCGCTCTCTACAAAACATCCGTAAAAACCTAGCGTCATTTATACAATCACTTTGCTAAATATTTCACCGATCAACGAGCGTAATTCACCTTTAATCCACAATAAGAATAAATGTTAAACTAATGTTTTCAAAAGACTTTAAAAATTATACTCTCATAGGGAAAGCGTAGCGTCCTAAAGCGCCGATTGATGATACCTTGCCTTGCTTTTTGCATTCGTATGCTTAATAGTGTCAGCTTATGGTAATGTGTTTGTATCAAATATTCGCCCCAAAGCGAATGCAATTTGTTTACTTGCTTTAATAATCACTCTTAATATTTTATTGGCAATAAAAAAAAAGGAAAAAAATCAATAAAAAAAGTTATTAATATAAATATATCTTTTTTAGAATGTAAATATATATTTAGTAAAATAAAATGAAAGCAAGCGATTACTTCAATCTAATCCGAATACAGTTCTATATAGACCGCCATCGTTGAGAGTTTGAAGCCCAGTTCGATATCAGATTTTTTTTTCTTTTTTTATACCACACAGCACTTGCGGTACGCGGACTTATGTAACACACAGGAGGGCTTGGGATAAACTCACTTTTTATTGCACCGATCGATTCAGAAATAATTCAGATCTAAGCTTATCTGTCGGTCTTGTTTTTGTGTATCCATTCTGCAATTCGCAATTCTTGGTATATTTTAGTGAAGTTTAGTACACTGACGTACTTTGATCCAAAGACAAACATTCTGAAGAAATATGAACACTTATACGGTGGCTATATATAATTGTTAACATTTCATGATGAAAATTTATTCACGATAGTAATTTGACAAAAAGATCAACTGGACCAAATTTGAAACATTAGTCTATTTCTTGGACCTCACTCCATATAAGATATCTCTTAAACAGTTAGTCCTTCAGAAAAAGATTTAATTTTTACTATTTGATGATGAAATTTAGTCCGCAATTTAATAAAAAAGTGAATGGCAGAGAATTTGGATCACATGGGTTGATTATTTAGACCCCAGGCGAAATGGTATAGGTTTGTTTGAGTAGGCGTGGCCAAAGTTTGTACAGTTTCTGCAGGACCACGAACATAAATGCCAATTTTTTTTGTTGTATTCGTAGAACTAACTGATTTACAAGTAACGTGTTCATGGTTTCAAGTCTCAACTGTGGTAGAGTTTTCTTTGGTCGTAGCTATAGCGAGTGCTCAGTCGGTAAAGGCATAGCACTTACCAATTAGATACACATTCACCGTAGTGCGGCCACCACCTCGTTGTCCCTTTATCTTCCCTCAGTCTTTTCCGATCGGCCATAAGCAGAAAAGCCACGACCGTAATCGTGTCCTTTCACTCTGATTTGGCTTAAATTAGATACCTGCCTGCGTCCAAGAACGTCTAATCTTTATGTCATATTTAAAGTCTATAGCTGCACTTTAGCGGCCAGAAGGATGTCTATAGACATTAAACAGACAGACGGGCGGACACGCTCAAATCAGTTGAGAACTTGATGCTAATGAAGGATATATATATATAATTTATGGGGTATCTGAGGCTTCCTCCTCGTTGTTGCAACCGTTGTGACAAAATGAATATAACACTCATCGTTCGGTGAGGCCATAAAAATATTATCGAAAATGACACTGATTTGAAGTTTACTTAAATAAAGCCATCCTTAAGGTAATTTAAAAGCGGGATTATTAAAAAATTATAGTACTATTTAATAAGATTAAACTTTTATGACCGAATCGTCTTCACTGTTGTTGTTTTACTTAGAATTACTGTTCGCTCCAAGTCGATGAAAGGATTGTCCTTTGGTTTTTCCACCTTTAAAATGAACTCTGTTCGCAACATTTTCATATAAAAAACTTTAAGGTTGGGGGTCAGTGTCGTTGTGTCCTGTGTGCCATATATATATTCTTTAGGCTTAAAGTCGTCTTTACCCTGTTTGTTTGTACGGACACCTAAATCTTGATGTCTGTTGCTGTATAGCATTACTGCTGTACTATATTGCAACGGCTCTGTTTAATCGGGATATGAAGCGTGGTCTTTTCCAGAAGTCCGTTTGAACATAAGCGTGTTTTTAAAAATTTCTTTTTTTGTTTTATTCAGCAAAATAACGCGCTATTGACAAGTTTTTTAAATATTTTTAAGGAGAAAAAAGAAAAAACTCTGCGCCCAATTGATTCTTGAATGTCTCGTTTGGAACTATGATTAAATATGAATAAAACATCGTGTGTGTCATAGACTATGATAAATATATTTGTTGAAATATCTACTCTAGCTGCTGTTCTTTGTTGCTGCGGAGTATCTCCTATATGAGGCAGACAAGCACACAGCACTACTCAGACTTTCGCTACCGAATTGATTTACTATTAAAAAAACCAATATTCACATAATATTTGATAAGCTTGAAATATTCAATCCACCTTGAGTTACTGCTTTGTCTTCTTTTTGCCTCTTTCTTTCTCGCTCGCTCTATCGCTCGGTCGCAGCAGTTTACGATTTATGAAGTATGCGTTTGAATTTTGTAACCTCGGGAGATGAAATTAACGTCAAATTATGCCCTGTACGCGTGTACATTTCACGCGTAAATGTACAAAGTTTTTTGGGTAAAAAAAAAAAAATAAAACGAGATAAAAATAAATAAATAAATAAATAAATGAAATAAGCAATAAAGACATTGGTACAAAAATCCATAGGGAGCTGAATCCACAACCATATATCCAAGTAAACTTGTACTTTTTTTATAAAGCAGCTCTTTATGAATGCGCTCGGTGTCGTAAGCACTGTTAGCTGAAGGGCATCATTTAAAAATTTGCCAAGCGTTTGTGACAAGCGTAACACAAGTAAGAACAGCTACATAAACAGCAGCTTCTATATAAATAACTTACGTAAGAGAGAGGGGAGGGGGACGCTATGACGATAAGCTCTTATAAGCGTGAACTTTGGGACTTAAATTCTCTTAAGGGCAAGGAAGCATGCACTGAGTCAACCTGAGAGAGTTATGTTAAAATACTTTAATTTTTTTTCTTTTTTTTTGCTCATAGTTGTACAACTTCTTATTTTTAAGTAGCATTAATAGGCTTTCGAAGGATGATATGTCTTAATATTTCTTAACGCGTTCATACTCTAACAAATTCGTTCTCATTACAAGCTGATAATTCAGTTCAGATATAAGCATAAGTTGGATTAGGATTGCTGGTTGCTGGTAGCCTTTGAAAGTCTTTAAATTTAATCTCTACTTGACTTTTATGGGTAATGCTGAGATTTATTATGAAACTCATAGGTATATATGCTTATGGTTTTCTTTTCGTTAATTTATGTTCATCGAAAGCGTCGTGGATTGAGAATAAATTGAAATTTTAGTGAATAATTCAAAAGAGTAGTTATCTAGATGGTCGAAAAACGTGCGTATTTTGTTGTTCCGTTTTTCGAAACCGAAATGGACCAACTAACTGGACCGATTTATCGGAAACAGTTCCCAAAACACCGTCGCAGACATTATACTCCTTAAGACGTTCTTCGGTCTGATCGATCAACTCAAGATTTTAAAAATGTCTGTTAATTATTCTGTGCATGCGAAAAATAGACCTACGCGGTTCAAATTCCGTAATGTGTATTTATTTATTAATTTGCTATTATAAATCAATTTTCAGCATGAAATATTAAAAATAATATCTTTTCACTACATAGAGGTTCGGTTTTAGAAAGAAAGATTACATGCGAGGGGCTCAAAAAATTGACTCAATGGTACCAAATTTTTCATACAAATCGAAATTCTTCGAAACATTATTACTCAACAACTTTTGTCGAAGAATTTAAAAAATTACCATTTTATCGATTTTATAACGACTTTTCAATATAATGACTTACATGGGGAATGGTCGAAAAAGTGGACCGATCTGAACAATTTTCAAAAGCATTTGTCCTTGGATCAAAGCACGTCAGTGTACCAAATTTCATCAAAACATTGCCGAAATTGCCACCTGTACGTTGAACACAAAACATATGGAACACCACCACAAAAAAAACCGGCGGGCGGAAAGGCCAGCATGGAATCAAAACCGTTTTTGAACCAATCGGTGTAATGAAAGTTGATCCTGGAGTTTGTCCTAAGCCTCAGGTCAAATGTTTTAAAAAGCCCCTGATAGAGATCATAGTATTTACTTTGTGAAATTATCGAAGCAATCGTCCATTAGCATCTACTGCTAGTAAACGAAGCGATCGATTCGATCTGTTACTGGCGAAGAAGAAACGATCAAAAACGAATCGAATTTACGAAGAGAAAGATAACGCTGATCTGCATATTTCTTCGCGCGACTTAGCAAAACGTAATGTCGCTTGTGTACTTTGTTTTAATGAAGGCATCGAGTAATATACACTAACGCGCTGTACCTCTTTCTTTTTGCTAAATGATTTTCTTACGAATTCACGGGAATTGGAAGGGCATGCCACTGAAAGGAATTCTTGATAGAAGCGATGTCGTTGCCTTTCAATTCTTTCAAAAAGCTATATGGATTAAAAAACTACAAAGATCACTTTTAATCTACAACTCCTTAGAAAGAAAGAAAGATACAAAGGTTCCGCGTCGCTTTTATAAAAATTACTTCCGCTGCAATGGCTTTTGACCGCAGACGTGAATGCTTGAAATACTTAAAGTTAAATATATTTTTACGCAAGCTTTAATAATTTTTTTATTTATTTGCAAACATTTTTTTTAAAATCATTTTTCCCCTTAAAAAAAAAAAGCTCAAATTGTGGATATGGTTTGCGGTGTGTACCATTTGAGGTACAAAAATTTGTACAAGACAACATTGCCTGGAATAAGACTTTTTAAGAAAGGTTTAAAATGTAACCATCGCTTTTACAGCTCCCGGGTTTTTTTTTTATTTTTTTTTCTGGTTTTTCGTTTGTTAACATTTCATATTGCAGACGTTTGTATTTGGAAACACGAAGGACATCAGTAGCGTTAAGTTGGTATTTGCTTAAAATAGAAAATTTTCCTTTACTTAAAGTGTAGTGCAGAGAAAATGTTACAAGATTGTGTGTACACAACACACAACTTCCGCTTCCGGTGACACAAAATCGGATCTCTCGTCGCACAAAGCGCGCTCTTTAAGTTTTCATATTTGGCTCTCGTCTACATTTGTACATTTGTGCATTCAAGGAAAAACCCCAACAACGGATGAAAAGCTATGATATAATGTGTGTACGTATGCGTGTGTATGTATGTATGTATGTATATATATATATATATATATGTATATATATATGTATGTATATATATATATATATATGTGTGTGTGTGTGTTTATACGTAGTACCACAATGTGGCTGTCACATTGTTGTGTTGTCATGTTTGCTGGAAGATTACAGATTTTTGTCAATGAAGGTAATTTGCGGAAGATTTTGTCTAGAATTTCAATTAGAGATTGACGTTTTTAACTTTGTCTTCTACTGGTTGCGGTGCTGTTACTCCTTGTTGTTCTCCTAGTGCTCGGCAAGCTGGTGCAGCTTGTTGTAGTTTCCATTCTTTGTCGTATTCTACTCTTTTCTTTTTTTGTTACTTTCTTTCATTCCTACTTTTTTATTTCTTTCTTTTTTCTTTTTTTGCGAAAGTTAGTTTAGTTTGTCTTTGTGTTTAGGGATTTGCGTTGCTGGTGCTGCTGCTGCTTCTTTTTTTGCCATAATGGAACTAATGAAAATTTACTCTTGGCTTTCTTCCTTAAAATTTTTTCTATCTTCGTTTATTTTTCTTCTTCTTTTCCTTGTTTTTTTCTCTTTTAAATTTTTTCAATCTACTGTCATTGCTATTGAATTGATTGAAATACAAAGATGCCTGATAATCGTTGCTTCATCATAAGGTTGTTGTCAATGCTTTTTTTTTCATTCTTTGTGTTTGCTTTCGGTTTTTCGTTATTGCGGTAAAACATGTAATTAATTCCCTATGACAACATTTCAATTGCAGCTTGATTTTCTTAAAACCGGATATTGGAAAAAACTGAAATAGAAAGAGAAGAAGAATTAGGCAAAATTTTGGTTTTACAATTTAAAAAATATAGAACCGTATGAGAGTGTCTCGCAAGTAGAAGTACGCGAAGTACGTTCGTGACGCCTATGGAGCATTTTGTTTTGTTTTTGTGCTTCCTTTTAGGAAACTTTGCGTAATAGTAAACCGAAGGTCATTTTTTCGTGTAGAAAAATTCGCATCCAAGGTGTGTTCAAGAAAAGCGTGACTCTTTAGTTTTCTCAAAAAATATTTATTTATTCTTCAACATCTAACAGCGTACAACTTCAACGTAGTGTTCCTTATTGATCGTACGATCTTCTGGCAAGATCTCACGATGTACCACGCCAAAGTGGACAAATCCTTCACGTTTGAGTGAGCTTGACGTGTTTTTTTCAATCTTCGTTCTTCTAGCCATATCCGTTGGCATGATTGGGCTTGGGCTTCGATATAATCACCATATGCCCATGTTTTCTTCACCAGTTATGACACTTGCGGGCAAATCTGGACCGTCGTTCACGTCTTTCGATAGTTTCTAAACAATGTAAATTCGAAGGTTTTTTTACTGACAAAAAAAAACACATTTGAAAATCGAATGTACTTAACCCAAGAAGTTTGAAATGTCAGAATTTTTTAAACGCCTCGCATAATTTGCGTTAACGAAAAACACTGCTGTTGTAAAAGCACCTCGTCTTGCTATTCGGTTATTCAAGCTCGATTTCTCTTAGTTCTTTGAATAAAGAAAAAAACCGTAGATGCTTATTGCTTTCAATTATTTTGTAGCGTCCGAGTCTAGGGGTGGCTGGAAAGTGCAAGCTTTATGTGTCTTGTATATGTTCCGCACTCCATAGAAAAATGTTTGTTTGATTGCGTTTCGATTGCACGTCCATAGGTTTCTCTTGTTTGCGCAGTTCAATGGTTTTTTACTCTTCCAAGCATTCATACGCGTTTCTTTAAATTTGATTTAATCAATATTGGAATCGAAAAATGATGCTGCTGGACTCTACAAAATAGCGCACCATTTGAGACGTTGGAAAATTTTGGTGATCGCCGCAGCGATCTCCACATTAAAATTTCAGAAAATATTACCAAGGCATCCCTATGAAATTTCTCCTTTTATTAAAGTTCTTAGCGCAATTCATTAATAACTGCAATGTATGGGAAAAAGTTTTCTTCTCTTTTGAAAAATAATTTCTTTTTTCACTCACCCCTAGGGAGATTATATTCAGTACCGTCCCTATCCATCATAGGGTAAATGTAGTAACTAGACCGAGAGCGTGCTACAAATTGGACTGTTTCAACTGTTGCCCTCGCATTTATAGTCTGACGTACAAAGCTATTAGAGGGTGGTGGTATTTCGGCATTTTATGTGGAAACTCCAAATGGCAGTATAGTACAGTATTATGCGTTTATTCTTATATTCTAATATTCTTAAATTTTTTGTAAAACAAAAAATTAAAACGCGTTTACTGTCATGCTATTATCGCAATATTATGTAACAATAATTTTCGCCAAGGGGCTAAAAAGGTTGCGATCAATATCTACTGAAATTTCATTGCGCAAACTCAACAATTCTTAGTAAGAAAGCGGGATTTCTTATCAGAAGAAGAGCGAATACCAAGTCAGTGTTTTCGGATTAAAATCTCACCGAGGTTTGATTGTACTTGGCTGTAGCTGTTTGAGCGGCCAGTCGATAAAAGCATAGCGCACATACAAACGGCCTCTCTCTCTATCTGTTCCTCCCGTTTCCCACTACTTTCCGATCATCGGCGTGTATAGGTGTATGTAGGTGGCACCCCCTGAATAATTTTTCATAAATAAAGAACAAAAAAAAAGAAACAAAAAATAGGAAAACGTGAGAATGTTAAACTGTTTCGTCGACCTGTTTTTGTGTGATTTTCAACCTTAATACAACAAAGTTCAAGATGAGTTATGTTTTTTAAGCCACATAAACAAGTTCTCTACATATTTAGAAAATCATGGCTACAAGGACTTTGTCATTCACCCCGGTCGTAAAGCTTTTATACAAACACTCTATAGGGACTATTGTATACGGCGCATTTCGTGACGTTACAAATTCTTAGCGAATCCAAGTTATTTTCCATTGATGATATGAAAATATATTACAAATGAAATTCTGTAAATTCCATTAGCACAAATATCATAGAAAATACTTCAGCTTCTTCATTTTCAACTTCTCTTACATCAAATTTTTATAAAACGTCAACGAATAATAATCGAGCGATAGTATGGCGAAACAAAGAAAAAACCCGAGTGAAAGGGAAAGAGAAACAGAGAGAAAGAGAGAGAGAGAGGGAAAAGAAGGCATAAATTTTATAAACTCGATTAAATCAAAGCATAAGCCCACCTATGTACCTGCGTATATATGCTGTTGATATTAGTATATAAATTAAATGACAAATTGAACAAAGTAACACGAATAGCTATAATGATATTGCGGGAGGAGTGCGAGAGAGAATGATTGTAGTAAGCGAAGTAGTGAAAAGACGCAGAAGAAGAGTAAAAAGGTGATTCTTCACATTCTCTAGGCTATCCGACACAACCTAAAGCAAACAATTAATTTATTAACGGTTTTGAACAACAAAACAATGCAGTATTAACTGAAAACTGAAATATATTTATCTCCGATGGCCATACACAAAGACCTTTGCCGATGTAAATGTAAATGAGAAAGTGTATGTCAGCGTATACCATGTGTACGTACGTACATTTGCTTCTACATGTATATATATATATATATAACCAAAACAATATATAGGTATATATATATATATATATATATAGGTATATTGTTTTGGTTTTTGTTGTTGATGTTATTTTATAGGCAAATATACATAAATTTTCGTACATTCATGAAGAATATTTCGCAAATAAACAAACAGAGAAGACAGATGCATGGACGGACAGAGAAGACAGACAAAGTGGCAGGCAGATAGATAGGTTTTTCGACATGAACATTTACAACAACGATAAGCATAAGCTACCCTCAAAATATTTGTATATGAACAAACACATACATATATCCGCATATATTGAAGAACATTAGAGTAAACATATGATTAGAAACAAAACATGTTAAATATTGTTGGCATTTATAAATAAGTGTGTGTCGAGGTATAGGTGGATGAGTGTGTATTTGCGTTAGTGTATGCATTAAATGCATTTGGAATGTTTATACAATAAAAATCGTTTATTGAACAGTTTGCTGCAGAAAATCGAAGAATGAAAGAGAAAGAGAAAGAGAAAGAGAGAGAAGGAAAAAGTTGAAAACTTATCCAACAGAGTTTAAGTTACCAAAGCACATAAAATATATAAACTAAAATTATGTTACACAACTACCGTAATAAAAGCTAATACATACCTATACATATATGCGTATATAAATATGTATGTGCATGCTTTTGTGTGTATTCGAATTTAAGTAAGATAAGCATAAAATTAAAGCCCGAACAAAAGGACACATACGAAAATCTATTGCACTGTATCTCAAAATGGAAAATATTTTGTTATTTAGAAAGGCAGACCATTTAGAATCGTGTGCACCATGTTTATAGAAGTGCGTTTGTGTTGAATGCTTGTACACCGAAGTTTGTTTTTAATATTCCAACTCTTTCTGCAATTACAAATATATATATGTATATAATAGACAAACATGCATATATATACATATACACATGTATCTTCGTATATATATTATATACATATGCACACACACACATATATATGTATATATATATAAATATATATAAATATATATATATATATATATATATATATGTATTTGTATAGGTTATAAGGGTGTTAAACATCATTATCTTTATTTAAACAATAGTTTAATAGTTTGTCCATAGTTATGCTTAGTAAATAAACAAGCAAACAAACAGAATTCTTACATATATATACTCGTACGCGCACACACACACATACACATACACACACACACACACACACACGGATGAAACCATTCATTCACACACATTCACGACGGCTCTACATATGTTTAATTGTTAATATAACTGCAGTCGAGTAGTTTTGTGTATAAGTTGCCCACGCATTTACTTCAACATGATTATGGTAGACAATTAACATGAGAATCGCCTTTGGTATGTTCACTCCCCCCCCCTTCCCCCCTCCGCCCTTTCACTCATGCTCTATCTATATCTCCCTCTCTTTTACAACACTATTTTCAATGCATGTGTGCGTATCTGCGTATGTTGTCAACGCTATTTAAACATCCGCCATCTATAGCGCAGCATAGTTCTAGTGCTTCTCGTGCTCCTATTTGTGCTCTGATGGGTTATTCTGTGTTGTTTCACTGCAGGAATATAATAAACAATAACAATAACAACAACAAGAACAGCAACAAGAAAATAACAATAACAACAGCAGATAGATAAAACATGTTATGCTTCAAGTAGTTCAATGTTGTCATTCGTGTTTATGTTATAGCAGTTATGTCAAGTTATAAGTTTTGGCTGAACAACAAGGAAATTTCAAACACTTATGTATTTTATCCTAATATGTTTATATATATATATGATAAGAATGGAAAGAAAAAGAGAGAAAGAAAGACAGCGGGAGAGAGGTAGAGTTAGAGAGCGAAAAAGAAGGAGAATAGTTTCCAAAGTCTTTAGTACAAATGTTTAAATGCATATTGTTCTTAATTGCTTCCAAAATTTTATAAGAAAAAGGAAGTAAAACAGACCAGGCCTAAGATACCCAAACAAAAGGCCCGAACGATAACAACAAAAACTAATTAATTACTTGCCTATAAGAACAAGAAGCTACCTTAACACATTTTCAAAGATCAGTAGAATATCCCAGGATATGTAACGTACAGTAGGACTTAAGATGAACCTAACTTTTATAATTATCTCTGAAATATTTCTAAATCGATTTAAGCTTATTTGTCCGTCTATCACTTTAATTTAGTTTGTATTCTACTTAAGGTGGAAATTTTTAAGACACTTTGATGATGCTGAGCCAAACGGTGAAAATGGCTCACTGTCCATATAACACATGGTGATTGAGCTTCGAGAAATTTAAAAACTCCAACCACCTCAGAAACGATTATCACTATTTGAGTGTTCAAGGTAGCCAAAGCGACGGGCATTCTTAAAGTTAATAAACCAAACATTAGTAACAGTATCACACCTACAATCAGTTCAAATATGTTTAAGAAACTGCTCTAAACTCTAAACTCTAAATTCATGTAACTGTCGGCTTTTGCATGTAATGTACACATATTGTATTCTATGCGTTGCAGGAAGGACTCTTTTCTTTTTTTTTTTTGTGTTGCACACAAACTAAGGGTAAGAGTGTTTGCAAATCTTGATGAAATTCGCCATGCTCTCAGACCACACTTTTCCGCGTGACTGACTTTAAATATTATTTCGCGAAAATAAGTTGCAATTTTTCCTCAACATTTTCCTAAACATTAAAGAATTGCAATGGGCACAACTGGATCATTTCTTAAGCCAAGTCTTGTTTCAATCGTCATAACGCCTGGAATATGTTGGTGAACAACTTATCCACATCGCCTCAATTATTAGGACTCTCTACTATGAATTCTTTTCTGTTTTCTCAAGAGTCCGTTGGTCGTGAACCTAGGCAATGGGCATAGTTCTCTGCTTGGTCTTCTCTCTTTGGGTAATCCGGTGACCTATCACGGTAGAAACAGGATGTGTGACGCGGATATGACTATGAAAGAAATTCCGTAACGTAATATTTACTTTCACTTCATTGCTGTTCAGTCCATCGCAACATATTGCGAACGAATGAACGAGAACGTCCATTTGTCCTTCACTGTCCGTTGCTATCGCGGTTGCATATGTTATTTGTGTCATATGAAAGCGGTGAAAGAGGTGCTGGCCTGCATCAGTACCATCCCCGATTCACTGTTCTTGCCGTCTTGATTTGCGCACACCCGCATGCACACACATCCACACACACAGACTTCAATCACTTCCTTTCATCGATGTGAGCACGTGTGTATTTGTGTAAATTCTATACTTTTGTGCTGTTTTTCCTATTAATCTGAGAGGTTGCAATCCACCAAGCAATGCCGCAAATGTAAAGGCTGAAGAGAATGATAGCAACCGGGAATGTATTCAACAAAACATAGTATTATTTTGTTATTGTCGTTGTCCTTGTTATTATTGTTGCTGTTCATTATTTTGGTAGTGGCTTAAAAAATACTATCAATTGACATACACAAAATACATACATATATGTGTGAGTCTGTATGTATACACACATGGCAATACCTGCAATTGCAACAAAACGTTAGTTGAAAGCAAGCTTGTCGCCCATGTCGCCCACATTTTTTGCTTTATTTTTTTCAATTTTCCACTTCAATATATGTATGTATATATATATATATATATGTTTTTTTAAATCTTTACAAAATGTCATTGTTATGTAAGTTGAGCACCTTAAGGATTTTTTCATATAAACACGTATTCGTTTATGTACGAGCGTTTGTATGCGTTTGTTGTGTGTGTGTGCGCAGGAGGATGAGTCGGCGAGTGTGTGAGAGTGGTGTGCGTATTTGTGTTGACGATACTGTTCTTTTTCATATATATGCAACTCAAAGTTCGATTTTTATATATATCTATATACATTTTTGTATATATATTTTTATATATTTCTCTCTAATTTAATCAACTGAAAATGTATTTTATGGTAGCTGCTTCCCGCCATTAAACGTTCGCAATTCCTTGAGAAGCAATTCAATTCTTCTTTTTCTCTCTTTTCAATTCTCTATCTCTTTTCAATCCGATTGTATTACGTCTCAAAAGAGAAACTTTTACAGAATTGATTTTGTTAAAGAATAAGCCAAGTTTTGTTTTATTTTTTTTTTGTATTTTTTTTGTTTTGCTTTTGCTTTCTCCGCATGACTCTAATATAAGTCAGTTGACTCTATTTCGAAGAAAAATAAAAAAATAAGAAAGAATTTTGCGGTTTATTTTTCTGTTAAAAATAATTGTATAACAGATGAGTTTCCTGGTAAAAAAAAAAAAAAAAAACAGAAATGCAATTATAATAAAAAAAAAAAGAAAACGTTTATAAATAAATAAATAAACTCGCACAGTAGAATCGAGATTAATTTCAAGAATTTTCATTTAATTTAATTATGAAATGAATATTTCCGCCCGCGATTGTCGATGACGACGATGATAGAATAAACGCCGCTTTTGTTAATACTTTTCATTATTCAAGCATTTAAACAAAGAGTTCAAAAGGGCTTCCTTAAGAAGATGCTTTTCTTTAAGCAGTTAAGCCTTTCATAATTATTCTCTAAAATGAACGAAAGAAGCCTTTAACGATAATTTGAATTAACCACCATTCGCCGTACGCACGTGAATGTGGATTACAACCCTTTCTTTAAAGGCATAAATTTTTCGCAAATCTATACTTGAGCGTTTACACAAATTATATACATATATATGTACATCTGTTAAATCATTGACCGAAATATTCTTATCCTTCAAGTTTCAACTTGAGTAAATAAAGCATTCAAGCTTTAAAGATTATCACCGATGTAGATAAGGCAGCAAGTCATACGTACACGCTTATATAAATAAACATTGAAATTTATGTATATACATATGTATATATATATATATATATATATGAATTTATATAGAAATCAACTGACCATCAAATATTTATTTATATATATGCGATTAATACTAAGTTAAG
Organism: Glossina pallidipes; assembly: GCA_000688715.1. Classification (NCBI taxonomy): domain Eukaryota; kingdom Metazoa; phylum Arthropoda; class Insecta; order Diptera; family Glossinidae; genus Glossina; species Glossina pallidipes. Next base: position 2,748,201 of record KK499771.1, on the reverse strand, counting down.
CGCCACTTAACATCAATCAAATGTTATATAAAAATGAAGAAGCAGCAATAAAAGGGTTAAATATGATTTCATTTTTTTTTTTTCTTCTACATACGAAAACAAAGAACAAAGAATTGCTTCGAGGGGTTTGTATTTTAATTTAACATTTCAAAGGGATTACAAATAAATAAGTAAACAATTTTATTAAAACATTTATGATGAGATTTCAAATTGAATTAAATCTATTAAAGAAATTAACTTGAGCTTAAAAGTATACTCTCTTTACTTGCGAGACGAAAATTTCACAATTCCAAGGAGTATTTTACTTCATTTCATTTAAATTTATTTTATGTTAAATAATTTAGAATAAAATTTCACACCAAAGCATTTAAAAAATTGTAACTGTGTGGAGGAGCAAAATTGCATACAGGGTTCGCGACAAAACCTTACAACATCCAGCATTAGTCAGGAAAGAACAATTGATTATAAAATGTAGCGAAAATCTACTCGAAAATCCCTGCGTCTCTCGAATATCTCGAACGCATATGTAATCGATACTTAAAATTATGTTTTTATACAATTTTGCAGTATTTTTTTTTTTAGTAATTTAGTTTTCCTAAGGCCGCTCGCTACGTATCCGACGCTGATGTTTTCATTCAATGATGACGGAAAGTGAATCTTTAGTTTTCATGAGAATCTTTACACAGAAAAAAGTTCGGTAGACATGTCAAGATGATCCTCAAACTTTTAATGTTCAACAGGTTTAGTTTGCGTTCATACATCTATATATCGGATGGAATGAATAAAAGAATGGTGTTTCGACTCACGACCCAAGCTTATCATGTTTGCTTAGCTTGTTAACTTAGCTTGTTAGGTTGTTTTTTCTCACTTTCTTTTCTTTTTTTTTTTTTGGAATTAAAATTGCAAACACATTTTATAAAATGCCTTTCGCAAAAATGCGGTCTTAGATAGCGTGTGGTTTGAATTTGGTGTGTGGGATACACACCAAGATACAGGGGCAGACAGACAGATTAGGTAGAAAACATTGTTCATAATATTTCGCAGGTTTAACCAAAATACATGGACAGACGGACAGACGGACTACGAACCATTCGCCTTAATTACGAGAATAGGGAAAATTATGAATTTGTAAATAATAGTGGGCGATTCTATGGACACCATCCGGGGACCAAGGGTTTCTGCCCGCCCGTCTCTTCACCAGTCCGTCTTGTGCACTTGTGCTCAACATACAACTTGAAATTGTCGGGATATTTTGCCGAAATTGCTAAATCGGTATTTTTTGGCGCAGGGCCGAACGCTATTAAAAATGGTTCGAATCAGACCATCTTTCGACCACTTCCCATACAAGGCCTTGTTTTGAAAAGTCCTTGTATGAATATCTGCATTAACCGAAGTGTTGTAGGAAAAAGTGTATAATGGAATGCAATTTTCAAACTGTTATCGTAATAATCAACCGGCGAATGCAGGGATATACACAGAGATCATTAAAAGGAGTTTCCTCTACACCCCGATTAGGAATGTACGTTCAGTTTTCTTTAATGAAATATTCGTCCGGTAAAGCCATTTGTGAAATCTGAAATCGGCCATGGTATAATTGCGACTGCGCTACGGCAAACGGATTATGGAGATACGGAAATTTTCAAAAATGTCGTCCTTATCAGCTCTCTATATGTCATATTCAATGTAGTGTTAATAATCTGTGCCAATGGTATCGAAAAGAAAAAAACAGATATGAAATTGTTTCTAAATAACTATTAATGACAACTATTCGCACTGAGTTGTTAACGAGTAGGATACACACTGGCAGTACGTATATAATTGTTTGTGTTGTTAACTTTGTAACCGGCAATTACATATATGACCGCAAGGGAAAGAGATACCAATCAGCAAATACACGGAATATGACCGACTGTCATGTCATTTTGTTGACTTGAAGGCCTTTAATTAACGCCAGCAAATGCTTATTTAGCATATTGGTTGAGCAATTTGAAGTACTCTCCGCTTCCTTCAACTTATGGCTTCCCCTGCCCACGCAACCAGTGAATAATTTTTTATTATGTAAATGACGTAACACGCTACATTCGCCGTTTTAATTGTATATATATACGATAAAATTGTAATTTCAATATTTATTTTTTACGTTAAATACGTTGGCGATTTTATTAACGCATTTATTTATCGTTTTATCGCTGAATCATAATTCGACGTAAAAAACGAATTAATAGTTAAATATACCTTCAAGTTATTTTGACTTTTCGAATAATACGCACACACGTCTTGGTCTTTATATGGCACGCGATTTCACCTTTTTAATAATAAGAGGAAAAGAAAAGAGAAAACATTTTTAAATATATTATGTGATAAATTATTAATAAGTACATAAAAGCATTGATCTTTGGTAGCAAGTCTTCGCCGTCGATAAAATGTAAAATTTATACACAAGAGCTTGGCTAGAAAGTATTAACCCTTTGAAAATTGCTATTTCACAACAATAGCATCAAATCATTTATGCAACGCGTTACATACATGTAGTTCTCTCAGCTTCAACAAGTTCATAACATTGTTGTTAGTAGATTAAAGTCAAGTGGTGTTGATGCGGCCGTGTTCCAATTAAGAAGGATATTCCAACTAAGATCCACACTACCCATACATATTTAACTCAATTGTATATAAAGCTACTGCTTTAAGGTGCGCAATTGAGTTGCAGCTTCTCTATCGCATCAAACTATTGTGTTGCAAGATTTTTGAGCGATATTCTATACATTTTAGCCTTCGTAAGTAACGTCAACTGGATTCGTTTTATTCAGAAACGATTTAATTTGTTACAATAGAGATCGGGATGGGCGCCAGCGTCTTCTGTCGCCCATTCAAACACATCAAACGTACAACAGAATATTTCCGTTTGCCCAGATTATTTTTGCGCTTGAGTCTTTGTTATACGAAACGTGTTCAAAAAGAAGAAGAAGAGAGAATTTCTTATTTTTCTGGAGAAATATTTATTCATTTTTTGTCTCCTTTACGGTGGTGCACCGCGTACGTTTTCAGTTGATCCAGAAATAACGTTTGCTAATGGTTAAGCGGGTAACCCTACTTTATTAAGACAAAGAGGAAAGAAGAGTTGAAGTGGGCAGCATTTTACATAAAAAGAGCGCGTTTGCTTCGGAGCAATAAATTGGTGGAAAGAAATTGGGTTTTGATTGAAAAGTTTAGATCGTCCTGTCCTGACTTTACTTCTTGTTCTTGTTTTTATATTATATTAAGGAAAGAGCACACAATAAGACATTATTTTTGGGACATGAAATAAGACAAAATAAATTTGTGTTTTGTAAGACAGAAGAAAAATAGAAACGCATAACATGAGCACATATACAATGGAAAGGGTAGCTCGTCTACAACGTTCGTTTACAACACTCGCACGGGCACTTGAACTTTATTAAAATAGGGCAATGGCTTTCACGAAGCACCAATAATCTTCAATCGTTACGTTTAGGATAGTTAACGGTTCAGAGCAAACCCTCTTTTTCGTTTTTTTAATTTTGCTATGCTTGTAGAATAGATAGACTTTGTTTTTTGTAGCCAATAAAGTTTCCCCACACCATTTTACACAGTCTATCGATAAGTGGTAGTATGTTCCTCGCGAGATCGTTGCTGTATACGGGAACGGGTGTACTTCAACGTTGACCAGCTTATTAGTCTGCTTTTTGTTTCATTGACTGCATATTATGCGTAGCGCGATTCACACAAGCTATGCTGACATTGTGACTGCAATAAACCTAAACTTCGGGCCCTACGTAATGAAAGGTAGACAGCTTAATTTATTTCGCATCGCCATTGAAATATTTTACCAAGTTTCGGTCGTCCAATCTCAAGAGGGTTCGGGGAAATGCGACAATGCGACAATGCGACAAAATCGATTGTCTGCCTTTAATTATATATCTAACTAGAGATTTTAGAAAGAAACTTACATAACATTTGCATAAAATCGTTACAATTTAGAAGAGAGTTATCTTCGCGCTTCAAGAGACCCAAATCAAATACAGTTTGAGTTGATTTTCGATAGGGTTCTATACGTTGTCTTAAGTAAGCAGCAGCCGTGGGTTGAATACTTTTTAAATTATGTAATACACTTTTTATTTATTTACTGTATGTTACCATTACTCGCACATTTCAACCAGATCTCCTTGAAGAACTACACACATTTATATTCGGAAATAAAAAAATATGATTATTGGTTGAATAAACGCACTTGTACGTGTTAACAATTTGTTGTTCTGTCAGGATCATAAAATGTCAGAATTTTAAGGTGAACAGGTGTCGCAGTACAAAGCAGCGCACACAATGCGCGCACAACGGCTCCTCACCCCACTACAATGGTGATATAGCTAAAGTGTTACTTTTTCAGATTTTATATTACATGTTACAAACAAATTTGTCTACTGGGGAAAGAAGCACGCAAAACGAATAAAAAAAATATCGTATGTTGGAATTGTGAAATTATGTTTATGATACACATGCACAATAATATATGTAACGCAATGCATTTTTGTGTTGGCGTGCGTGTGTGTGTGTGTGTGTGTGTAATGAATGAAAATAAATTATTGTCTAAATTCTATTAAGGGAGACTTGCATTAGAATAAATTTAAAAACAAAAAAATCAAATCAGGTTAACGTCAAAAAAATATTAATAATAGAGAATACGTATATAGTATATGAACCGATTAACGATATATACGTTTGTCTGACGGTCGGTATTTTGTCCTCAATTGAAAGCTTACATCTAGTCTAGAATGTTTAGGGTCTACACTGGAATCTTTAGGTTATTAAAACATAAAAATTTTTGAATGAATAAATTTTTAGTTTCGGATCTTGCAAAAACCCCCATAAAGTGTATACATTCTTGAACAGTGTCAAACTCGGACTCTTCTTAAGTATGTACAACCGGTTGTCTACCCATGTCACTAACTGCCAAACTGTGTAGTATCTGCGAAAAATAGTCGCTCGTAGGCACAAACCATTCCATGCCCTACAAATTTGCAAAACAATTTGAAAATGATTAAAGAACATGCAACAAATACAAATAACGACTAATAACGACTTTACTTGCCACGTATTTCACTCGCTGTGCAAAAGCGATACAGAGCACACGATCAACATCTATAATGTAGAGAATGCGTTCGATGGAGCTCGTGTCTCACTGGGTTGTTTTACTTGTTTGGTTTGTTGTTTTTGTTTATATCCCTTTTCTTTTAGCTTTCACTTTGCTTACATTTTTCCTTCTTTGCTTTTGTCTAGAGCACATATGATCCATTTTATTTAGTAAATCGATTGATACGGGGATAGATAGAAAAAATATTTTTTTGTTTTTTCTTTTGACGAAATTTCTTCTTCGACCGTGATATGATCAATCAGCCCTTCGATGACCACCAATAAAACCGGTCTCATAAGATGTAAGCCATTATAGGACGAAAGGCAGTCACTCGGGATGTTTTATGACAAAAACAGGTGAATAGTAACAATAGCCATGTAGTGTACTTGACAACTATCTTTGAGCCACCATAAAATTTTGAATTGTTTACTTTACATGCACATATTGCTCTTAGAAGTTGGTGAGAAATTTCAAATCGCTCATTACTTTTTCAATTTATTTCTGTCCCCGTAAAGTGAGGCAATCGGGATAGGATGCGTTCTATGCCAACGCTGTAGCCAATATCTTTATTCCTTCAATCAACGAACCGTTTCTGTGAGTTACGCGGACGAGGATAATGCATGCACGGTAATGTAAGAAGTAGTATTGTTGTAATGCAAAAAGTGAACTTTGTCTGCATGGAAGAAAGGAATTCCTCATATACATACGTGTGTGGGTAGTTCACGTATATATGTATTTATATACATGTATAGTGCGTAAGTAAATAGTCTCTGGTTCAAAATCCACTGATTATTTCGAAAGGCAAAGGCATACGCGGATCACTTCTATTCCATCCAAAAGATAATCCTCTTCTACTGCTAAGACACGTTTTGCATGCAAGTTATATAAAAATTTAAACATATGCTAATGTCTCGTAAAATTAAATCGTTGGTTAGGATATGGATATGCGAGGAAAGAAAGGAATAATGTAAAGCAGTTAATGGCAGGGAAGCCCTAACAAGGTTTGCAGTAAATATTATATTAAATTATTTTATAATTCAAACGTATGTATGTAGAGGCAACGGTATGCATTGCAAATGGGTTTATATATACATTTAGCTCTTATGCATATGGTTGCTGCATGAAAAGTTAAAACTCAAACGAATTGCGTTCTTATACTTTCTCGGCTGCCTTTTCTCAGTCTCTTTACATGTCTTCGCCACAGACTGACTGTTGATTATTTAGGGATCGTTTCCGCTAACTAACAAACATATATAGATGTGCGCACAACAGACGCACGTGCACATACACACTTCTAATTGCCTTGGATATGATAGTGTTGGTGCTTGCATAAAGTTTTACTGCCACAATTTCACAATAAACATAATGTCACAACTAAACAATTATGAAAGGAGCATATGAACGTAAATGTAAATACCTATCAAAGTAATATATATATATTAACTTATATATATATACATATATACATACATATATACATATATATATATATAGGTAAATATATGTACACGCGAATAGTTAGCTAACGCCACTCGGCAAATGTTTTCTACAAAATAATTTTAAGCTATACTTTGCAATGCTGTTTAAACGACTGAGCTTCGAGGTACGTATCTAAGCATGTTTATTTTGTACACATGCATTAAATATATGTATTCAGTATGCTACGAATACCGTTGCTGCTGATTGTATATGCGTGCGCTGCAATTGTTGAAAATTAAGAACATGCTCCCAATTTAAAATTGCTGCAGGACAGATTAACATAAAATTCAAAGCCAAATGACACAATTAAAGAATGAGCGAATGAATGAATGAATGAACGAATGAATAGACGGTTGCGATAAATGCTGTATGGCATTAAAAACCGCAAGATTGCTGCTCACTAGCAGAATAGGTTTCGCCTTCGCAGGACAATATACATATATACAATTCCACATGCGTGCATAATCTTGTGTTATTTAACTACGTTTAGTTAGTTAGATTTTTAGTGGATATGTATAATACGTTTTAGGGGAGATTCAGACACTGTGCAACAACATCATCATTATATCAAACAATAGTCGATACTAAACAAAAGTTTTTCAGCATTTAAAGAACGAGAGTGCAGTGGTCGTGTTTATCATATTGCCAACGATTCATTGTTTAACGATAGCGTGGTTAGTATTGTCGTTACTGCTGGCAATGGCACGCACAGGCAGACTTCGTTTGTTAACTTGCAGTGGTCCGTCGTACAAAGTGCACATTTACGATAAAAACATTGACAATGACAACACAATAGATGATGTCGGTCGACATATCTATATATATACGTATATGTATATTTTTTTTATAGATATATGCGCGCGTGTATCTCTGTGTGTGAGTGTGCATGTGCAAACATTCATACATTCACTTACATATTTGCAAGTTTAAATGCATGTGTGAGTGTGTGGGGCTTTTGCTCATATATTTAATTAAAATTACTTCACAAACAGATTAAAAATTTTCAGAAAGCAATTAATGCATTTGAAAAAATTAAATTAATTTCTTTCTCTTTTTTTTCCTTTTTCTAGATTTTCTTGGTTTTTTTTCTTTTTTTTTTAACTCCTACTCCCTACGTTTGCTTTCAAAATGGCTCTGGTCACACCTGCCATTTAATGATTTTAATATAAATGAATGTCAGATTTTTATCGTTTATTCTTTTATTTTTCTAACTCGACAACAGTAACGCCAACAACAACGAATTATGACACCTTTTCACAAATGCACAATTAAAAGCAACTTAGTAACAACGCAGCGCCAGCTATCACCACCACATTAGAGAGTCTCATGCTATTGCACTCTATGATTTGTCTTGCCCGTGGCTGGTTAAAAATTTATGTAATACATTGTAATTAGCTTTAATAACTAAATAGTTTGCATGAGATAGTATTACATGTGGAAAAAACGCACACATACATATGTATAGAGATACATATATAACCACCCACACACACACACAAGCGCATATCCGTACATTATAAACGTGAATAAAGTAAAACATAAACATGAACATGCTAAAGTCTCCACAAATTACCTTTTAATATATGGCAACGCGCGGAAACAGGCAAGAATTTGGCTTAACAAAAACGAAGTTCAATTTGTCCATAATCATTATCGCTGATTTTTATGTCAAACTCATAAACTAACTATCAGATATGAACCTGTTAGTAACCACAGGCGTGCAACACAAAAATTCGGGTATAAAACTATTATCTCTTTCCTCTTAAACTATCCTATCAAAGCAGTATAATAGAATCGTGAAATTTATTTTTTTTTTTTATTATTTATTACATATTTAATTTACAATCTCTCCAGAGAGATGCTAAATAAATGTTATAACAAGGTCAGGAAAATAACTGATGTTATAGTCCCCTAAAGGGCCTAAAGGGCAATGTGATAATATGGCTAAGACGTCTTAACAAACAACTAAGAAAAATAAGAAAAAACTAATTTTTCTTGCTCCATAATTTTGGATGAGCGGCGTTGTTTTTTTCTATCTTTTAAAATAATTTTCTGAAAATGTATATCATATGTCTCGTACGTTGGTTATGAGTAACGTGCAGAAAACCCGGAGGCCGAGGTTGTTCTCAAAGGTGATTTGAAGGTGGTATCTTAATTTTTCCAAGCGGGAGAATGTTTACCACAGATACTTGTCCTTGTTTCTACGCCTTATAAAGGTACCGAACAAAGTTAAATTTTGATAGACTATAGAATTAGGGAGACGTGGTGGAATTTTCCCATTTTTGTACAGGTACTATAACATCGTCCACACAATACACGTTGACATTTTTGTAGATTATGCTGCTGTTGTTTATGAGTTCTCAGTTTAGGCGGTACTGGCCCGTTTTCAATACCACTTTTCGCGCAAGGACTTTCGATGCTTCAGCCAAATTTGAAGCCGATAGCTGAGCTTTTCCGGCCAGGAAAATGTTTACAACAGAAATTAGGCGCACAGACAGACGAGATTGCCTAAATCGATTCAGAATATGATGCTGATCAAGAATACATATAGCCCTCATCCTTCGGTAATGGATATAGAAGTTATATAATTCCTATGCGCGTGAGTGGCCCAGTAGACAAAGGATCTCGATTAACAAGTCAATGATCGTGCGATAATAATAATAATAAATGATTCCTAGTATAGCAGTATATGATGCCTTTCCAATCTTCTTGTTTCACTGATTTCATTAAGAGGAGATATTGGGAAAGGGTTTACGTGACAGCTCAGTCCGCCATGTGCTGAATCGGTTGTTTGATGAATGGAAAAAGCAGGTTATTAGGAATACATTTGTTGCTACAGAACTACAGGGCGTTGGCAATTAGGCGAAGAGTCTTAGATTGAAGTAATTATTTCAGTGTTCGAGTTACTAGCTCCTCACAATTGTATCTCCAATACTCTTAAAATTTATTTAATTCTTAGGTTAACTTGAGACTGCAGGCGAATTTGCCAATAGAGTTTTCTAGTCTTTAAGTCGAATTGTTGGCGTTCAGCTTTTATGTGATTCTTTCCATCTTAATCTTCCGCCAATAGGTAAGCCAAGACATTTTACAAACATGTTGATAGGGATACTATCGCAAGACCTCAACAAAATGTAAAGCTATTCATTAAATAGCTTTGGAGAAAGGAAACTTTAACTGACCACGCGCTGTATTTTCGGAGTTGAAATGTTCATGTCCCATTAACCTTAATAAAATTGAATCCACAAAGTATTTCTTTCGCGAGTGTTCGCTTATAAGACTGTCTATATCAGCACACATGAATTATCGAAAAGCTTTGAGGGACAAATTACGCCAATCTAGAAATTTAAGGTGAAAGGAAATTGATTTTAATTCTCCCGCTCTTTGATAAATGAAAGAAATTTTTCTTAGTACTCTCTTCATTGAATAGTTAGCTCTATATGGAATGCTGTAGAGCTTCTTTTTTTTCAAAACTTTTGATTTAATTCAATTTTATATTTAAAAAAATGTAAAAATAATTCTTTCCTTTTTGTCTTCTCTTTCTAGGTAAGTTTCAACCATGAACATGCAAGGGTGAAGCAAAAAATCGTTTTTAAAAGGCTTAAGAAATCAGTGCACATTATTTCGCAGCGACGCCATTGACAATGACATTAACAAGTATTTACTGACTAAATGATGATTCATTTATTCACTTAGTCAGTCATTCATTTCTTCAAGAAATTAATTGAAACGTTTAGTTAAAAGTTAGACAAGCACTTACAATGAAAAATAGAAAAAAAAGAAAATATACAATCTTCGTATTTCAGTATATATTCAGGTTGGGGAAAAAGTCTTGAGAGTTTTTTTTCGTTAAATGTTATTTGGTGTCACATACCGTGCAGCAGTCATCGAATTGCATTATATTGTGGCGCCTTTGAAAGACGACATTTGGACGCTTTATGAGATTCCTGCGAAATTTGAAAGCGTGAAAACCCTCCCTATAACCTACAATGAACTCCTCTTAATCAGATTGCAGCCAGCGATTAAACAACAACTTGCCAATATTGATCAATTGAAATGACGTTGTTCTCCTTGATTTTGGAGAAGGGAACGATAGAAAAAAGGAAAACAAAGGTAACAAAAAATCTCGCAATATTTTTTCTGGAAACTATTATATCTATATTTATATATATGTATATAAATACTGTGCAAAACTCTCACATATGAACAAAGCAGTTAATGTTTACTGTCTTAGCAGAACCTGGCAGCTTGTTTCTCTACGAGACGATGCTGCGGAAGTTAAAGTGAATTGCGCGCAAATAAAAGATGCAAAAAAAAAAAAACGCATTCTTAAGAAATACAAAAAAAGTAAAACCAATTTAAATCTCACTAATTACTCGTGAGACAAATTACATAAACTCAACTTGAATGGGTGTCTTCGTCTAGTGTACATATACACATGTATATCGAGGAGTACACCGGGGAGCACACAAATATATTCATACGCACATAAGTTAGTTGTGTTTCAGGCTACTTCTCCTTCCTGGCTCTCCTTCGGAGTATAACTTTTTCGTATTAATTGTTAAACAGTTGGGTGAGAAATTATTATACTCATCCTCGGTAGAGTAACATAGCTCGAGTCAACATTAGTGGCTTTGAGTGTGTGTGTGTGCGAATAATAAACTTATAGTATACATTTATATATATATATATATATATATATATATTTATGTATGTATAGGTATATGTATACAGGCACTTACGTACATGCATACAAAAGAAATTAAGTTTCGTTTTCTGTGGATGTGGATGTGGATGCTTATCGTTTACAATTTGTATGTGCTTCAGCTTTCTTTTCTCCTTTTCTTCTTTTTTTGTGTTGGTTTTCTGTCTCCGTTTTGAAGATAATTTTCTGGTACTGAGTCTTGACGTGAAACGTTTCCATTTACAGTCATTAGCTGCAATTTTCTAGGCGTTCTTTTTTCGCAAGGTAACATAGTCATGTTCTGGTGTACCGGATTTTTACGTAACATCTCGCAGACAATAGATGCGCGTGACATTGCGAGGTGGGTGTCATTTGTTTCATATCCAAACTGAAAATGAAATAGCTTAAGCGTAATTATCAAGGCGACAAATGAATGCATTAAATATTAATTCATTTTCACCGTTCATTTATTTCTCCTTTATGCTGAGTTTTCTGCGGCGTTATTAAAGTGAATGCCAGAAAAAATTATTAAATGAATACAAAATCAAGTTTTGTTGCGTTAATGCGAAATCACATGAAAACAAGCGTAAATATTAAGCGCAATAGTCGCAAAACATTATGAAATCATAAGCAAGAAAAAAAAATTATTCAAATTAAATTAGTTTGATTTTTGAAGGCGTTAAGGACTAAAGCTCTTGCAAATTTTTTTTCATTTTTGTTTATTTTTTTATTGACTTAATAAATGCTTTGAATCTTGTAAAAGGCTTGCGAAAAAAAAATCCGTTATCTGCAAAAAAGTGTTCCTTGGAATGTATGCCTTCTCCGTAACCATTTAAAAAGAGTGCCTGCATCAATTAAATCTTCGTTGGACAGTTATTGTTTAATGTCTTATCTATTAGTTGCTAACTATTCTTAATCCGCCACTAGATGTGTTCTAAAAAACGCTGATTTAAAAGCGATTCCACACAAAGCAAGTAACAACATTATAAAATGGGTCACGGTCCGTCATTCAAAATGGTCGAAAAATTGGTCTAATGCCAATAGCGTACGTCCTTGAGTCAAAACTCGTCGGCGATTACGATCTACAGGCTGAACACAAGAACACAAAATGGACAAACAGACAGACAAGCTTAAATCGTTTCCGAAAATGACTGTGATAAAAGATGGGTCTGTCTCAAGTCCTTCTGAGTGTTACAGACATCTGGTGACTATATTAAGTAAGCTTCAGTGTCTCCACGAAAATGACATCATTTCTTCTGCGGTTTTCGTTTGTATTGCGGACTCGTAACCATATGTTTCTAATCTCCAAGTCTTTATAACTTACGAAGGCCGGATTAATATCATCCAGCTGATGAAAACTTTGGAAATGTACGAAACGTAATCTCGAATTAAAGCGCGTTTTTTTTCTTCATCTCATAATTCCATACTTCATTTTATTTTAACTCTTACGACTGTATTAATATCACAGGGTATTCTCAATGCATATGTAATTAGAACATAAGAAATAATAATTTAAGCTATAACAGAGAAGATATATGCAACAGCAATGAAATGGGATTTGAAGATTTGGATTAGAGACTCCCAAAATGAATACGTTTCGAAAGTTGAGATTTATAGAAACTCTTCAATTGTCAGCGCATGGAATAGAGTCATTGGAGACATATCCGCGTTCCGACATCGCGGGTGTAGATCTGTGTGATCTTATGATAGCACGCCATCCTCAATGTACAAAAAGTCGAAAGTCTTGCCATATATTTGATATATCATGAATTCCTTTCAATCAACCAAACATTAAAATATCTCTTCTTTCCGGTATGTCCGGAATGTATGAAAACGTTTCACTCATAAATTAGCACTAACGCTCAGCGGACTCAGGATTAGGACTCATGTAATTGAGACAAATAGCTCCAATACAATTTAATATTTTTCGAAAACAATTTTTACTTTGGTCAGATGGTCATCTTGCATATAACATCTTTTTTTGAACGGTCGTTATATGAAAAGATATTGTAATTTTCAAAATGTCGCAAGAAAAATCGCAGTGGAAAATATATTACGGGATTTTAAATTGTAATAAAAATTTTGTATTCGAAGGGAGTAATTTTGAACCGCCTGTCATATAATCGTTCATACGAAAAAGGTGATAAAGTTTTCAATATTTCTTAGTGAAAATTGGCTCATAATAATGATTTGGTTTAGAAGTGAATCCTACCGAATATGGACGATGTAGGTCGTAAAAGAATTAACCCTAGGGAATTTCGATAAAAACGGCTTCATCTCTGACACCCACTGTGCATATGAACTTTCGTGGGCAGCAAACCCCCATATGGCGAGAAAGTGAAATTTTTGCTATTTGCAACGGTCACAGACGAAAAATAATAAACGCGGATTGCCCAACGCGTTCACCGTAGCTTTCTCGACTGACCAGATAATTTTGGTAAGATTATTCAGATTACGTTTTATAAATATGACACATCGACATAGATAAAGATCTATTGTTGCGAAATGACGCGATAACGGAATAAAGTCATTATTATTTAAAATATTTCGAAGATTGTGTAGAATTGTCTGTATATCTCTTTGCTCATTAGCCCCATTTAATCGTAAAAACTTTTCTCCCCTCATAACCAACTTTCACAGCTTATTTCCTCTGGAAATCTTATTTTGTCGCATTCATCTGCCTTGCAAGATTCTTAATTTATTACAAATTATTGTTACATATTATCTGCAATGACTTTGAGTTTATAAGATTAATGGAAATATATATACATAAAGTGGTTTGAGTGAAATTGCTTTGATTTGCTCAAAAATTTAGTTGCGGTGGAAAGACTTACAAATTTTCATAATGTATTTTCTTGACTTTTTCCTTGCCACTCGCTTTAAATGACATTTATATATGTACGTTTGCATACTATGTGATCGAAAGTAATAACGAAAAATACGAACCAGTAGAGTTGAACACCTTGGGGCCGGCGCTGGTTATCGTCAACGTTTCTCGAATGACAGCAGTACACGTTTTTAATATAAATAAACAATAATTCTTTTTTACTGACCGTAACTCCTGCTCTTGATGTCCCTCGCGCTTCTCTACATATAACGTTTTCTGAAAGCTAAACAAAACTTTATGGCAAACAACCATAAAATTTGGAAATTTTTATTGAAAATAGAAAACAAAATAGAAAAAACAAAGGAAAAAACAAAGAAAAAAAACCAGCCAACACAGAAATCATGTACTAAATGAAAAATTCTTGTCGCAGCAATAAATTTATTGTTTTCACTAAAGAAAAAGTTCATTATTTTCGATTTACAGTATAGATGTGTGTTTGTGTGTGTATGCGCGCCGTTTTTCTCTTTCACTCACTACTTAACTAAAATAAATACAAATCTGAAAAAAAAAAAATACTGAAATTTTCGTTCCATTTCCGTTTGCCTGCATATGGTTGGTCGGTACGGCAGACAAGTCATTCCTTTGTAGAAAGCGTAGAGCTTACGTTCTTAGTCATGACAGTACATTAAAAACAATAGTTTTTCTTTACGGTTTTTTCCCTTTTGCGATTTCTGAGTTGCACATGGCTTTAAATAGAGCACAGCAGCAACACCAGCCGGCAACATCAAATGCAGTCACATTGAGATTGAGTTCAGGGAGAAAAAACCCAAAGAAAAAAAAAACGAGAAAGCGTAGAAAAAAAACAAAAAAAAAAAAAGTAAAATAAACGGAAAATGTATGTATGTATGTGTGAAAAAATATCGCCTCGAGTACAATTGAAATCTTTTTAAGTAATTTTAGCACGTATTACGCTATTATTACTCTAAAACACTGTTTGTGTTGTTTTAGTTTCTACAACAGAAGCCAGTAGAGAAAGCGAAGCAAAAACAATCACTTTCTAAAGGACATTTGTTAGTAGTTGTATAATGTTGAAGTACCTCTTGCACTCCCGTTCCCCGTTCTCGTCACCGACATTAACCCTTCTCCCACTTCATCGAATAGATGCGGGGGCTGGGGGGTGGGCGAAGGAAAAGAGAGCACAATGCATAAAAACAAGCTTCAGTTATTTTTGGGGCAGTTTTACAAACTGTTGGCGGAGCTATAAGGTACAAATTGCAGATGGCACGTGTTTTTTATTTTTAATTCATTCTCATAGCTTTTGATAAATATTTGCTTTGGCACTTATAACCTCATTTTTTTTTAGACCAATTAATTTTTGTTAACAAACTCCAGCTTAGATGAAAGTCTATGAAAAAACTAACAAATTAAATACGAAAATATTTACCAGAAGAAATTAACAAATAGAAGAAAGATCGCTTATAGGATTTATTATTTAGTGGAAAATCGATTTTAAACGGGAATTTTTTTTTTCAAAACTTAGTCAACATTAAGTTGAATAACGAAGTTGTCTAACGATAGGCAAATTGTTTACTGCATTACTTGAGCTAATCGCTGAACAAACAATTCGTAACTATTCGTAACATTTGAAATAATAATCAATAGAACAAAAATTATTTTGTTACCAAATATTCTGTCAATTTCGCGTTTCGCCCCGAATAACTTTTACCTGCGTATGTTTAAATGGAATCTCGCACGATAGTCGTTATGTCTAACTGTCACTACAGAGCGTTTACCATCTTTTTGCAATTATTAGAAATATATTAGCCTTCACACATATCGAAATCTTTCAACTGTGTATGTGTGTTTATTTTGAAAGTGACCAGTGGACCAATGTGTCTATATACATATATGTAGATGGAAATGTGTGGATTGTTTTTAATAACAATGAGAAATTTATAAATATAAGACTGTATTGTGAGTGAAGAAAGGCAGACTTGACATCCGAATAAGCGAAAAGCGAATAATTTCTAATTAGCGCTTGTCTTTATTTTATTGCGACCGGTATCTTCCGATTAAAAAATCGTTTAAATTATGAACACAGGCTAATCACTTACTTTGAAATACTTTGCAATTCATTAGATTGTCGCTCGCGTGTATACATGACATTCGCTTTTAAATCCTTTAACTTTAATTCCTGTGATGAATTTAGAATAAGCTACCACTGATTGAAAATATATACATACATACATATATACATGTTTATGTATATAAATACATTTTTTTACAGAATTCCAATTTAATTAATCAGTACTTATTACAAAGCTTAAGCTCTTGGCTCTTATCGGATAGCTGACGAATACCTCGCGCTTAAAATGTCGTCCACTGCTGATCGGCTAGATAAATGCGACTGCGTTGATCTGACCTGGTGGTAATCAAAAAGAGACAGGTCTGAAGAATATGCCGGTAAATATACCCAAACCAAGTTGAAGATCCCTTCCTGGCGTTTATTTACCGCTGACGGACGGAAACATGTCATGAAGCAAAATCACTTTTCGAGTTTCTTTGCTTTTTTGCGACAGGTAGTCGTAGTTTTACAAAGCTACCAGTTTCAACACATGCTACTTATTACATATTATATGCAAAAATATATATATGTTGAAAGTCCTTCTGTTTTCCACCGACAGTGGACTTAATTGCACTTTTTTACAGTCAACTTCGCATTTAAAGCGCACTGTTTTCATCTATTTGATAGCTCATATCGTAATGCTTGTCTGGGCAAAATTTTGTTTGGTTCTTCGCAAAAATTTATATCAATATATACGTATACATATATATACATATAAAATATATATTTATATATATAAAATAGAAAATATATATTTATATATATAAAATATAAAATATATGTTTATATATATAAAATATATATTTATATAGGTATACGTATAAAATATATATTTTATATGTATACATTATATATTTTTGTGTACCTACTGAAATCTTGCTTGCAACTTGGAGAACAACAAATTATGTTCATCGGAATTTCGATTGAACACATTTTGAATAGAGTTGAGAGAAGACATATCAATATACGTCTAAGTAGCCGAAGAAGTAGAATCACGAACACAAAGCCAGTCTTCGCGGGATCAAATCTCACTGCAATAGAGTTTGCTTTGGTCGTAACTATAGTGAGTGTTCAGTCGTTAAAGGCATAACACAAATCGATTAGGCTTACAAGCACTACGTTTCGACCATCACCTTCGTATTTCTTTCTTTCTTTCAATATCTTCATGTAGTTCTGACCGTCACCTCGTCACGCGAATAGGGGACACCCCCTGAATGATTGGTCATTTTAAAAAGAGCAGAAAAGTATACTAAGTTTTATCAAAACACAAGAGAACTATGATTTAATATAAGAATTAATTAAAGACAGAGCAGAGGGACAGACAGACTTAACTCGTTTACAAAACTGGTGGTGAATCGGTTCACATACTAGACGATTTATCTTTGTTAGCTCACTACGGATGAGGCGCTGTCTTATCGACACTTTAATGTTAAAAAATAGAACAAACGCATATAAGTATGTGTAAGTAGGACAGTTTACATAGCCACCTCTACAGAATCGTATAAGAATATCGTCATCATGTGCGCTATAAAACTTCCAACAAACGAACTGATTTTAACTCTATTTCGAAATCAAATAAATTACGCGCATATATAATGTTATAATATATGTTATATATAGATCGAAACTAATGACATGAATTGTAAGAGTTGGCCGAAATCGATTATGTTATTTTATTTTTATTTTAGTTTTAAACTCTATAAAATTTCTAATAAAATCCTAAAACGAGATTTCATGCCATTATTGTAGCACTAATGATTTTAAACCTACAACAATACCAATACCGACAAACCATAGTAATTATTAACATCATCGTTATTAAAACACTGAACAAAAAAAAATCATAAACTTCAGTTTCATATTTCAATAATGTTGCATTATAAGTTATTCGGGAGCTATAGATAGAAAATGTTAACGATAAGCAAGGGGCAGTCAGAGAGAGCGGGTGCAAGGGATTTACATGCGCGTATACATTATTACGAGCAAATCTAACGGTATCGCCAACCTCACCCGTAGTCAGTCGTTTCATCATTTCAAGAGATATGCTGAGGGTTTGCCTAAAATTCAAATTAAATTTTTATTTTTTCCTCTGACTATTGCACGCAATGCAACAACAACTTGTTAAGTAAGCTTAATACCTTTTTATGCAGCTCTGTGCATTATACTTATGAGAGCAATAATAATAATAATAGCAACAACAGCAACAACAACAAGAAGCGGCAGCAATATTTCAATGGTTTATTTGCTAAACTAAGGTCTATTTAACAGTGTTTAGCTTAGCTCAGCTTGAAAACTAAATGATGGCAATAACGTTGAATGCCAGTCAGTCACAGAGAGTGATGACTGCGGTACTTATGCTGACGATTATGATGGTGATGATGATAGCAGTGATGATGTTAAAGGCTATGGTCGGAATGGCAACGATGCTGATGCTGATGCTGATGCTGCTTCAAATCTCAAATGCTGCTATACTGGCCTCTTCAATATCATGTTATAAAATGTTTGGTTTGTGATTTTCTTTTCTGGCTTTTTTATTTTTATTTTTTTTTTTTTTTCGCTTTTTTTTAAATTTGCAATGCAAAAAATGCAATATTATTAGCTTAAGGTTTTAATATTTCTGAAGGTGCAGATGATGGGCGCAAGGGCCTAAGAGATCAAGGGGAAAGAAGAAAAGTTAAAATTAAAATTAACCACAAGACTCCACGTTGCCACGTTGCTTCTTGTGCACATACTAATAAATGAAATCTTTAAGTAACTCAACCAAACACAAAAGTACTGTACTTATAACTTTTTCTTCGGTTTTGCCGCAAAGCAACTCTCCTAAGTAAGTATAACTTTCAATGGTCTTATGTACATTGGCAATTTGTCAGTATAGCCTCTTCTTCTTTGGATTATCTTATTTAAATTGTACTGAGTTAATATTGTAATACTTGGCTTTTTATATCTTTTTTTTCCTCCTCGGTCTACTTTTGATTTTCACTGGTTATACTTACTTACCTTTTCTTATGTAAATTAAAAACTTTCCTTTTTTCCTCATTTCATATAAATATTTTTTTTTTTACTTTGAGTTTTATTAAGATTTTTCAAAAGTGGAAAAGATTTATACAAGTTAAAGATTAATACAAGTGATGGAGAGGGGCAAAAAGAATGGGCGAATGTAAGAGAGTGGGAGAGAGAAGTGAAAAGGAGATAGATGATAAAATTTAGTATGCAAAGATAACAAGTTAAATATTATATTTAGCATATCATAAGTGGGATTATATTAGGAAAGTAACCGAAGGCAAGCAAAATTTATAAAAATAACATTCTGCAGCTAATTGAATGGATACATACTTTACAGCGTATAGCCTTGTACGGCTTCTTAAGATTCCATTAAAATATAAGCCAAGACGCACCTGAAAGGAAGATAGTGCTCTTCAAAATGTCAAAAAGCTGATAAATAATTCGTTGAAATATTGTTATTATACGATATTAAAACGATGAAAAAAATCCCTTATGGCCCCTTTTTTTTTAAATTTTCAAGCTCGACTCTTCAAAAAGTCTACCTATATTTTAAACTAAATATATATTTTGTATATTTTGCACTGTGTAGACATCAAAAAATTATGCTAATCCAGCGAAGCTTTTCTTTAATAGACACGGTCCGAATAGGCGAACATAATTTGCTAGAGAATGTTCTAATTGGAATATTTGGAATGTATAATAATAATTGGATATGGATGGAATAATTGGAATATAAAACAAACATGATTAAGATCAGACATGAGCAATCGACGGTCCGCGGGAAGCATTCGGCCTGAGAGTTCGTCGACTCCAGCCCGCAATGTTCAAAATTTGGTCGCACGTAGCTATACTGCAACTAGATTGTGTCTACCTTCACTTCTGGCTCGGTTATGCAGCTCGCGAAAGTGAAATATGTTTAAGCGTTCGGCTTCCACCGTGATATGGCAATTAAAATTGGCCCGCAGAAGAAAAAAGTTGCTCGCCATTGATTTGGATCATAATAGTCCTTTTAATTGTTCACTTGGTAAACACGTAGAATATCACACTTTAAATGAAGGTTGATACACCACGCCAAAGAAAAACTTCGTGGCGTTTTTTAATATAGTGCAAATATAATATAAATAATTGAACGAATTACATATTCGTCATTTTGATCGACAAGCACTTTCCATTTTTTTTCGATTCAATTTTAATAATATCACTGAAGAATTTGTGGAATTTCTTGGTGAAAAAATCAGTCAATTAATTTTCTTCAAACGAAAAATCAACTGTACATATAAAGTTCGATATGCGCTATTCTGTCATCAATATTAATATAATATATTATGCCGCTGCACAACATTTGCGCCCAACGTGAACGCTGTGTTCAATTAAATGACTTAAAATGTTACGCTCGGCTATACAAAAGTAGCTTCCAATGTGGGATCCGCTGTATGAATTTGTCTGACTTTGATTAGATGATTCAAAATATTGAGTCTGTTACACGAAAGTGGCGCCCGACGTGGGGACATCGAAGAGTGCCTTTAATCTAGTAAAAGCCAACATAAAGACGATATATTCCCAGTCTCTCTGTTAAACCACCAAATAACTAAAGACCTCCTAACCATTGTAACCATCCTTCAACTCAAAATATCAAATTAATCGATGAGAGTGTTACTGAGAGGCCGGGAACATCCACATTCGTCATCGTGGTCTACAACTAGACATATCGAAAGGGTCTCTACAGTGGTCTCTCACGAAACTTACTGATCATGCATAGCAATAATATTTCATTGAGTCGATGATAGAAAAGCAATGAATTGATGTACATAGCGCACGACACTATACCGTATGTATTACGAATCAATAAAAAATGTACAATTTTTAATTACGAACTTGTGTTTCCTCTTCAAATTACTTCTTGCGAGAATTATTGGTGCCGGACTGTACATTAAAAGTAATTTTTTGTACGTTTTTCTGTCGCTCAAAGGAGGAAAATTTTTATCTTATTCGTACACTAAATAGATCATCTATCGTCGCTCTTTGATGATTATTTACATTGATCGACGTTAACTAAGCCTCTTTCCCTTTGCTCTCGATCTCAAAAGGCCAAATTTTTTTCTTGTTTCCCAAAAGAATTCAGGGAATGCTCTTAGCGGGCAGCAACTAGGTGGAGCAAATATCAAGAGCAATTACGTGCGGATAAGGTCCATCAATTATTTCACTCTGAATGTTGTGCTATGGCCTTGGACAAAAATTCCCACACAGAGACTAACTGAGTGCGCGCTATGGCCATTCTTAAGGAGTTTCTAACCCACCAAGGCTGGTAATACGTAGATAACAAAGGTCACATTCAATTTAAAAAAATAATATAAAATTTGATATCCTCCAAGTGAGTATCGTAGCAAGCCTGGATATGAAAACCGAGTCCCTTCGATCTATGATTACTCATTCACGTTTAACACCAAGCGGCGGGGAACACGAAACAGAGCAAATTGCTGGTGGCAAAAATTGATTGCATACGGATGCGGGAAAGACTGGTGGATTGAAATGAACGATGGCTAGGCAAAAATCGTTTTGGCACAAAAATTTCATTAGGTTAATTGTGAGACGAGTAATAATCATCGAGCGAATGAAGGCAATAGTCACGGATTAGATTCTGTTCGGCGAGATACTCCTCAGCAATCTTAAATTTCGACTTGTTAGAGCTGTCAAAAAGCGCAGTTAGTTTTTTATAGCGAGAGAGTAAGACATATAAGTTAATTCCTTAGCTATATATTCAAATCAGGTTAAGTGAATACACTAGGATGAGTCATCTATCCGCCAAATTTGCAACTCTCACAAAAAGCGAAAATCATTACTCGTGAGCAATGCACTCATAGAGCCTGCGAACAAGAAAGATAAGTCGCCAATTCGATGATGACGATTAGAACGACGATAGCTCGTACTGAAATGTACTCCAGATGAGACTTATACACTATACATAAATAGGGGAAGAGACGACTTTGTATAATGTAAGAATTCATTTTTGTGTAGTAACTGTACTTTACTTAATGTTTTAATATGAGTTGAAAAATGCATGAAAACATTAACGGTACGATATAGCACAACTTTTGTTCATTTTTGATGGGGAAACAAACAAAAAAAAAAGAGGTAGTTATAAATATATGAATACGTAGAATTCAAAACTATAATAACTGTCATGTAACGCATTCCATGTCAAGTGCATCAAAAGTGCTTTAATGGACTTTTATGTATACAACTTTTTTTTCTCTCTCGTTTCGAAATCTATGTAGGACAGAAAAAGGCACAGAATTGAAAACCTAAATGACAACAAATATGTCAATGACAGTTATAATTTCTTGTGCATTACTGGAGAGTAGGGTGAGGCGACATCACATCTCAAAAGAGATACGATATAAAAACGTAGCTGGTCTGTAAAGCATTTGCAAAAGAAAAAGTTTTCATAGAAAAATGTTTAAGTTTATATTTAGCAATCACAGACTTTGAAGCTTAGATTAATGGAGACGTTCATGATTAATTAATAGAAAATGGATGAATGAAAGTAGTGTCATAATATTCATTGCTTGTCAGGCAACTCATTTTCCAAGACATTGGTTAGAGAAGTTATTCAATTTCAAGCTTATATTTATAGTCACCCTCGATATAGATTTTTATACATTCTCGTCTATAATTTTATTTCTTCTCTATTTATTATCAATTAGTTATGGATGGCTTTGTAAAAGTTATCAATAAATTTATTGCAAGCGAATGACAGAAATATGAAGAGAAAAGGAGACAGATAGAGCGAAAGAGGAAAAGAGAAAGCTAAATAGCATACCCGCAGGATTTTCCGGTTTCAATGCCAACAATAACTGATACTGTCATCGTCATCATCATTATCGTCAGTGACTACCACAGCAAACACAGCACACAACGACATTATTTCTTAAATTGCGTTTGCTTTCTGATACTAAATGATAGAATGAAACAAAACATATGTTTAACTGTTATAAAGTCGACACGCAGTCTGATGATATTTAATGCGTATTGATTTTCCATAAGAACGAGTAAAGCCCGCTAACTAAGACGTATGATTATTGCGGTACCATCGGAGAGAATAAGCTTCGACAAGTGTATACGATTGCTCTCCACATCAAATTTTCTTATAAAGCTTCATAAGTCCACTTATATTACATGATATCGCAATCCAATTAAAACTAATGTGGGTAATTTAACAGGTTTTACGGCCTCTTGAAAATCGATTCCTATTGAGTATCTTCTAAAAGCACGGAATCTGAAAAAGTGAGAGATAAATAAATCAATCCAAAATCAGCTCACGTGGGGCCGTATTCATGCATTTGAGTGCGCAATCCTTTTTCAGGCGGCCTATGTCCGTGCCCTTTGTGGACAACGCGGAAAGTTGAAATTCGACTTAGCGTATCTGCATTTGTGGTTTGCCTTCGCTTTTACGGAAACAAGAGGGCATTTAGACGAACGATTGGGTAAAGTTTTTCATATGAAAATTCATGGAAATATCACTTGAATAAATTTTAAATATCAAAAACGTAATGAATAAATTATTGCATCTATGTGAGGCCATACGAGCGTGAATTCTACATATAATATGACGAGGTTCAGTACTATTAAAATGATCTTTTTATTGAACTCAAACCAAGCACGCTCACGGCTATGGGATTTTTTCTGCTTTCTAGGAATTACAATCATGAAGCCCTCCATCCTTGACACCTACGGCATTCTGTGAAATGTCGCGGCATTTCTATGCATGGGAGCGGTGTTCTATAATTGGGCGATGCGTACAAGGACATACGAGAACGTTCTTTATAAATAAATTTTCTTCAAACATACCCAACTAAACGTCATTAGAAAAATTCATTGAAGGCTTCTATTTACTTCGCTATTCTAAACTCTTTCTCTCTTTTTGCGCCCTTCTCACATTTCATCGGCATTTCTTTTGTTACCTCGATCTCTCTTCCTCTCTCTATCGCTACTTGTCGATCCGTCCCTGTCTTGTATTAATCTATTCGGTTTTTCAGCTTTCATAAGAATAAGTTCTTTGACTGTTTTTCTATAATTTCGCCACTGTTGGGCTTTTTTCTACCCATCGCCGAAGAATGCGGGTATATTCATTTGATCAAAACGTTTGTAACACGCAAATGAAAGTTTCAGAGACCGCATATTCTTGATCAGCATGAAATTCCGAATCGATTTAAACACGTTCGTCCGTCTGTCTGTTTGTATAATTTCTCCTACTCGCAAAAATGAAGATATCGTCTTTAAGTTTTTCATTAATATTGAAAATTTTTGCACACAAAGTGGTACTGTCAATGGACCAAATCGATGGAAGGCCACACGTAGAGTGTACATACAATGTAAGATGGAAACACCTTTGCTTTCTGCATTTTTGGCTCATATTAATTATAAACTACACAATAGAGACACAGTAAAAACGGTCACGTATATTCTACTGAAATGGAAAGAAATCAACCACGCCCGTTTAATAACGTAGAGCATGAGTATTAAGTTTTTCTTCTTTTTCGACTTTTTTCACCTTTAGGTGACGCATGTATGCAGAAAAAATTCGGTCACAGCCGAATATAATTTTCTTTCTTGTTATTATTATAACGTTGACAATGATTTTCCATTGCTCCGTTTTAATTTTACACTTGAGTTGATTTCGCTTGATTTTGAAGCATAGTTGATGATGACAAAAACAAGAGAAAAAACATTGTTTAATGTCAATAGCTTCCTTTAAATATGAAACTCGTTTTGATAGCGCATTATTTTAGTCTGCTGCATAGAAACGAGTAGTCTTCAATTTTCATTTTTTTATTTTTTCTTCACAGTTGGTTGTCAGCATTGCTTTTCTAACAGTTGCAGTAGTCGCCAAAAAAGATGAGACAAAAAACCAGGAAAGCTCGATTTGAAGCGAATTTTCTTTGCCAATCATCTTAAGACAATGCATAGAAAACACCGTTGTACCAAGTTTAAGATTACCTGGATTGCATTTCTCAAAGAGCTCTAATAAAGCGAATAAGAAGAAGAAAAATAATTATAATTGTGAAAATATCAGACTTTTCTAATTACTTTATTTTTTTTTTCAAAGTACGGCTATGAACATACGGCCACTGGCACTTGTTAAATAGTTCAATAAACTGAAAGCAAGCCAAACATTTAAGCCCACCAAGACTCGTTAATATAAATGCTTAATCTGGCCCCTTATCCCCACTTTGGTGTGTTACAAACGCAATAAAAAAATGAACATATTGCCGATTTGCGATAGCCATTACAATAGAGGAAGAAAAATATTAAAAAAAAATTTCTTTGATTTAAAAATAACTTATATCGTATAATACACTATTGACAACATTTTTTGCTAAGATCTATGCGTAAGATTTTTAATTAAAGGGCGAGCCTAGCTAAACTGTTTTATATTCATCAACGAAGAATGAGGGGTATATTGATTTTATCAAAACGTTTGCAACGCTCGGGGGGAACCTTCAGAGACCATACAAAGTATATACATTTTTGTCTGCTTATATGATATCTGTGTGTAAACATGCTCTTGGCCGCAACAATTAAGCTGCCGACTGCGAATCTGGCAAAAGCATTGAAAGTTCTCGCACGTAAATTGGTATTGAAAATGGGACAAATTTATCTCTTCTCTTTTCTTTTCTCACAACTCATAAACTAGAGCAGATAATTCTACAAAAAATTGAATGTATATTCTAGGGACAATGATGTATTAGCTGTGCAGATATGGCAACAATTGGCCAGGCCCATCTATTATTACAATGGATCAAAATTTAATTTTTTTCTATCTCTTTATAACGCCCAGAAGCAAGTTTCAAAAACCCCAACAAAATACAAAAATTCTGGGCAGTTTCAAATTCCGAATATATATAGGCATGTCCGTCTGTCCATTTGGCCAACCAGTACCTATGCCAAACATTCTCCCGTCCGCAAAAGTTGAAGGCGTCGCCTAAAAATTTACAAAAGAATCGGAAAATGACTGAAACCGATTAAAGGACCTGCCTACAACGCCCGCATGCCTATGCATCAGGAACTGTGAATACCTCTGCTTTCCATGCTTTTTGTTTGTTACTCCTAAGGTTCATCACATACACCTTATAAATCTCCACTTTTAATGTAAAAATAAAAAGAAATCATCCCCGCCCATCCAATATTGTAAAGAATGACAATTTATTTTTTCCATTTTTTTTTTCTTGTTGTTGACGGGTATAAAAGATTCGGGCACGACTAATTCCCATGTTTGTTGCCCAATGAACATATCTTAAACCGTTCTAAAGCAGATTTTATGGACCCACACAACCATTTCGGCCCACACAAACCATTGTTTCGCTGTCGGAACAGTTACAAAGTAAAGCTAACAGGATGGAGTGCCAAGAAAATAGTTTGAAAAAACCATCATTTCCTCAGCTGTATGAAGGAGCCTTAAATGCAACATATGAGTGTTATCTGAGCTGAGGTAAATTCGGGTTCATGGATTCTACATTGTTTTTGATAGTGAAACACAATTCCATTGCGTATGCCGTGCATATCACAAGACCTTTGCGCAATATAACAGGAGATTCAAACGATTGGCCTATGGAAACCAAGTTTTTTCACATCGATTCCATATACTGAAATACAATTACTCGGCGATTTTTCGCAAGAAGATGTAAAAATTGCAAGTCTTTTTCATATAACGACTTCTTCTGTGTTCGTCCTTGAGTTTTGAGTAAAAAGACGTCGCGAATACTTCCCAAAACTTTACAGACTATAAGTTAAATGCAAAAATGCTAGGACAGACAGACAGGCAGACAGACACGTGTGTAGACAGAACATTTTTAATCGTGTCAGAAAATGATTCCGAATTCACGAATATAACGGAAAGTGTCATGATGAAAGTGTCAGTGATCTCAATTCCCGTTGCGTTTTACATATGTTCGTAAAAGCTTAACATGTCTTATATCACAACCAGTGTAGAGTATAAAAAAAAGAGAAAGACAAACTATGAGAAATGTCTCAAATTGGACAACAATGATGCTACGGGCAAAAGTTATGACGACATTGTCTTAAATGTTTGAAACTTGAAATGAATGAAACTTGTTGAGTAAATTGAATCGTATATCTGATTAATCAAAATCGCTTCTTTGGCTAAATATTTCACATTTCAAATTCATGTAAGTTATCCTATGGCTTCACGCACATATTTACTTTGTGAAATTTTTAACTTTTCCTTGCTGTAATGTAATCTGTCTTACGCTATTCCCAACTTAAATACTCACAGCGATAAACAATTGCCAAGAGTTAGCTTTCTAAAGGTTGCAAAAACATTCGCTTTTTAAATTATTAAGGAATTATTGACGAGTTAATTTCCACTTAATTATTGTAAAATTTACTAAAGGACATATTGATGTTATAATTGCGTAAGGCTCCTTCTGTGGATGTATATGAAACTTCAATGGAAACTTTATTAATTAAGTGCTGACTGTAAAAAGCTGCAGTCCTCTCCTAACTTACTTAAAACTAATATTCCTTATACTCTTAGAAGGGTTTATTGCATTTAATTATTTGAACAAGAAATTTCAACCACTTATTAAATATTTTTTTTATTTTTTTTTTTTTATTTTCGTATTTGGAATTTCGTAAATAATTATCAATTTGTACAGCACTTAATTAAAAAGAAAATTGCAGCAAAAGTAACTGCAAAACGCATACAACCAACCAGCCACAAAAAAAAGACGAAGTTTATTAATTATTTATGAAAACACTTGTAACGAGAATACCAATGACACTCAAGCTACAAAACCGCCAAAGGGAAAATATGATGATAGGATACCAATCTAGCATTGCGAGTAATGGTAAACTAGTTATGTACCTTTTTTTTTAATATTTCCATCATTTTTTATGCGCTTCAGCGTTTTAATCATTCAGTTTGTAATGGTATGAAATGGATGTCAGAAATCCTAAGGAGCTATATATATATTTATTTATATTCTCAAAAAACATTTATTTGTTCGTCAATGTCGGTTTTCTTTCCTTCACGGTAGTTCTCCCTTACACATAATACACTTGCGCCTGGGCTTTTTCCAATCCTCAAAGTACAATGTGGCCTTGAGCTCTTTCAGCGACTCGATTTTTATCTCCTCAAGTGCGTATAGGACATATATACATGTATTCAAGCAGTCCGTCTGTCCATCCATATGGAAATGTAATGGAAGTGAATTTTTTTTTTTAAATGTATAACTGATTATACTATAGGAACGTGAAACTGAGTTCCAATCAGTCACATGCGAAGTGAGTGACATCTAAATCTGTCTATCCATTCATTTACTTATCGCTTAGCGCAGTTCATAAAAAAGAAGTTTTGATAAAAAGAAATAAAAATCGAACGATAGATCTGGAGGTTTTTTTAAAAACTAATAAGCCTTTCATTTATACCCAGCACGGAAGACTGAGCGCTATATTCGTTTTGTCAAAACGTTTTCAGGGTCCAAAAGAAAGCATCAGATACCCCACGGAGTATATATATGCTTGATCAGTATCAAATTCTAAAACGTGTTAAGCATGTCCGTCTGTGAGTGTGTAACCATTTCCTTGCCCATAAAAATAAAGCTATCGACTATAAATTTGGTAGAAACATTGAAAGTTCTTGAATGCAGATTGGTATTGAAAATGGACTAAATCGGTCAGAGGACACGCCTACAGCATCATGTAAACTGCGAACGCCTCTGTTTTTTAAAGGCAATAAACAATTTGCTCATTACTCAAAAACAGCAGCGAATAAATCTGCAAAAATGTTAAGGTACACTGTCCGGGTGATACTGTAATACTTGTTCAAAAATGCGCTCACACGCCTATGCGTCATTTTGACTATACAAAAAATCATCCGCGCCCACTCCATATTATAGAACATGAAAATTTAGTTCTTTTACTTTTTGTGTCCTTTTTTGGGTGACAGTGATGGGCATAAAAGATTCGGTTACGACAGAATATAATTTTCTTACTTGTTAGATCTAGTTAAGCTTACATAAGCCATATAATTAGGTCCTTAATTGCCATGTAAGCTTTCTCGTATATGATTGCGAAAAAAACAAGTACAAAAATTATTCGACCTAAACCTTACGTTATTCCCGCATAACATGTTTTGAGAGCGATAGGGATAGAAAATGTTTCATTTTGTGTTAAATTATTCATAATTCAATAACGTTTAAATACAAATGCGAAGCGTAAATATAAATCAATGTTGTATCTGGCTTGCTTTGCGTGTAAACGATTGTATAAAGACAAAGTGAGAGACGTCAAAAGAAACGAAGGAAAAATAAAAAATAAATAAATAAACAATTATTAAGAGCTGTCAGGACGATATAAAATTTTAAGTTTGAAAAATTGAATAAATTGCCTTGAGGGGGGCAATTTGAATGGATGTATTCTGCAATTAGGAACTCGCATTAAACAAAATAAAGAATTTGAATTAAAAGTTTAAATTACAGACAAATACCTCTATGCCGGTAAGCGAAATCTTTGCTTCCTTCTTTCTGTCGTTACCCTCTATCATCTAAAGCTAAAGCTATTCATCTAATTGTCTTTACCGTACCCGTGTTTAACAATGTTGTCGTTGCAAATCCTATGCTTTAGTTTTGATCCTTCACTGTTTATTGGTGATTGTTGCTTGCTTTTATAGTATGAATTAATTCAAATTGACTCTTAAACTGTTTGCATTTGCATTAATATCAAATACAATTGTCTGCTACTAGTACTACTACTCAAGATAGGTATTGAAAGTTGAATTGAATATAATTTACAAAATTATTGGCTATTAAAAGTTTGTGGGTGCAATGGTAGCAAAAAAGAAACGTAAATATAAAAAGTAATAAACTTAAGAATAATGTGATGAGGTGACTCTTGGATATAATACAGAACACCACTCAATTACCACAAACTATCTCAATAGTATTGAAGCTTTGACGAATAAAATTCGCACGACACTGTTATTTTTATTGAACCAGAAAATCCTCGTATAAGCTTCATAAGCACTATTTCAGACAATTAGTGTGTCTGTGACCACTATTTTTGCACAATCTTCCATTGCCCTATCTTCCATTACCCTATCGGACAGAGTCGAGACAGCTGGGTATACCGGATAGTCTGTCCATTTCAGCGCTTCCAACGCGTCCCGAATCGGCTTGGCAGCATGCATGGATGGACGGCTGACATATGAACGACTGCGGTGGTGACTTCCTAAATAGGCTTACAAGCTGCCACCGTAACTTGTACCCTTCTAACAAATAAAAAATTAATCCTTACCTATGGGACTTTAACATTCTAAGCACCACCTTGACCTATAAGTTTCTAAGAGGTATTACAATTCATCTTCACTTATGGTCTGGAAGTCTTCCTAAGCTTCGTTATAGGCGTCGAACTACAAAAGTTTTCAACTCGTACCCGTTTCCAGCTTGAAATAAAATTCTTTGCTTCTCTGCTTTAAAATCATTTTTAAGAAAAGTTTGAAAAATTACATTTATTTCCATAGCATCTCCGAGAAGTAATTAGTATAACAACTTCAAGGTCATTTCCAGTGATAATTGAGTTTAAAAATCAAAGAAAATAGGGAAAGATTTCTCTATAAAGACAAACTTGAGTTTGTCTATGCATTTTAAACGCAAACGCACTAATGCATTGTGTGGCATTCAAATTACTTAATTAATGAGAAAATTGGAATTTATAAATGTAAACTGGCGCGTTTACAGACACACATACATACACACACACACATATATATATAATATATGTTTGCCTACTAACTGGTTAAAGAAAGGCATTGCTCTTCAAAGTGTTTGTAACTGAATATCGTTGTCCTCTCGCGAAAGAAAGGAAATCGCTGGGACAGCATGGTATCGAATGATGAAGGTGACGTCCTGTGGTAACTGGGTGACATAACAACACAACTGAAGCAATGGCTAATTAACAATGTTAGGAAAATGAAACCCCATATGCCTCGTTAAATACATTGTCGTAAATGTATATATATATATATATATATGCGTACATGCGCATATGTGTATTAATATGAACTTTCCATAGCAACAGACCAGAAATGAATTAATTATGCATTTATGTAACTAAGTAACACAGGCTTACATTTATAAACAGAAGCATACACGGCCGCAAACATTCCTACAAACCTAATATGAAAATAACGGAACGTCAACCGTATATCGCAAACAATTACACCACACAGAGAATATTCTCATATACGTTGTTTTATTTGTAAATATGTATATATGCGTACATATACATGAAGTTAGATCGGAAGTAAGAAAGGGAAGACAATGAGATGAACAAAGAAAAGGAACATTGCCGTAAAATATTTTCAATCTTCTTGTTGCAGCTTAAAAGTTTTTTTTAATCATTTGATTTATTCAAATGGCAAGGCTAGGTCCAATACTTTCTGACCAATTATCATATTATTATTTATTATAGTTTTAGGCATAAACTTGCGTTTAATTTCGACAATTCTTTGTGAAAATGCTATGGGGAGCACAATTCTTGTCCTTTTCTAATGTAACGACACGTCTTGCATTATGGGTTATTTTGACCGTTTGCTTTATGTCATTAGCATCTTAGTGTTAGTGTTCATTGATGTTAAAATTATCATGTTTTCTCATTGCAATTGCTAGATGTACGTATGTTGTATCTCTTATCTGTTGATTGTATTTTCTCTTCGTTCTTTTCCTATTTTTGTGCGCAATAAATATCTCTCTTTACCCCTAACTCTAACTAACTAACTAACTAACTAACTAACTATCTAAGTAAGTAAGCAACTTGCTGTCTGTCTTCCATTGATTCATCACATTCCATTTTCATTTTCATTTTACATGAATATGCTAAAGTAATATGTTAAATGTTTGAAGTATGAAATGTTATGCTTCTTATTGTTGTTGGTTGGTTGCTTGGTTGGTATTTGTCTTTATTTTCAAAAGATGATTAATAGCCTTAAACACCATGTAACAACAGCAGCACTCATTGTAAATATCATCTTCAACACTGGCAACAACATCAGATTCAGCATTAGTGTCAGCACATAAAGGCCCCCTCCCATCCACTGCCCGGCGCTGTCCTATACAAACCTTATATCAATACTTCGTCACATTTCAAAGACAACAGCACAACAATTGTTCATTCATTTACTTATAGGGGACACGCAAAACATAATTAATACGATTGTCATTACCATCATCACCATCATCATCATCATCATCATCATCATTATTTTTATTATCATTACTATCATGATCATTATCTTTACAGTGAAATATGCTCTTATAATTAATGTTCAACAAAAAACACGCATTTAGCAAATCTTTAGCCCCACCCTGCATTCACTAGTTTTGCTTACAAAACCAATTCTGCAGAAGATCTGAACGATATTCTTTTTTTATTTTTTACATCTATCAAAGAAGCATGGGGAGTATATTCAATTTGTCAGAACGTTTGCAACGCCCAGAAGGAAGCACGACGAAGTCCACAAACTACATATATTCTTGATCAGCATCAAATGCTAAATACATTTAGGCATGTCCGCCTGTTCGTCTGTGTAAAGTTTGTTGTAAAGATTTTCCTGGCCGCAAAAATGAAGATATCGACTTCAAATTTGACAGAAACCATGCAACTTCTTGCCCACAGGTTGGGATGGAGACGATTCAGTTCAGTGAGTATTCAGTTTGTCAAAACGTTCGCAACGCCCGCAAGAAAGCTTCAGCGATCGCACAATACACATTCTCGATCAGTAACAAACTCAGAATCGACTTAAGCATGTACGTTTTCCGTCTGCGCAATGTCTCTTGTAAACGTTCTCGTGTCCGCAAAAGTGAAACCATAGGTTGCTCTTGAAAATGGGCGAAATCGGTCAGTTTGGACTTTGACTTTTACAAAACGTCTACCTCAAAGTCCTTCTGTATGTGTCCGCCGAATTTTGTATACTCTTGTATCTTGTGAAATTCTTTCTTAATCCTGTGAAACGGCATTTTTTCCGACAATTTTTATGCCCCGATTGATGTCGTTTGAAGATCATTTTTACTTTCCATATGCGTTTTACTTGACAGACTTTCCTCTGCTAGGTTGTATTCGTTTAATATCTGCTTCGCTTCCTATTCTTTTCTAGCATGTCTTCTTTGCGCAAATGGTTTTTCGGTATTATGCAAAGGCAGATTGTTTGTTTTTGTTTTTTTTTTTTCTTTTTATGAGCAATCATTCAGGAGATGTCCCCTATATCAGTATTCAAAACTGAACAAAACTTATAAAATCGTTTAAACGATTTCTCATATTCGTTTACATTTATGTCTCTTCTTCATTTCTTCTTCTATTTCTTTTCATCTCTTATCGTTCAGTTGATGCTTCAGCGTTTAGTACATCGTTCCACGTTATCTATGTCTTCTACACAATCAATGAGTTCTTCTCAATCTAACGAATTTTTCTCTTTTCCCTTTCTCAATTTGATTTGTAGCTCTTTGCGTCTTCACTGTAAACATTTTCTCTACAACCTTTTTTCCATTAATTTTCAGCTGTCTTCTCTTAGGTTCTGCGTATTCCTTTCCTTTCCTTTCCTTTCCTTTCCTTTCCTTTCCTTTCCTTTCCTTTCCTTTCCTTTCCTTTCCTTTCC
Source organism: Glossina pallidipes (assembly GCA_000688715.1). Lineage (NCBI taxonomy): Eukaryota > Metazoa > Arthropoda > Insecta > Diptera > Glossinidae > Glossina > Glossina pallidipes. Next base: position 2,714,272 of record KK499771.1, on the reverse strand, counting down.
TTTCCTTTCCTTTCCTTTCCTTTCCTTAACTTCTTCCCATTTTTCACCTTTTTCTCTTCTTTTCTTATCCTTTTTTTTCTTTTTTCCCTCTTCTGCTTTGCCTTTGTTTTCTTTGTTTTCGCCCACTCTATGTTTTAGAGGATGAAAATTTTATTCTTTTACTTTTTTTTGTGTTTTCTGGGATAACGATGATGGGTGTTAGAGATTCGGTCACGACCAAATCTAATTTTCCTCCTTGTTTAATTTTTGTTTTTTATGCTTTTGTTTAAGATTCTATTTACTTGAAGTTATACAACAAAAATTATTTGTCTTTTATTAGCGTTTTACAGACATAATTAAGAGACTATTTAGTTAAGAATCTTGGAGTCGCTATGACGCGTTGTCGTTATATTTTATGTTCTTTTGCTCAGCATACCTTTCACTTTTTGATAAATGACTTTGACAGCACTGAGGAATTAAATCGGTGAAGAATTAACCCCTTGTGACTTGTAGAGTAAAATATACAAAAAAAAAAAATAATAATTTTTTTTTAAACTATTTTTTTTAATGTGGAATTTTATTCATTTTTACTCTTTAGGGAAAGCAATAAGAAATCAAAAAAATTCTATTTTAATTAAGTGCAAAGTCGTCATCATATGTGTGTGCACTTTCTATAGCTGATATACTATTTCACTTCTTTTTAGAATATGTATGTAGTGTAGTTTTGATGTCCCTCATTAAAATAGAGTTCAAATTATCTAAAGTCAGGTATGCAGATTTTCGTCTTATGAAAAAGAGTAGATACCGCATACTTGCCCTTTTTTTCAAAAAGTTTTCAAGACAACATCAAATAATGCGAATTAAAATCAAACGACAACAGTATGAAGAATGTATTGTCTAAAAAAAGGATGGAGGCAACGACAGAGAAGAGATACATCTTAATTTACTGGACCTCCAGATAGACTTTAAACGATCCTCTCCAATTTGACACCAATTATGTGGATCGCATACAACGTCAATAATGACAATTCAACTGTTGACGGTGGCGTGAAATATTGATAATGATTCAATGTCGGTCGGAAAACATGATGATGAAAGTATTGCTACAATTCTTAGTCAAAATTATACTGTGGCTAGCGGAATTTCAAATTGGTTCGCTGTTATGAACCGCAACCGCATAGTGAAACGATTAAATCAATCGAATAAATCACAAAATCAATAAGAATAAGAGTTCAGGCCAGACCACAGATATGGCCTGAAGACTCTTGATCTCGTACAGACGAACGCCTGAGGTCTTCATGGACGACAAGAGTGTGACCAAAACTCCCGAATGTTCTTGAGTATTGACGTAATATGAATCTGTATAGATGTATCCAGACCGTATGTTCTACAGAAATAAAAAAATTTGTCCTTCAATCGAAATTGAATTTATCAGCGTTCTCAATCACTTGCTCCGGAGCTGTGTGCATAGCGCACAATAGACCATCGTAACCCATGTATAATGATTTTTCCGACTCTTCTCACTTTCCGGTCAAATGCACAGCAAACGCTCCAATTTGGTTTTTTCTTCAGAGAATCTTGTGCCTTCAAGCATTGGGGCCTCACCCGGTAAAAAAATCATGGATCCTCCAAAAGAGTTCTCTGACTCCTCTGCCTTCAAGTAGGAACAGGAGACAACGAAGCTTTCACAAACAAAGTAAAAATCCATTGAGCAAATCTCAAGATATTCAGTCGATTAAAACCATTTGTTTTGTGATGCATTTTATGTTGAGTTCGTTCGCTAACGTAAAATGACCTTCGAAGCCTTAAATGATGCCCATCTAACGTTGACGATATTTATCGGATACAATTTGAATCAAGTTAAACGTAGACTCTATTCTGCTCCGTCGTACGCTAATGAACTCCTCTTTTGGGTACAAAAGTTGAATGCCATCGCAAAATTTTGCTCTTAACTTAATATACAATCTTCACTTGTAATATATGTTACAACTGATAGGAATTCTTATATTTAGTTAACAATGGGTTAATTGTCTGCATTTCGACTATAAATATGAAGACTAATCTGCACAACACACTGCATTTGTGTAAACATGTTCAGACAAACCGAGGGCTAGGCAGACAAACAAATATATATGTATAGACAGATATACGGGAGGATAGAAAGAAAAGGAGGAAATGCAAGAAAGAGAAAAAGATAAATAGATAAATAAAGTGAAAGAGAGAGAGAGATAGAGAGAGAGATAGAGAGAGAGACAGAAAAAAAGCACGGCATAGAGATACGAACACTTGCACCTCATTTGGCACAACATTAATAAATTTCATTTATGACTTAAATTGTTGCCACAGCATTTTTGATGCTGTCGTTGTTGCTTTTGTGTTTGCAATTGCTATTGCTATTATGCACTTAATAGGAAGCACGTGTGAAAACCACAAATTTTACCCCAACTATGTAAAAAACGAACATGAAACCAGAAAACAAAAAACATATCGAAATTGTAGACGACAACAGTAAAAACAACAACAACAACAACAAAAACAAAAACAGCAATAGCAATAGCACTTTCCCAATACAAAATACATTCGTATATCAAAAGGGAACAAAGCAATGCACAGATATCATTACGCATTGCAGTTAAACTAATGAAACATTTTGTATGAATTTGTTAAACGCTTGCATATGGATGGGTAAGCGTGCGTGTACAAATGAAAGAATCACTGCATACGAGAAAGGGAGAAAGATAAATAAAGCAAGAAAGAAGGAATATATATATATATATATATATATATATATAATGACAAGTGTTAATACACTTTGTATATCAAATACCAGCAGCACTACAACGGTAGACGTAGACTACGTGTGGATACACACATACATCCATATATACATACATACATACATACAAACATACATACATATATACATACATACATACATATATACATACATACATACATACATAAATGCATGCATGCATGCATAGGAAAAATACTTACTTCCAACTAATTTCTGTCTTGCAACGTTTTCTCTTTTAAATTTTATTTATTTATTTATTTTTGTTTATTTTTTATTTAGTTCTTTTTTCTTTTTGTAAAACGGGAGCCACGTAATAAATTCAAGGCAGACAAGTAACTCGAAATCTGTTATATTTAAAATAGCTTTAATGTCAATTTTAATTTTCCAGAATTTTTTTGCTGCTCCTCTGCATCCAAAATTGTTTCATGAAGTTCATGCTTGAATTGTGATCTCATGTCATGTCGTTTTGCGCGCTATATGGCATGGTAGTTATTAAGTCAATGATTAAATTGCATTCAGGCGTCTTGTAAATCATTATTTTACAAATAGTTCCTCCTGCATCTGCATCGGTACTGTGTTTTGCTGACAATGCTTGACGGAAAACATTTTTCATTATGTAGGATGCAATCTATCTGATTAAAGTCTTAACAAATAATCCTACTAATGACTAATACTGTACGTATATCGACTTGAACTCGATGCGTTGCTATTTATGTTTACTTTGGATTTCATATACAAGAGAGAAATGCTGCAAATCTCTAAAAAGCCTGCTAACGATTTATTACTTAACTCTATATTGCAAATCCAAAGTGGGTTTTTTTTTTGTTCGTTATTTTTATTTTTATATGTAAGTATGGTGTAATTATATATAAAGTCATATTGAGATCGGGCATTTAGCAATTCAGCAGCATATGATGTTAAACAATCAAATGATCAATGTGGATGTTACGCGAAATGTGAGTGCATTGCGTTCAAAACCTCTACAAATGCCAAGCCATCTTATTAGATTGAAAGAATTTCCAGATTAAAATACAGGTAAACACGCCCGGTACAAGCCAGCACACACACAACTAGTGTCCTTCGATACTACAATTAGTTACCACGATGATAAGCCGGTTAAAGAAGAAGACAGATTCAGAATCACTTTATGAATCAAATTAAGCTTATCTATTAGGTTATGTGTCCGTCTGTCTCGTTTTGTTCGTTGCGGTATTTAGATGAAATTTAATAGGTCGACGTGCTTTGATCCAAGGACGAACGGTCCCAATCGGACCACTTTTTCGACCACTTTCCATAAGGGGCCTTATTTGGAAAAACGTTATATGAATAATTGGAGGATGGTATAGATGAGCCGTGGTGTACTACTAATCTACATTGAACCCTAGGTGAGGCCTGTGAACAATTTGGCTCATTTTGAAACTGCGCTCTTATAGCGACATTCCTAATAATCAAGTTTAGTTTTTATTAACAAAAGAATGTTATATACAAACGATTTAAGTCCACGCAAATTGGAGTATTATCTTCGACGGTTAGAACGTAGATATTTGACTCTTTTGTGCCATAATTTAATTTCCGAACGAAGCTACGTAGTCAGCAAAGGTCAATGACTTTATTGCTAAGTAGTAACAGTAAACATTTGTCAAATATCGTTATTTAATTAGCAAATATATTCAGTTTAGAGACATTTATCAAAAAAAAAAAAAATTTCTGTGAAAAGTTGTTTGTTTAAATTTTTTCTTAAATAAAAAACAAGTCAACACATTCCAGTCGAATAAAACCGACCATTACACACTCCTCTTCACTCGTTCTGGTAATAATACCGCCAAAATTACGCATTATTTTGATGCAAAGGTATACTTTCCGTGAAAGCCAGCATATTGAAGAATTCGCAAAACATCTCATGGCGTGACCCAAATTTAGCAAAGCTAATCTGCTTACTTAAAATTTTATTGTTCTTTAGCTCTTGTCGTAAAAACTACAACCTAGACTTTCTCCCCATATAAGGGCTTGCTTTTCACGATGATCCCTATATATGTCAGGGTCTAAAAAATAGATTTGTGTGATCTAACTTCCCTACCGTTAATAAATTTACTAAATTGCAAATTTATACATTGAAAATTAGGCATCATTGCCATATAAAGATTCAGTTTTCGTAGGAGCGATTAGGGAAGGGAAGGTTCAGAAAATTGCTCCAGTCGAACCAAATGTTTCATATCAATTTAGAATGTTAAACTACTATTACTTAACGAGTTTTGTCGAAAAATTTTAAAAATTACAGTTTTCTCCATATAACGACTTTTCAAAACAAAGCGTGATATGGAGAGTGGTCGGAAGAGTGAAGCGATCCGAACCAATTTCAAAAATTGTCACTTTGTTGGTTGAACACAAAAATTACATGGGCGGGCATCAGACGGACAGACAGACAGAGATATAGACGGACAGAGAAGCTTCAGAGTCATTTTCTGAATTGATCGATGAGCATTACGTACGTCCACACAAACTTAATATATCTAGTGCCACAAGTGGTGTAGGGCAAGACAAAGTAGAAAAGTAAAATAACTAAAAACTAACCAAAACGCGAGACACAGACCTCTTAACAAGTAGCCCTTATTTCACTGTGATGGATGTAACAAACCATAAATGCATACACGTACCTATGTGTACATATGCTTATATACATACCGATATATATGCATATATATCGGTATATTGAATAAGAACTACTTTTCCCCGTTCTTCTAAATAACATTTAAATGCCATTCAAGTTCCGTCCATGGTAAAGCCACTCAACCAGATCATGTGTCAGCAATGGGCAAAAATGGTAGTCGAAAGTGTCAACGTTTAATGAATGCGAAGAATAGAGTAGTAGACTCCAGGCTGGTGCTGCTAACATGACAACGTCGATTTTTATCATATGGGCCCGAATTCCGCCATATTGAAAATCCACGATGTCTAGGTTTGCGAGGTTGAAACAAACCAAAATACACGAGGCCCAACTGCTGCTCACTCCCTTATTCGTCTTTCCAAATAGAACCAACATGAATATTCACACTTTTCTTCGATGTTAATGATTCACCTTACCTGCATCAATAACGATTGGGACATGAGTCTCGTAACACCTCTACTGTTTATCATCCGTAAGGAACCACCAACACTATACTTAAAATGAAGCAGAAAGTACTGGTTTTGTGACATGAAATTGGACATGTTTATCGCTATGAGAATCAAAGTGATCTAGCATTAGCGGAATAACCTACACTAAGATTCAACCTCCCTTATATCTATTGCATAAATTGTCACTGTTTTTTAACCGACGGTGTTAACAGAACTAGTTGCGTGTAGTTTAACATGGTGACGCATCTATCTATATATACATCCACGACATATATACATCCACGATATATATATATATACATTAGTATATATAGATATATATATATACATATATATATATATAATATTATATAGTATAATGTTTATATTTAAATATAAACAGTATATATATGTATTTATTTTTGTGTGCAAACCTTATATTCCATATAACGACAATAACAATCTCCAATTGTAGAAAAAATATAATAGAAATACAACACGAAGAACAACAATAATAACTATGTATACCAGCAGCAGCACAAATACAACACAAATAGAATCAACTGCATTGTAACTATGTTGTTAGTTTGCTTAACAATTTTGCTCGACTCTAATACAATACGTCAATACGAACACGTTTTAAACTCCCCCCCCCCCCCCACACTCACACATACACACAAACAAACATGCATATACGTGCCCGCGTACCTACATAAGTGATATATACCAGATACTTGCGTATACGTTTTTATAAATGAATGTAAATGTGTTTTCTTGCATACATATAAAGCAACCTGTACTGCAAGATACGCTTCGACAGATTTCTAAATGGTTTGTACTAATGTCACAGAGTAGTTTTACCAGGAATGAACAATAAAAACAAGAAGAAGCAGAAAAAAAAGCAGGTAAAAATGAAAAACAAAATAATACAAGAAAACCCGCATAGAAATGTAAGACAATTCTATGCAAAAATACACATCTATTCTTTCTCACATACATTTACGTACGCACAAATGTATGTATACGTTTATATACGTATACATACTGCACAGCATTGCATTGATGTACAGGCATTAAAGATTGACACGTGACCATGCAATGATTTTAAGTTTAACGATGTCACATACGTTACACGATTTTTCTTCTCATTTCTGTCTGTAACTATAATGGGGTGTTGCGTTAAAACAAGATTTTCTTATTGCATATGCTAGCGCTTATCCTACTTGCCTTCACTTCTCACAGTGAGTTGATATAGGAAAAGCATCTACAGCCACGTTTGTAAACGTTTACATATCGTTTTGTTGTTATTGTTATTATTGTTGAACTTGTTGTTATTATTATTATTTTGGTTCGTTTTGTCATGAAATGATCCTTTGCTTTATGTATTTCCCATTCAAACAAATTACAATTTGACTTGTTTTAGATATTTTATATATATACATATATATATATATATATATGTATATATATATATATATATATATGTATGTGTACGAATATTCAGCAATTTTATTGTATTACCGAACTCGATATATGTTCGTTTGTATGCACAATACTTGTATGTACGTGTAGTGAATATTTTTTATATATTGTTGTTGCAATATCTGGTTAACTATGCTTGGGAAGATGACCAGCGATGAAACAAGCACGACAGAGAGTAGTTAATTGTACACATAAAAAACGCTTACCCATATTTCTCATCCTCTCTCTTTCTCTCTCTTTCTTAGTCGCTTGCTCGTTTTCCTTCTGTCATCACACTCTCGAAAATCTTCATTAATAGTTCGTGACAATATGTCGCACAGATCCTAAACTGTTGTTGTCACATGTACGTATCAGTTTAGAGTTACATGTCAAAAAATTACGGTTTTTTTGTATTGAGTCTGTATATAAGTCCATAACAAAAATCGAGTACATTTTTGGACACAAATTACTACGAAATAGTTAATTAGTGACTATTGCCATAGAGTCAGGTCGTTGTAATCAATCAATGGCTTGGAATCAATAATGATTCATCAATAGGGGAAACGGACATTAAAATATCAGAAATGAAAAATCTCAAGCTAATTTCTTGGAATAGTTATTTAATCAATACCAAGCTTACATTCGCTCTCGTTAGTCATCAAATGACGGTTGAAATTTGCTAAAGCACAAAATTTTAATCGATTTCAGTTGTAATGAAGTGACCAAAGCAAGACCAAGCGAGGCCAAGCGAGAAAGTTTGAGATTATTTATTAATAATTAAATTGGACACCATCAACTATCGGCTGACATGCGTTATAAGTTTGACTTGATTCTTATCAACGGCAGTAGCACCAGCTGGCGAATCAAGCTGAAGAAACGTTTCGTCGTCAGCATTTTGCAAACAAAAAATTTTGACACAAAAGGAAAAGTCAGTATTTAGGTTATATATAACTCTTATAGTCATCGGACTGCTCTCTTATACTCAGCGGTTGATGCATGAATGCTGAGATAGAATTTTTGAAAACATTGATCGAAAGCGGCTAAGGCCTTAAAATTGGATCTTTATCGATGACTGCTGATTGTGGATCTCGATAAACATCTTCAAAAATGTTTTTAATTTTATTGAAAGTATGACAAGATATTCAATAGATGCCGAAACGTAGCTTCGAAATTATGCATTGATGCAATATAAGAGAATTTGAAGAGTAATGTAAAATTAAAAAGCAAAATGATATAGAACCTCTGCGTTGTGGAATATGTTTAAGAAAACCACTTTCAGAAATATGATTTAATAGCAAGCACACTATCAACGGGCGCCGCAAATAACTAAATATTTTAATGGAAGTTAATATGACATAAAGATGTACTGACAGATCTCTAGAGTAGCTTCCAAACTAAAAAAAAAAGCAAGTGTGTGTGTGTTTATATATTTATATATATATATATATATATATATATATTTATATATATAAAAGTATAAGATAGGATTCCCTTTAAAATATTGTTAACCTCATCAAAGTGACAGGCACACGCGTAACAGTTTATCTCTTTGACAAACGTAACTATATCTCGATCCACTCAACTTGCAATACCGTCGCACAACCACCATCGCCACCTCATAAGGGAATGCTTGCCAACATGTAAGCACTCATTCGATTAGATAAAGTCTATGCTTCACTTATATACTCATGCACATATGTATTTACTTTGCAAAATTGAATGCAATTTCATTAGTTGAACTAAATCACAAGCCATCACTCTTTCAACTCCCGCCAGGGTTAAATGCAGCTCAAACGCGCAGACATCCACCCACAAGCGCGCATTTCGCTTACATCATAATGATGCCTTGAATATTAAGTTACTTTATTAAAAATTGTAACAAATCGGTGTCAAAGCAAGAATACCTAACGACAACACAAAAATAAAGGCGTTTAAAGTTTATACAAAAAGAGCTTTAAACTCTGAAATTTCATTAAAGTATCATCAAGTTTACTGATCTTGAATTTAGTGAGCATATCTTACTAGCTGCACATTGACTGGTACGTTCGCATTCAATATAATGAAACTAAAGCTAAGTAAACTTTTATTGTATTTTCGATCAATCACAGCCAAAGTGCAACTATGACGTAATGGAATGATTAATGCATAAATTGATCCGTCAAACGATTGCATATGGAATCGTGGATTTTTATATTGCACGCCGAACAAAAAGTCGATAAGGCCCTAAAATTGTTGAATCATACCAAATGGCTCTAAACTAACGATGCATATATATTCAATATTCAATAATTTTTAATTTCAATTTCCTAAATTTTCCATAAAAGAAAGAAAGCCTAAAGGACAAACTCAGATGTGCAATTCGATCTAGCATCTTATTCTGATTAAAATCATATGCAATTTTCTGACGGCTATGAAATCGATATATACTGCTGTCCCCGCATTGCATATAAAAATCAACTCAAGACTTTATTAGTAAAAACGTGCGTAAGCCAATCCTGACCGGTGTTTTTTTAACGAGTTATACAAGCATTTGACACCCAGTCACTTATGATAATTACGGCAACAATTAAAACGTTTTTATTTTTCTTCATCGGTTGATTTCTCCAACAAAGTTTTATATAGCAATTAAGAATATTGGACTACGACACGCTGTTAAATTGGTCGTATGGGTTGTGTTTGAAAAGCGTTCCGAACTGAACCAGATGAACGTCTTTGGGTTAAAACACGTCAGGGTACCAAATTTCATCAAAATATCTGAAAAGAGAGCACTCCCATAAAACTATTCCGACGCAAATTGAACCTCTATATGGTAAAAATGTATAATTTTCGGTATTTCATATGGCCTGGCCGGTGTATGGACAACTGATAAGGGTTATGTCTTTGCGAAGTGTGCATGTCCAATCAACTTTCTCAAAACGTGCCGACTAAGCTTACTCTACCAAAGCGTGATTTGAACCCGCGCGTTACAAATGTACAGTAACAAGAATGCGATGATCGATGCGCAGGGAATTCTCAAGTAATCACAATGTAACAAATAATCTTCAGAGTGGAGATCAAACCGCGTATATGATGCGGTTCGAAACGAATTGTTTATTACAGATAGACACTTGAAAATTACAGACGTACGAGATGATCTTTCATTGAGCAATCAACTGTTTTGCAACATTTGTTCTTAAAACATACTTCGTTTGAAATTGCATCGAATGTGCTAATGAATTTATTCTCAGATAAAATATATCGTCGATATTATATTGTTACGAAAATCCCAAATCCAGGTAATGCTAACTAATTGATTTTCGTAAGTAATAAATTCCCTAGTGCAAGTTCGCGGCGCCTCATGCAGCTGCCGGCCGAGGAAAGAGGTTAACAGGAAAACAGTCAGGGAAAAACACAGGTGCACGTGCGCGGCGCGTCATACAGCTGCCGGCCGAGGAAAACGATTAGCAGAAAAGCAGGCTAACGGATTAAAAAATGAAGCCATGAAGTCAGATGATCGTAACATGCTTGTAAAAATGTATATAAGTAGACTATTTGCGGAAGGCAGTTTAGTCGGAAGAGAACATCGAGTCGTATGAGAACATTGAGTCGTACGAGAACATTTGAGTCGTAAGGTAGCATTCAAGTAAAGAGTAATTATAGTTGTGTTGAGCAGTCAGAAAGTATCGTTAAAAACAAAATAAGTAATAAATTGGATATAATCCTACATTTAGGAACATAATAAAACTTTGAAGTGCATGTTATTTTCAATATCCACGATCTAGTGATACGAACCGTGTCGAGGAGCGGAAATTCGTAACAATATTATAATCGAAACAAACGTTTGCGTTACTTATGCAATTTAATATTATTTGTTTTGTTTTTGCCTTTCGAATATTTATTATTTAGATTGTTTTTTCCCGATTTTATATATTTTCTAAACTTTTTCGTTATTATTAACTATTACTTGTATTGTTAGCTTGATTTCTAATTAACATTCGCCGAGTTGTTGTTGTGAAAACACTTTAATTATAAACTTCTTCGTACCAATAAATACTGCAAAGTGTCATAAATTGTCGTAAAGGAAGCAAGAGAGAAAAATTAATACAAACTTTTATTATAAACGTAGAAATCTACTTTATGTTACTTTTTGTTGGGTTTTCATTCAGTTTTGTTTGCTCTTTTCTTCCTTCTTCTTTCTTGTTTTCTTTTTGTCCACAAACTTTCGTGAAACAAAAGTAGTAAAAATTTCCTTTAGTAAATGTTTTGCGAGAAAAAGAAAAAATGGGGAAAACTTTTCCGACTACCCGTAGTAAGCGTAGAGATCCTGGAATATAGTTGTTTACCAACTTTCTCACACTCTCTACCTAATTTATTTGACACTCAATAGTTTGGTTAACGGAACAAATTGTTCGTACGGCTATTTGAGTACATTTTCAAACTTGTTCTACTCGGAACTTATTTATTTATTTAGTTCTGCTTCTATTTTCTTTTGTTTTTTTGCTAATGACAAAAATTTTCAAGCAAAGAATTTCTGTCTTCCGTCTTTTTGCTCGCCAACACTCCTCGCCCATGTGGACGTACGGAGAGAATCATATCTTTTACAAAGGTGACGAGACGGCGATAACAATAGTTCCACCTATCTCTTTGCCTATTTTTCTCTTTCCATCTTTCCATCTTTCTCTCCCTCGGTCTCTCTCCATTCCACTCCCTCTGTAATCTCTCAATCATTCCCTTCCGCCTTCATTCCCCTTTCTCCTAGCCAAATGTCGCAAAGCTGCTTTCTTACAAATTTTGTAAACGATCCTCGTTACTGATTATGTCCCACAATTTTTCTCTTTTAAAATTAACTAAGTCTTTTGCCACCTTGGTCGATCCGATGTTGATCATATGAAGGCCTTAATCGATTTCGATATTAGATTAGATATATTTACTGGAAAAGTACACATAAACACAATACCAACTAACCGGATGTAGGTTATGCTTTACATATATTAAAATACAGTTTCACATACAATAATATGTTTGCTTATTAGGGTGTCTGTAAAAGTTATATAATGGAATATTTGCGCATACATTAGCAGCATTGCTTAGAAGGTTGTAAGTTATTTTTACTAAAATAGTTTGGCTTTAAAGTTATTGAAAATGTTGTTTGCGATTAGGTTGATTATCTTATATAACTTGTATGAAAGTTAGCCAGTCAGCTATTCACGCTTACAAGGAATATTTCGCTTACTTTTGCTTAGTTTGCTCTACGGCTGAAACTATATTTCGCTAACAAAAAGCTTACATAGTATGTTACACTAACCGTATGTTGCGAATTCTTGCTGAAACTTGATTTACTTTAAAGTTATACGTGCAACTGCCTAGAAAGTCGGTACCGCAGCCTGCTTCGTTTACACTACATACGTCTTTTGGCAATGTGACACTCTACCAAGCGTATTTGCCTAAAAAAAAGAAAAAAAATAGTAAACAAAGTTAAATGTTAATTACTTCCCAACAAAATTTTGGTTAAGGCAGAGGAAATTCCTTTCCGATTTACTCTAAAAATTTGGAAAAGTTATTTTTAAATATCCGAATAGTGTACGTATGCGGATTGAATAATGAGGTCACAAAGTCACAACGTGAGAACATTGTGCCCTACAGGTACTCTTCTAATGTACATAAAACATCAAATAGTAGCTGCGTGAACCCATCACTCAGTGAGGCAACAGCCTGTTGTTAACTTGGTGGAAGTTAGTTGGAGGCTTTTTGTTCTTCCGTTTTATTTCTGCAGTTCTGTACCTGCACTCCACCTGGCTTTTATTTGAATCTCCATAAAGATTATATGCTTTACTATTGTATGTTTCAGTTAAAAGTTAAGTTTTCCTACGTGTAAAAAGCCTATACGTGCAAGGGTCACCAGAAATCACAAAGAAAGATTAATTTTTTTGCTTTACTCGTACAACGTCATATTGTTTCGACTAAAAGTTTACATTGAATTTTATACATGTTGCGTCAGTTGCTTTTTACGAGAAACAAGGAAATAAAAAAATGAAAAAATGAAATGAAATAAAAAAGTAACTGCAAAAAAGAAGCAATTTTCGAAATTCGCAAATATTTAATTTAATTTTTTCTATCGGCTCTGGCATAAAACAATTACTTCCCTTCTACCTGACTTAAAATTTTTATGATTTTTTTATTTATCATAAACAAATTTATTAGAAAAATTTTTTCGCTATGAAACGTTGTTGTTTGTTGTGCTTGTTCATTTATTGCTGCTATTAACGTAGACCACAAAATTTACATAAGCAAATTTTCAATTGCGGCACAAGTGCAGCAGTCAGTCAGCCAGCCGCACTTGTAAAGTCGGTTGACCGTTTGTTAATTATTTCAAGTATGAAAAAATACAATAATACATACATATATATAAATATACTACCCTTTGTGAAGGTACATATAACGTAAGTATAGGTAAACAAATAGGTGCGTGTGCATGCAAACGGTTAGTCAATCATTACGAAAAGTTTTAATGGTTAAGAAAACATTTGTTTTGTCTTGAAAACATTTAATTAAACGACTATTAAGATTTTAATTAGACAAATAAATGGCTTGAAATTATTTATAATAACTCATAGCTAACTCATGCAGCAAACATATAGAATTTTCTCGAGCCCTACAAATCAGCAGCGAAATGCATTGGCTAACGGCAAATTATTCATTAGTCTTTCTCCCCTTCTCTTTTTACTTTCTCGTCGTGCGTTTTCTTAAGAGGAAAGGCAAAGGAAATTTCTCTCCCTGATACAACGAATTAGCTCATACCAAGGATTTCTAATTTTTATGTTTATTTGATGGAATTTTCAGTGTGAAAACGCATCAGAATACTTTTCGTAAATTTAACATTTTTCTCTTTTTACGCCAAACAGCACTTTTTTAGTTTTATACCCTACAGCCCCTGTGGTGCAGAGGCCAGTTCGTGCAGACGTGTGTAACAAGCAGAAGGGCTTAACAGAAAACCACCTTTTATTGTATCGATCGATTGAAAAAAATGATTGCAAAGTTGTCTGTCCGTCAGTTTTTCTGATATTTGTTTATGTATTTTTGTGCTCAACCTACAGATCGCTTTAATTGCACTTTATTACCTCTGTATAAAGCGCAATAATATGCAAAATTATCGCGAAATCGAGGGTGTTTCGTTTTAGGGACTATGTAATAGCAACTAATATAGGATATGGAAAAATATCTTATAATATATATTGTTTTTGGGGGATATTATAACTAAATATTAATTAAATATTTGGTACGGATTAAAGCGGTAATGACCTTAACATTAACAGTAACAAAGGGCATTGCCTTTTAAAACGTTACTTGGCCACCGCTTGGTTCTTTGCGTTCTCTTGCTAGGAAACATAAGCATTTAAGAATTTTCTTCTTTTTTTTTAAATAAAGCAAGTTTTGAAAAAAAAAAAGCTTCATAAGAAGACGCACCTTCGGAGGAAGATTGTTTACGGAAAAGCTCACAATTTCTTGCCAAATACAAAGCACGGGATTAAACTAACTTAAGTGAAGAGTGCTCCTATGACGTCGACGGGCGAAAATTGCATAACCTACGTTAATCGTAATATGCTCTAATTTGTGTAATTAAATTTGATATTAATTGAAGACAAATCAATGATTTATTATTAAAAGTATTAACACGTGTACTTCGCAAGCCGTAAAAGTTTTCATTGTTATGTGTACCACACCATTCCACAACACACTACACTACACTGTTGAAGGGCTTTCAAGTGGATAACTTTTTTGTTTATTTACCAAAAAAATAAAAAAATAAAAATCTCTGGTATGCTAAAATAATTTAATGCGTTTCGAGTATATAAACTGCAAAGTATTCTTAGAACTTTGAAACCTTCACATCGGTAAAAGAGAAAGCCAAAGAAAGAGGGATAAAAGATTTTGGCTTTCTAAACATTGCGTTAATTGATTAAAAAAGAGAAAAAACTATAACAAGTACTTAAAGAATTTCTTTAGTTAAAAAAGTTTTTTTACGAAAGGCCTCATAAATTATGTACAAAAGGCTTTCAATAAAATTGTGCGGATGTATGTAACACCCAGAAGAAGGACTTAAAATAGAGTCATTTTTTACTGTATCCCTTATTGCACAATCCTTTTCTGAATTGACTTACGCTTGCCTGTCCGTCCGTCCACCTGTCTATTTTTGTGTTCTTGTGTTCAACCTACAAGTCGCTATTCTTAAGATGGTTTTAGCCCAAGAGCAAACACTATTGAAAATGGTTGGAATCGGTCAATTTTTTTGATCACTTCCCATATAGTGCCTTATTCTGAAGAGTCAGTCGTTACATGATAAAATATAAGACATTATCGATACCTGTGTTAAGCAAAGTGGTGTTGGGCCGTGGCCGGCTATAACGCTTCTGCTGGTTTCTATAATAATAAAAGCTGTAACGAACATGTTTCTAAGATTTGATTAACCCATTTATATATTAAAAGTTAAGTTGGTAGGTTGTACTACGAATGGTGGCCGACTATAATGATAAAATTGGCAGTAAACGCATGCAAACCCGTTTTACATCCTATTTATAGGCAACTGATAAGGATTATTTTTGATTAAGACCATAATGGTATTGTTTTGCGCACTAGCACATCATTGGACTCTACTTCTTTGTATACGACTGCATATGCAAAGTTGTTCATTTTTTTTAATATATAGGAAATTTATCTTAATATATTTTGTTGTTCTCTTTCTTTTCATTTTAGGTAAGTTTCGCTCAGAAATTTTACTTTATTTCACCCTACAAGAGGTAATTTATGGTATATATATATATATGTACATATATATGTATATATATATATTTTCTTTATTGTTAAACCTTAGAAGAAGGGCCGAAGTAACAATACGACACATAAAGGGCCTTAGCTTTGGGCGGGTTTTGGTGTGTATGGGTTTGAAACCATTGAAACCGTCCAAAACTGAGGCCAGATATGTGGCATGGAACACATCCTTCAATATTAGTTTCTCCTATCGGTTCTCCTATCTAGATATATCTATTAATTTTTATAATTTAAAAAACATAATTTTCGAGGAAACTTCTATTATTAAGGAATAGTAATAAAAAATAATAGATATGTCTGCTTTGATACAATTGAAAACCTCAAAGCAACTAAACTCAAAAGCTACGCTCAACTACGTTTTTCCATCTCCGACGGATAGTTAGCAAAGCGTTTGTGGAGTAATGTTTGAAGTATTCGAAGGCATTCAGGGTCTACGGGCAATAGTTGAATGAATGAACTGAGTACAAGTCATTTTATATTTTCCTAAAGATTGTGGGGATCCTCCTTGCGGGGTTCAGGGTAAGCTCGCCAGGGACACAAGATTATTTATAGTGGCGCGACCGACTGGACACGTTCATTGAAATATTCACTTAGTTTTTGTACCTTTTCTCACTGCGATTGTGTCCAAAGTTTATCATTCTCTTCGCAGACAGTAAATGTCAACACAAAAGATTATTAATTTGACTACGCGTGCAATGCCTCAAGTTTATTTCGTATTTGTTTATGGGAAGGATTTGTTTAATGACAAATTGTAATACACTCGGAAGTTAGACTTACTACTCTCCTTCGACGCGTCTACACGCGGTTGATGCCTACGCGAAAAAAGAAAAAAAGCTCCTCGAAGCGGAAAGCGTCCTTTTGTACTAGTGACTGTTCTCAGCTGAGATGCCCCGAACCCGTTGTCACTCACTGTCTGTCATATAGAGGACCTCTCCTGAGTAGCTGAGGTCATATAGAAAGGAAGAAGAATATTATAGTTTCACTTGCAGTCTTTAGAGATCCCAAATGAGAAAGAAAGACAAAACCAAACGCAAAAGAAATTAAAACCGGAATAAGGGTTAGTTACATTTATAAGGGAAATATATTAAAAAGCTTTAATAAAATCTGTTGGGATATATTAGATAAGGGTCTCTCTATTTGAACTTAAACCTGAGTGGATAACTTTGTATACACAAATAAACGAGCCAATTAAACCGGTTAACAATATTTTTCGTAATAAAGCAATGAAAAAGCTTGTTATTGTCGCCAGCTCTGTTTAAAGAAGTGCAAGGCAAAAAAAGTGCTTTATGTTATAATTTATTTTGCCACCTTCCCACCGCGTTTGACCCAGTGCTTACCGAGGTGTAGCTTTCAGTTCTTTTCGCGAATTTTCTCTTATAACTGTAGCCGCTTCAAAGCTCCTTGCTCGAAGCGCTAATTCCGAGAACAAGGAAAGTGAAAAACGTATTTCTGTTTGATTATTGGCTAAAAAACCTGACCCAATGGCGGATAAACTGAAATTTCTTAGAAGCAGTCGTGTGGCAATGTGTTTCATAACAAAAAGATCAAGTCGAACGTTTTGGATGAGCTTAAGAGACATCTACACATTTTCACCCATCCGTTTAAAGAACTTATGACGGTTTCCGAGCGTAAGATTTGCGTTTTTTGTTTGCGTTTTTTTTGTTATTTGTAGCCACTGGATGTCAGTCAGAACGAAACAAACCAATAAGGTTTGCAGGCCTCTTTGCATAATGCATATCTTGCATAACTTTGCACTTTATCAAAGAGGGCTTACCATAGGGTTTCAGCTAATCAAAGCATAAAAATGAAAACAAAATTATTGTGGTGTTAGTTTTAATCATTTCGTTGTAAAAACTACAACCGATCGTAGGCACTATGAATGGTAGGTTGCCTTCATATTCTACATTATAGCTCGCTACAAAAACATGAACAAAAATTGTAACGATATCTGGCATATTTTTGATGCGATAGGTTTGTAAAGCTTCATAAAGAAAAATCAAAGAAGAATGAAGAAGTGAATTGAACAATTAGGATACAAGGTGGAACAAAGATCTTCCCGATATGACAAGCAAACTTACATTCTGTGCAAAACACCCAACTTATCTTTATTATGTGTAAATGTATTGAACCATTTGCTTAAAAACAATCATATCGCTTCACCCCACATGCTCTGAATAATACCTAAAACCGGCTGAGCATATACACGCCCAAGTACCTTTCTGGCTAAAAGCTATCATTTTCACTTTGAGGTAAGAATCTTTTCGGAGAACCAAAAGACAAAATATTCGCTTCATTATTTAAATACATTACTGCAGCCAAACGAGCACCACCAACGTCGTTGGGCACTTTTTGGTTATCAAAAAGTTCGGCTCATCTCCGTTTAATTTGCAAGTTGTGCCAACTGAGGAAAGAAAAACTAAAAGAGAAAAAGTTTAATATTCACATGAAAGAGAGAAAAAATATGTAAAAATCAAGAATTTTGAAATTACTGCTATTCGATTAGAATGAGAGGCAAATCTTTGCTATCGCATACGATAAGAGTGCTTCTTAGTACTTTTTTGTTTCTATGAAAAACATTTGCTCACTTTTAGCGAAGATCTTCTCGTGCTCATTTGTAACATATTAAAATGTAGAGAGATAGAGAGGTTTCAAATTTTCTCTAAAGAACTAACACATATAAAAAATAGTGAAAACATGATTGCTTTGTGTAAATGAAGTGGAATCGAGTCATTAATTATTTCTTGGAGGTATTCCACGCATCATGAAGTCGTGCAGACAAATTTGTTTTGTTTCTACTTGATTATGTTCCATAATTAATTCACCACAAGTTAAGTGCTAGCGTATAAATAGTTATATACAAAACCGTTCTCATCGTTTCTTTTCTAACGTGAATTTTTTTGCTTTTGCAAAATGCAAATGTGCACAACTGCTTGTTTTATAACATACGAGTGCTGTTATCTTCGATGAATTTTAGTACAAAACTCCAAACGTTAAAGAAATGTTGCAAATTTTAAAAGGATAAATTAATAAATGAAGTAACGTTGGTCAAAAAAAAGGGAAGAAAATTAATAAATAAATAAATTCATAAATGAGGTTTACAAAAGTAGGAAATATAAGAATTTTTATAAATAGTGCATATGTAAATGATCCTAAAATAAAGAAATCAAGAGGCACAAGAAATCGTACTTTCATGTGTTTATAGTCAATGAGTGTTGTCGGCAAAGTGGCGTTGCATTTATTATTTGCTAAGGTCTTTCAGTGAAGTTCGCTCCTAAGAATATGCTTTGTTGTTGTATATGTTTGCCTTTGTTTTATTCTGGCCTATTAATTATTCCATCGAAATTGTTACAAAATAGCAAAAATGAAAAGAAAAAACGAAAATAAATGTGTTTGTGTGTGCGTTTCTATGAGAAGGTATTAGAGGAAGAGAGACGGGGAATTTGTTTGCTCAAGCAAAGTGGAAAGAAAAAAACCAATCATGCCCTCTAGGAAGACAAGCCGGTGAGTTCCTACTTATAACACATACCGATGGGAATTATTTATAATAATAAGAATTTATAATAAAGTTAGACTTATTTCATGTGCATCACTTAACCAGAGCAGCATTAGCATTCCAAACATTCAAATAATCCGCAAACTTGTAAAGAGTTGTTTAAAAAAAAAGTATTTTATTCTTAAAACTTCTCCATTTCACCTTTGCCTGTTTCCAGCACTTTTGTGCGAATATTGATTAAAATTATGCATAATTGAAAGTGACACAATTCTAACGCTTTGTTTTTATATACATTGCATATGCAAAACCATAAGCACTACATTTTTTAATTACCACAGGGGTTGTCTAAAATTTAAGTAAATGTTATCGAATCGTAGGAATGTCGTGCGCGGCTATCAAAAGGTGCATACTGTCTTGATGCCTATCTGCTGAAATAGAGAATGTTTGAAGTCTGTGTCAACACTACGATTTTCTTTGTCAACACTACGATTTTAGAATATTTTTGGTGTCGATTTTTTTTCCATACATTTTCTTATTAAAACAAATATTCATTTCAAGTTTGTTTTATTTATCACTTTTCCTTAGCTCCTTAGCAGAAATAAATTATCTTAATGGTTTGCTCACGATTACAGAGCCGCGCAAATACGTAAATCAATATATGCCTTTTATTTGTACAAGGTGTTGTCACACGCACACACACACGTTTATAAACAAAATTCATATGTATTTTTAAAGCTAATGCGTACTTTGTGCCAAGGGCAACACCCAACTTGGACTTGACTTTTTTTTAATATAAAATTATGCGCTGCATCTACTATACATTATAATTAGTATCCAAAATGTAGCATATAGTGCACATCTCCTATGTAAAGTTGCAATGCAATGAAATGCGTGTGTAACGTACACAGACCCGATTTGAACATGTCCGTCTGTGTACTGTCTGCTGTAACGATTTTCCTGGCCATAAAAAAAAGTTATCGACTTTAAATTACAAGTTCTTGCAATCAAATTGGTATTGAAAATGGACCAAATGGGTCGAAAGACACGCCTACAGCACCACGTAAAATGAGAACACATCGCTTTTTAACAGTGAATAACCAATTGGTAGAAAAATTTGAATGTATATTGGGTATGGGTGATGCTGTAGCACATGTTAAAAAAAGGGACCACGAAAAATACTGACCACGTCTACCCGATATCATAGCGTATTGAAATTTAGATTTTTTAACAATTGTCTTATGATGCTCGGAAACAACTTGCAGAACCTCATAAGTCCTACAAATTCTTGGGAAGCTTCAAATTCGGCGCGGACATGTGTATGTCCGTGTGTTCGTCGGCCGCATGTGCTCGTCTGACCAGTTGTGTACTATATGTGGTCAAAATTGTCCCGAATTTGAAAATGGTCGAAATTACTTAAAGAACAGGCGCACACGCCTACACAACAAAAAATGTGAGCACCGTTTCTTCCCGTGTTTCTTGACTGCAACGCATAAAGTACCACACCTACATCATATAAATTTCCCCTTTTATTATGGAAATAAAAAAAATCGGCCGCGCCCACCTAATGTTATGGAATATAAAAATCTGGTTCTTTTCCTTTTTTTAGTCCCCTTCGAGGAAGAACGATACCGGGTATAGCAGATTCAGTCACGACCCAAAATATTTTCTTACGCTTTTTTTTTTTTTTGATCAGCGTAAGCAGCAAAATCATTTAGTCATCGTATTCGTCTAAATGTTCACGGTTTGCGAATTGAAATCCTTGTTGGGTGATATTAAAACTTTTATTATTTCTCTTCGTATCTGTTGTAACAGTTTACGGGGCATCTTAAAATAACCAAAATAAAAACGGACTGGTCACGTTCTCCGTCTTCATAGTTATAACTTCAAAGCAATGGAATTTCTAATGCAAAATTTTTAAATCATCGTGCTATTGAAAGTTTCCCTAAGTTACGTTTTTGCAATAAATTCGACAATCATGTAAACCACAAATAAAGGATTCCCCCAAAAATGTTCACAAAAGTGTAGCGCAATATATAGATATGGTTCGTGCAAACGAGGTGTTGCTAAGTTGTGTACGAAATTTGATTAAAAATTCTCCGATATATGGTAGACGATGCGTATGGTACGATATGAAATGTGTAATAAATGATTAGATCTTTGTTCTATTAAGGAATCATTTGTCCTATAAAACCTAATAACTGGTATTAACCTTTGTCTAAATCTATAATTACAAGAATTATTATATCCAAGCATAAGTCCCTGAAGTAATTCTGAAGAATCTCATTACCAGTGGTTGTTACGAACGTACACGTTTCGAACGTCTTAACTTAAATAGGTGAAGCATGGGCCGACATTTCACAAAAGTACTCATAAGAGGTTGGCAGTTGCTTTCTTGTCTCAGGCAACGTAAAAGTCCATCGAAAGATCATCGAGAGATACGCACTGTTTTCAGTAGGCGGAGCAAATTCGATGGAAACAAGAATAATGAGTTTCGAGAGTAGTTTGTAAAACTTGGTGGCGAGGTGAGTGGCTCAATCGTGGCTAAGCAGAAATTAGCCATATAGCTCTTACTCGGTATTGATTGCTTCAAAGTGGTTTCAGTATTGTGGTTATGTCCAAATGACCTTAATGTTTGACGTCATGCTCCCAATGTTAAGATTATCGTTCGATCTTCATAGCTTTTTCTATTGTTTGCAAGTGCTTTGCCAATATTTTGACCTTTAGGAAACTTCTCCTTCTGTAGGAAAGACGTTTCCATCGTAATATGTATTAGTAAACATGACTTGTTATGCACGTTATTATGCTGTTACATAACTAATTATCAATAAACAAATGCTATACACGCCTCATTCTCTTTGTACACCTATTTTTTTAACCCAAAATTTAACACAAGCTAAAAAGAAAAAAATTGGCCTTTTATCGTAGGCAGAGAATAAAAAATGTTTAAACGTTACTTAGTTTCAGTATGTAGAACAAGCGTTTAAAAATTTCGGCTTAACTTATATATAGTTTTTCTTTTTATTTATTTTTTTAACGCAAATCCATTTGCGTATAATAATTTATACGTAAATATTTATTAGTTATATATATAAATGCATGTACTTGCGCATGTGGTAGGTACACATTAGAATATATTTATTTATTTATTTATATTTTTTTCATTGGTTATATAATTTATGTTGAATTAATACAAATAAATCACAGTTTGTTGTTGCTGTTTTTATTATATACGATTTTATTTGCGAATATTTGTCATAGTATAACAAATAAAAAAAAAAAAGGAAGTCATTCGGATATTTTTTGTTCCCATATATTGCAGATCTGCAAAATAAATTTTATTTAAATTTTATTGTGAGTAAACAGAATGTTTTTATTGAATTATAAAAAAAAGGAACTAAAAAAAAAAAAACAGTTAAAATGTTACTCCCAATTTTTACGAAGATAACATAATTTAAATTTAATAATTAAATGAGAAAATTAAATGAAATATGCAAAAGGTTCCTTTAAAAAACGAATCTCGACCAAAAGTACTCAGTGAATTAATATGCATTATGTATATACATATGCAAGCATATATATTATTAAATGTGCATATATTTGTAGATAAATAAATTTTAGTAAATTGGCTTAAAGGCCATCAACCAACACCCGCTTGACGCACTGTTCACATATGTGGCCAGGCCAGGCGAAAAAAAAAAAAATTAGTCGCTCATCTAAAAAATTTTTGCAACAAAATTTTGTTACGAATACATACGCATGTCTACGTGCACATGATGGTTCATATTATTTACAAACTACGGCTTTGAACATAAATCTTATTTAATGTGTATATAATAAATTCCCGCATATGTATATATATATAGAATATCGGTCAGTAATTATCGGGAATGGCACGTAGCTGTAATTTGTAACAGACACTTCCTGAAAAAGTTCCCTTTCTCCAACGAAATTTCTGAGAATTTCGTTGCCATTTTGATTATTCATTTATGCTTTACATGTGCCCTAGTGACGCTGCTTCTGTAGGTTTTGAAGCAACAGAAACATCCGAATTTTGAGTGTTGATGAATGTTGTGAATGAGAAATTGAAAATACCTTTCACATCCAGCGTTGAGCTGAAACATATTACGGGCAGCCTTTTTCCATCGCAATCAACAAGTTATGGGTTTCCTATGGGAGGTCGTATGGGCACCGATAATGCTGAAGGCAGACAATGCCGAAGATGGGAGAAATAAATTGAGTGACGTGACAAGGTTTTTTAACCTTTATTTTTCGTCTTCCTTAGTTCCGCGAATTATTGACTGATTTATTGTACATATAAATATATATGTATATGTATACATACACACATGCATACACAAAATAGTATATATATATATATATATATATATATTTATATATATATATATATATATAAACTATATATGCTCTTGTGTTTGTTTATTTATATGCAGATACATAAATATATACATAAATATGCGTTTATGCGCATATGTGTGAGTGGCTACGTGCAAATGCATAGTTTTCACTGTAAAAAGTCAAAGTTGCTTTCAAAAACATACATATACACAGCCTCATATACACCTGTATAATAGGTACAAATAACTGGAGTTAACAACTTTTTACCTTTAAGGGGCGAAATTTCCTGCAACTTCCCTGACAGGTGTATTTGTAAGTTTTCGCATTTGTATTTACATGCGTGTAAGTGCTTAAGTAGGTTTTTGAAATGCTTTCATAATTTTTTTCCACAATTTTATTTATTTATTATATTCTACACCATCTGGTGTACAGAGTATGTTAAAGTTGTGCCTATGTATGTAATACCCAGGAAGTCTTAAAATAGATCTGTATTTTACTACACTCACCGATACAGTCATTTGGCGTCCCTCTGTGTGTCCGTTATAGTATGTTCCGCCCATAAATTTCTGCTTGCAATTAGCGCATCGCAAATTTTTGCCGGATTTTTTTTGTGCTGACGCTTTTCAGTACGGTGGCGAAAGCTGTTGAAAACACAATGGCTCATCTCTTCTTATTCTGAAAAAATTCCCTATATGACTAAAACAATTTCAATTTTCCACGTTTCTTGATAAAAGTGAATAGAAAGCAATGCTCTGGGGGATGGGAATATTTTTTGGATTGCCTCCCAGTTGAAGGTGTTGTTGATAAACAAGGAATTTTTTAAAAAGACAATAAAATTGAATTTTTAGAATATTGTAATGAAAGATGATTCAGAAATGCAATCCCACAGAATATGTTTGGATAAAGGCGCTTCCTTTGCAGCGCAGCTTCTCATATACAGCCCCTTTGAAAAGCATGCTTTCTTATACTAAGGATTTTGAAGAATAACGACTTCTTGTGTAGCGAATCTCCATAAAATTAAAGTCTTTTTGTTTATATTAAATCTTTATTTATTCGTCTAATTCTAAGTTGCTTCTCTCACCAATTAAGGTATGATCAGTATCTTATATAAATAAATAATTTAATGCTAACTTAAGCAATTAATACAAAAGTGCGTTATTACTAGAATGAGAACGTATACAATTAAGCTATGTTATTACTAGAATTACGACTAAGTGGGTTACAACTAAATTAGGCTATCGTAACTAGGTTAGGTGTCGTATTATGTCAAATTGTAAATCTAGCATAAATTGTGAATTACGGTAGAGCGCGACAGATCGATAATGCTACACTTGATAAAAAAATTATTATGATCAAATTTAGACCATTTCGGTTAGGTGTTGGTATCCATATCGAATAAAGATATTTATTAGAAGAGGTGTAGTGTGTTGAACGACCGACCTTGCCCGACTTTAAAGTTTTTTGCTTGTTTATGGTTTTTTTTTTTTTTAATATATAAATTTTTTCTTCGGTAGACAAACACATTTCTTTAAAACATTTTTAAAACTTTTATAAAGAAATTGCTTATGCACATTTATGTTGCTTAAGAAATTTTCAATCGTTTGCATTGGATGACTAACAACGAACGTAGAACGATCCTAAAGAATACAGGCAGACAGAGTGTCGGAAAAGAGCAATTCGACTCCTGTTTTTGCGTACATATCTTGTATAGTTCCTTCCAGCCATCAAATCACTGTTGAAGCGAATTAGGGCATTTGTTTCATTTGAATTAAGCAGCGCTCATTGATAGAAGAGAGAGACGTCCTTAAACTTAAAATCTTTGCAACGAAATTTTGCGAAACCTAACGCGTATGCTTTGCGTTTCCATAAAGCTACTTGCGAGCAGTCTAAACATGTTTATAGTCACTTTCAAATCTTGGGTTTGTCAAAACGTTTGTAATATCCAGAAGCAGGCTTTAGACACTCTATAAAGTAGATGCATTTTTGATAAATAATAAATTCAATTAGGTATGACTGTCCGTATATATGCGTATGAGTGTCCATTTTCGCAGATGTGTGCACTAAAGAGATATCAGCTTCAAATTTATCAAAAAGAATAGGTAATAAAATTATATTTGGTTTTGATGGAATCTTTCATACGAATTACCGTTATCATATAAATGATTGATAAAAAGGAGAAGATATAAACTGGCCTGCTCCATAAGATTAGGTAGGCGTGGCTAATACTTTCTGTTTTTGTAGCATAATTTTGTGAAAATCTATGCCGTCTATCTGTGTAATTTGTGAGCAAAAAGAAGAGGGAAGCAAATATGTCTACAGTTTTGGTGGGGGCGTTACAGGCGTGTTCTTTGACCTATTTGGGTCATTTTCAAACTCTTGCGAACTTAGGGGCGATATCATTATTTATTTGCGGACGGGAGAATGTTTACCATAGCTACTACACTGTCGGGCAGACGGGTTGATGGACAGACAATTCACAGTCATGTATGTATTCCGAATCAATTGATCAACAATTTACATACTTTATGAAGTTTTTTAAACTTTCCTCTAGGCGAGATTAATTTTGCCCATTTTTGTAAAGATACTGCAGCATCGTCCATAGAAGGTCCTTTCAAAATTTTGTAGAATTATCTGCTGCAGTTTATGAGTAATAATGCAGACAAGCTGTCATTGAAAATGGGCCAAATCCTTATTAGCAGAAGCAGGGATCAAAGTTGTCATAAAAGGTTGTGCTACAGATAATTTTGTTGGTTTGGAATAAAAAAACGGACTATGGAAGGCAATTGTCTTTCCGAATGGAGTTAATACTAACTTTTAGAACAGATGTAGACAAGCTCTTTTGTGAACGGGCCAATTTTTCAATCACGCGGGAGGTCCGCTTGTGAAGGCAAATACAATACATTTGCAGCATTGCGAAAGTTAAGCGAATTATTTACAATTTTACACGTAGCGGGCCGCATTCAACGACATCACGGCACGCATTCGACCCGCGGGCCGGTGATTGCCCATGGCTGCTTTAAAGTAAAGAGAAAATATTTCTCACAAATATAATAAAAAAATAACGCATTTTGCTTTGCAATGAAAAGAATATGGGATTTAATTTATGTGGACGTAACTACACCTATTTTCAGAATGTATCCAAGAAATCTTAGCACTTGAAAAATAATGTCGTAGATATGTTCATAAATTCGAGTGACACCACCTCCCCTTTCCGCTTTCGTTTATCTAAATATAATCTTTTCTTGCCATGGTGATATATGTAGGAAATCTGCCAAGTGTTTGATCTTAAAAGGAGTGGGATACAAAAAGAGTATGAAGCATATTCAGAAAAAATGCTTACACTTCTTAACTTCTAGTCGCACAATCGTTTCCACATTTGAAAAACAAAATCTCTACGTTTTAAGCGTTTTTCGGTACGCAAAACTCCCATAGCAGACAAATTAAATGAATAATAGAGAATTTGAAAGACGTTGAGAGAAACATATGAAGCTTAAAGGAGAATCCATTAAAGAACAAATACGTTTTGATTTACCATAAGGTTACAAAGCTACTGAACACTTTCACTTGTTAATTGCATTTGTAAAATTGATCTGACATGGTTGTAAAAACCAAAAAGCACGTTTAACCTACGGCTGGCATTACAAAAAAGCCAGAAAGAATAAATTTAAGGGAATTTGAAGTTTTGTGGCAGACTTCTACGCTATGAACGAAGTTTTGCAAGCAGCATTTCCATCCTTGCACAGTGCAAAGATTATTATTTGATCTTAAGGTTAAGTTCAGACAGGCCGATGACTATGTGAAAACGTGTCATAATTTTAATAGCCTCCGAACTTTCCGCTGTTTTCAAACGAGTGTAGCACGAGAAGCATCGAAAAATCATAACAATGCAAGTTCAACCGCATGATGTCACCCATAAAAAAGAAAGAAAAAGGGGAAAAAACTAAATAAAAAACAGAAATCTTTACAAATGTAATTTAGCCCGAAAACAACCTTTTCTTGAATGGCCATACAATCACAATAATACAATCAAAGGATTGAAAAGGATAAAAGGATATGAAAACAGATACCAACAATAAGGAGCAGGAAGAAATCTGCTCATAAAATATTGATATTTTTATATGTTTTCAAAGTCAATTTGACAAAAAATTAAGGAAGGCTCCGAAAACATGATGAAAGTAGTCAACAATACAGGACTACGGTGGCAACAGGAATTTCATACATGTGTGAATAGATTGCATAGTGAGATATTTCAATATACGCACATAGCTTATGATGTTGACTGTTATGAGTTTATTACATATGTGAAGAGTTTTAGCAAAACACACGCACACATCGTAGACGGCCAGACAAAATATTTCTCGACCGTTTGTGACATATTTGCTTAAAAATCTCTACCAGATTATAAGCATGTATATGGTTGTGTGTATGTATTTTCCATAGTGTCAACGCTTGTCTATATATTAGATTGTATTCGAGCTTGTATGTGTCTATGCGTATGTGTCTATATATGGATTTGGTAATCAAAAGGGTATAAATTTGACTTTACTTTAGATTGGTTTTACGCTTAACTACCCACACATGTAAATAGTCATTTTGCACATGTGTTTGTATGTCTGTATATGTTTACCATTACTTTAAATGAAAGAAAATTCCCAATAGGGACACAAAATCGCTTATACTTAGTATTTACAAACCAACCCAATTATATCCTTGATATCGATTTACTACGACAGGAAAGCAACGAATTAAATATCGTACGTACGTGGTACGTATGTAGCACGCACACACATCTATACACATACGCATACATATACGCACACTTATACACACACACACAAATATGTATACATATGTATATATTGTAAATGATGGGATTTATCGAATATAATATGAGAGTCAAATGAACACATAAGATGAGATTATATATCATATATACACTCTGTACAGCTCTTTTTCTTGCTCTTTCTCTTTCTCTCTTCTTCGTCTATATTTTTCTCTTTCACTCCCTCCCGTTCTGTCTCTTCTTGTCTCCTTCGCTTGCCATTATGTACGTAAAGGTAACTTTGTAAAGCCTTACTTCAGTAAAGTTACAGTAAATGGTTTATGATTATACAGGCTGCTGAAATATGCATAACATAGTAGAGCAATCTACTTCGACTTTACTTCTGTTTACAATATGAGAGGAGACTCGTACCTAGAAATCTAGTAATATGAGATTTACAAGAAATCTAATTGTGTAAAGCCGCATTACGCAAATGCCAGGCTGTGTAGATATATGTATGAAGGTATATGGATTTTCAAAATGGAATGAAAAACAAAGAATGAAAATAGTTTGTATACAGAAAATTAACCGAAATAAGAATGAGAGAGACGGAGAGGGAGACATAAATAGAAACCGAAAGACATCTAGATCCTAGCTTAGTACAAATCTTAGATGGCTGATTTAATACTAACATATGTACATTTTTATGAGAACGTTAAGAAAACGTAAAAACGTGTTGAGCTTGAAGGCGCGTCGCAATAAATTTTTCCGCGTTTCTTCCCTTAAGTCGGCCGAATAATTGCTCTTTGCACGAATTTCGTTTGCCATCAAGGTGATTTTTAATCAGGGATTTGTCAGCGGGCCAATCAGAAGCCATTATTATAGTAAAATTTTCCATAGTCTTTTATCCGAAATATCTTCTCCAAGTAGCATACTTCAGCTTTTTTCGTGTTATGCTTGATTAAGCTCTAGACGTGGAACATACGAAACGACTTATAAGTCAATATTTGTTACGGAGGAAGAGGTTAAGGCTTTTTCGTAAACTATAGCTGTGATCTTTAATTTCATAATTCTACTACGTCATCAACTAAGAACATATATACAGAGTTTCAGTTCATTGTGTTGAATTTTATGATTTTACAACGATTCTAAAAGTGAAAGAATGTGAAGACGGGCACTTCCAATTTGACCCATGGACCTAAAATGATTAAGAATTTATGTACACTCAACTCCCATTTTAAACGTTAGATATATACCTTAGAAAACCGTGCAAAAAAATCGTGTAAAGAAGTACATGTGACGTATGGTAAATTTGGGAATATGTTCCACAGTGTACCATGAGAAACCTCTAAATGTATTCCCAAAAAACCGTGCAAAAAGAGTAACAATTAAATCTACATTGTGTGGCGAAGGCGACCCATTCGTAGCCGTTGTTTGTAACGTAGAAGCAGAACGCGTTAGCCTTCCTGCTATATTCAGAAGATGTTAGTTCATCTTTTTATGGTTAATTTCATCCCTCCATTTTTACCATGATAACCGAAAACATATTTCCTCTCATAGGCAGCCTTTAAAAAAACCAGTTTGTCTTTCTAAACAGGATTCATATTTTCTCCAAAACGCAGTGCAGTGTCTGCCGATGGCTAATACTTTGAATCAATTAACATGTGTATTGGAACAAACACTTTTCTTTACGTCTTGTCAAGATACTATTACCGCCCAACATTTACCATTATTTGATTTGTACTTCTTGCTGGACTTTCGAAAATAGGGTTTTATTTAAATAAATATGTTTTCATTAATCTTTGAACGATCTCAAGTCTCCTATTGATCATATCCTACATTACTTGTCATACTAAGTATATTTAGTTTGGGCGGATGTATCCAACATCCAGAAGGGTGTTATTGTACCCTCAGAATCATTTTCTGCTTAATCTTATCTGTCCGCCTGCCCCTCTTTTACTCTGATTTTCTGAATAGGTCGCAATTTTCTGAATGGTTTGACGTAATTTGGTACATCGACGTGTTGCAGCCCAAGGGCAAACACTCTTGTAAATGGTTCGCATCGGACTACTCTTTCAATGCATTCTTTTGCTGAGATATATCACACATACTATTGTACTACTACATAGCAGCCATTTTATATTGCTTCCTCTTCAAATTCCCCTTCATTATCATGATTTTGCATGGAACTAGACTATAAAAAAAAATGAAAAGAAAAACGAAGATGTCTTCCAACCTGTGTCAGCTGTCCTAGAATTTCTACGCCATACTCTTGCCTTCCATTAGGAAGATTGTGTAATTTTTAGGAAATAAAAAATTTTCTGATCAGAAATTACACAAACATTCAAAAGTTAACTAACACTGATTTGTGACATGGCTTTGTGTATTCGGAGTTTTCAAAAACTACTAATATTCTTCTGAAGGTAGCTGACATAAGACTTTTTGATTATGAAAAAGTTTGAAACATATTTACACTTGTACATTTGTTTTACTGTGCATAACTACAATTTTCAAGTTCTCGTTGAAAAACTTGAAACAATTGTGAGGAAAAATTTCCGCATTTTCTATTTTTCTACTTACTG
Source organism: Glossina pallidipes (assembly GCA_000688715.1). NCBI lineage: Eukaryota > Metazoa > Arthropoda > Insecta > Diptera > Glossinidae > Glossina > Glossina pallidipes. The sequence goes on along the minus strand of KK499771.1, from coordinate 2,682,944 downwards.
TTCGCATAAGACATAAACTTAAAATGAATGCATATAGCTTTCGTTGAATTTCACAAGTGAGATATAGAAAATATCACTCCTCGTCCGCAATGTTTAACAAATTGAAGCCTTCGGAAGGAAGGCACAATACTCGTCACAGTGACACAATTACGCGTGTGACATGAAATAGCATTTTTGTTAGCGTAGTTTGACAGAGGGACATATTACTGGTTGGTTGGTTATAGAAATGCAATTTGCACCACATTACGGCGTTTATCTATTATGCGACCAGATAAATAAGTAATCATTTTCTCCGATTTATTTACCATGGACTCATCGGTTTACTGAAACAATTTTATGTACATATTTATGCGCTTGTTAAAGTAATTCAAGAAAGTTTGTTTAATAGTATTTTAGAAACAACGTGATGGCACAATAGCTCTTACAAGCGCAAAAAGGGAAATGTCTTTGAGAAAAACGAAAAGGAAAAAGGTAGAAATTATACTGGAAAATTTCCACTTTTGACCTATAAAATGTTTTGGATATTATTCTCGAACACTTGAACGACGATAAAATAATCTATTAAATTAAAAATTGACGTCGCCTATCTAATATTATAATATGTGAATATTTCATTTCCCTTTTTCACTACCTTTATAAACTTCAGAAGCAAGCTTCACAAACCCTATGAAGCATATAAATTTTTTGGTCAATTACACATTCGGTATACACCTAAGTATGTCCGTTCGTTCATCTACGTATGTGTCTGTCTACCCAACTCTGTAGTATCTGTGGGAGATACAACACGGCACGGCACGGAGATAACGCCTATGAATTTGTGAAAGGGTCTGAAGGGTCGCATACAACTCCCACACGTCTACGCAACCAAACCTGTAGATGTATTTGCTTCCCCATGTCTTTTGCCTCCCTGTCATAATTTACGACAGATACACGACATAAGTCTCTACAAAATTGTTCTACAAGAATAGAAAAAATTGGCCACGGCCACCCAAGATTATGGAGTATGTCAATCTATATGTTCCTCCATCTATATATATATATATATATACGTAAAAAATTCCGCCCCAATCGAATACAATTTTCTATCTTCTCCAAAATTCGATTTTATACATCAGAAGAGTCTTCATCAAGAATGATATCATTAATCCAATATTTCGATGTTTTTTGAAAATCTTCGGAATAATCTTCATCATTGGATATATCTTTACCTACAGTAGATTTTTGCAATTTGCAAAAAGACAACAGTCGTCGGGGCCCATAGCGGGAGAAAACAATGAATGGGACAAAATTTCGAATTTCCATTCGTGTAGTTTTGGTATTCTCGCCATCGACTTCTGACACGACGCATTTGTTCCACTATGAGCAAATGTGATACCAATTTGCAAAACAGTTTTCGCATACCCAAATTTAAATACAGAGTTGTGTGAATGCGAGGCCTCTTGGTATTTTTAAGAATTCACTTATCTCTTGAAACATCACTTTTTAATTTTTGAGAATGATTTTCAATATTTTTCCAATCTGATTAATACTTTTGGGGATCCGCTGCATTGCCTATCATCGGCTCTTGAAAGATGTCGTTTAAAATCAGCAAAGCACCGATATATGATGGCTTTAGGTAGAGAAGAGTTGCTTGAGTGTCGTACTTTTAAAGTCAACGTTGAGTTTGAACGATATGGAACAGAACGGGAAATTCAAATTTTCCAATTGTTTCGCGCCATTAGATTGATTGTCAATCATAAACAAATGAACAAAAGGTGAGCCATTTATTATAATAGGAGTAGTTTCTTAGGGACTTATTGGTCAAAGTGTGTTGCATAATTTGTGGAGTCCAGAATTTGTGGGTAGCAGAATGTGATACATGAAGGTGGATACCATAGTTGCAATAATACAATAACAGGTTATAATTTAAAGTTGATGATGGCTTGTTATGAGAAGACCTAAGGTCCACATTAATATTGCTTCGTACAGATGTCCGATTGTTTCATTCTCATTTAATCATTGACTATAATTGTGAAGCATAATTGTTTTCATTTACTTGATTGTTTTAATTTTGTTTTGTTATTTTTCCAATATTTATTCAAGCGTTGTAAATTGATATTAAATTTAGTTTAAATAAATAAAAATTTAATACATTAATCATACTGTTGGCAAATAGAGTTATGTAAACGGTAAACATGGAAAATTTATCCCCAAAATATGTATACGAACGTACGTGTAAACAAACAAACATACAACCAATCAAACAGACAAACAATTAAACACAAACGCATAAACATACATTAGACTTTTGATGGTGATCTACAGCCTAAGGTTAAAATAAAATCGAATATAACAACAATTTAACGAAATAGTTTTGAAAGCATAATGAAACCGGCAGCCGAATAAGGATATATTGTATGTCAACACGAGAAAAAACTTACACACATATCTTGGCAATACTTACACACAAAGCTAGGAATATGGACATAATCAATATTTATTTTAAATAAATAAGTTATGACCATAAATTAAATAATTTAAAATAATGTAAAATTGTATTAGCATTAAACCCATAAGCAAAAAAGAAAATGTCGAAATATTATAACTATACAGAGCCGAGAACTTTTCTTGTTTTAGTCTTGTTCAGTTATATATATATATGTATATATATTTATAATTTCTAAATTAATGCATTTTCTGACAGCTTGTATTATATACATATTGCCATAAATTATTTGTGTAACCGTGTGTGTAAGAGTTTTTATTTGTACATTTGTAAGTGTGTGTTTATGTGTTTTGTGTATGTATGCATGCATGCATGCATGCATGTGTGTGTGTGTGTGTGTGTGTGTGTGTGTGTGTGTGTGTGTGTGTGTGTGTGTGTGTGTGTGGGTGCGTGCGCTTTTAACCTTTTCGCAAACAAACGCAACTCAATATTGAAACAGTTTAAAAGGGCGTCTTGGTCATAACATGTAAAAAGGATCTAAAGGCAAATCAAAAAGCCAGAAGTTTATCTATAAATAAACGAAGATTTTATTTAAAAGTGACTCTGAACTCCCTCATGGCGGGACCTCATTACATGCCCATGCTATAACGCTGCGTAGGGGATGTACAGCTAGCAATCAAATTTTTCTTTTTAATTCAAATGTCAAATGATATTTAATTTGGTTCGCATTCTTAACAGGCTTAGGAAAGTATCGACTGAGTAGACGAAGTAGAAACATTCATCGCTGCGCTCTTAGCTAAAGCTAATACTAAAATTATGCATCGTCATATGAATCCAAATTTTTGAAGTTCGAAGCGCTTTTCCATTTTATAGGCGGGGTATTTTACATTTAGTGGATGCGCGCTCTAAAAGAACTTGACTTTTTAACTATCCTTTTTTCCATTCCATTACGCATTACGCCTTGTTGTTGAAACTTATTGTCGCAGAGTAGTTAATCCCTAGAATTGCTTATCCCTCAAGCATTTTCTTGATTGCTCGTTGATTATTATGAACAGTGTTCGATTTTGTTGAAAAAGGCACTCGACTAACCGCCTTTGCTATGCTTCAAGCAGCCAGTTTTTGTGAATAGAGATGCATGTTAAATAACACCATCGATTTGACGAGTTAACCGAATGTGATAGATTTACCTATCACGGAACCAATTGAGATCAAAGTGGGTGCTATAGTCAGGCCAAGCATGTGCTTACAACGAAAATCTTTCTCTCCCGTTTAAAGTATTTGCGCTGAAATTTACTTTACGGATAATGTTCGCTCGGCTTGGGCTCTTAAAGGAGTATGACCTGTATGCAGGCAGTTCCAAGCTGTTCAGCTTAGTTAAAGCACGACTCCTGAGAGCAGCGTTTATTTATCAGCATTAAATTTGGCTGATTTGGCTCTGCTGTTCTATTTACGGCTCATAAATTTCATCGTTTGGGATCGTCTGCCCGGCCATCTACGTAATATTTTTGGGATTCCCTTTAAGGTTACGTCTTCTTGGCACGATCGCATTAGATAGCATATAAGCTGTTTCAAAGTATCTCTCACGATCTTCTTGCACATATCTTGTATGGATAAAATTGTTGCAACATGTATCCTTCCCTGATTATTGTATGCGCTAGGCTGTGACAGATTTTAGCATCAAAAAGAAACAGCCTGGCCAAGTAAATGAAGACGAGACATCGGCTACGCAAAGATTTTCGCGGTATTTTCCCTTGCATGACAACTATAACGAAAAGCAAGAAGAAGAACAAACGAAATGACTGAGTGATACCACTCGAGGAATAAATTTATCAGCTTCCGATCATAAGTACAAAAATCGACTTCTATAGATTTGTTTGTCAGTCTAAGCGATTGCATATGACATCGATTTTTAAAGTTTTCTTAATGGAGAAGAAAAAAAAGAGGAAGTTTTGAAAAATATTTCTCTGCATGTGGTAGGCGGGGTTCCAAAAATGTACCTCTACTGGAATAGTTTTTTTAAATTCTCTCTTCATTCTGAATGTTTTTAAAAGATTTCGCTTATCACAATATATTTAGGAAACCCTGATGTATAAATATCCTTACGTTCTCTCACACATGCTTACTTATTATTACAACGTTCTATTCTGCTGAAATTGAAAAGTTTCTTGAACTTGTTTGTTCTTGCTTTGTGTATGCGTTCCATTTGATAATAATAATATGTTTTGTTTATGAAACTATTCGAAAATATATATGTTGGCAGCATAAGCTGGTAAGAGAATTTCCCCATATACATATAAGTCTATCCTATAACGTCTAATCACTTTTTCTATAAGTACACACTCAAGCTGTTTTAGCTGTGTTTAGATTTGACTAAAAACCATAATCGTTTGGGCGAAATGTTTTTTTTTTTTCCTTATGAACATATGTGTATAACGTGAGCTACTCTGTAGTCATAAGCAAATACATAAACAGCCTATTATTATACATATTTACAGCAGTAATACATAAATATTTCTTTCCTCTATGTATAAAGTATTTTCATAAAATATGTTCGGATCGTCCTATGTTTTGTAATAATCTATACGGTGTATTAAGGTTTGGGGAAAAATCATTAAGAGATTCTTTTACCATTATTTTACTATTTTGAGGATGAGTACTAGCACTTAAGATGATCGGTTCGATTAAATGGTTTTTTGTTAAATTTTGTTCTTTTATTGAAAATGAAATTTATTAAAATAAGCAATGACGCTTATCTAACATATATGTATGTTTCCTATTTTTCGGATAATATCATAATTTGATCGATGTAAAATTTCTGTGCCTTATCGATGATTCGCGAAGTGATTTTTGCAGTTCTCTTTTGAATCGCACATCGAACTAACTTTAGCGGGGGAACAAAACAAATGGTAACCACTATAACGCCATCTGATTACTATTGTATGCTATATGACGCCAAAGATCGCCTAGTGACGAAAAACTGTTAACACATTCTTACGCCTACCATGGCGTTCGTCACTCTTGTTTCAGCTCTAAAAATCGATTTTAAGAATAGATATCATTTGTCCTTAGCGGTAAATGTTCTAACGAGAAAGTCGAAATAACCGCCAATTAAGAGGAAATTTTTCGTGTTGTCCTGATATCAAAAGCATAGGGTGAATAAACGACTAATTTAAAAGTACGGATGAGTATACCAATTTATTCGTTATCGAAGAAACTCGGTAGATTTCAAATAGTGAACTACTTAGATGTAAAGGCTGTTCAGGATTCGTTTCGAGGTGTTTTACCGGTTTCCGACTTATTTCAGACAATACTTTAGAGGAGTTTGTTTTAGGTTTTAGTTGAAAATTGATGCATTTGTAAGTGATAGGCTGCATGTCTAGCCACTCAGCTATTGCTGAGGCATCGCTCCCATCAGACTAAATGAATGACTAAGCAACAGTAGGAAATTTAACCAACACAGCTTGATATCTTACTAAGAAAATCTTAAAAAAATCAAACTGCTGCTACACTATAAACGAAACCTTCCACTTAAATGTCTTTAACGTCGTTATCATCGTAGCCTAAGGAATGAAAATGCTGTTGAATAAGTTATATGTATATATATATATATATGTGTGTGTTTGTGTGAGCTTTATAATTTTCCGGCAACTTTATTTTCCAGCGCTGTTTGCTTTTGTTTTTTTGTATCTCTTTTCTCAGGTTGCAAACATTATTGTTATTGTTGTTTTCTGTCTTTTTTGTTTTTTTTTTGTTTTTTAAGGCAGACATTCATTTAACTTTTTTCGTTATATGCAAATAATATGAAGTACTTAATGTTCATGTAGTTATACTTGCATACACATTTACATGTGTGTACATTTGTATCTACGTAAGAGTAAGTTTAATACTTTCTTTTCACTTACAGTTCAAGTACATTTCCTTGAAGTTCATTTAAGTACAAATCGGGCTGTGTGGTGTGCTACTGAAGTCTGTAATTTATTTCTTGTTTTGATTGAAATATTACTCTTTGTAGATACGAAGCACATAAATACATATTTATATATACCTATATAAATATACACCCACCGCATTACCAAGTACACTCGCTTACATTACTTTACCGCAAATACCCTTTAGTTTTTATACACTTATCGCCATTGTTTGTTCAAGCGATGCATGACGTTTCTTGTTATTATAGTTGTTTAATTTTTTGTTTTGTTTCTTTTTTTCTTTTTTACGGAAAAGAGCCTCAACTGACTGGCTCTCATACCTAATGTTATATATATACTATATATGTAATATATAAACGTCATCGTTTTTATTTAACTATTCTAATAAAACTTCTTAGCAGCCTTGTCGGGGCGCAAGGCATGATAACAACAGTGATATACTAAATTTTGCATTACGTTTGCAGAAAAGTATATGTGTATGTTTAAGTTCAATGAGGTATGTGCATATGTTCGTTTTATTTTCGAGTTTTGTAGTGGGAAGGCTTGCATCGAGAGAGTCTGAGAAATCTGAGAAATCAATTATTAATTCGAAAGAAGTTATTCTAATACTAGCTTCGAATTCGTTCGCAAAGCCACTTACTGTAGGTGAAAACATGCTTGTTAGATTGAAAACCATTCCGATAATAACAGCAGCAGTTACAGCAGCTATCGACATAAACTTAAGTACAGATATACCACTTGAGCATAATTTTGGAGAACAATGTCAAAGTGAAATGCGTGAATGTGTTCCATACCACACACACATGCACGGGTATATGCACGCACATTGCAAGTTTGTTCAGAGTTTCTGACAACCTTTCATCTGCCTACATGTAATGGTCGATTTTTGCAGCGAAAGCCAAAGGGGTTCGGCTTTGAACAGAACTTTGATTTGATTGCTGCAAGTGTCGGTAGTAACGATGTGGGCATGGAAGATAACCACAATCGAAGTCCGCACATTTCATAAATTTTAATGAAGGGTTTTTCCCGTTATCCCGTTAGCCAAGATATAGATCGTAAGTGTCCAGAAGCTTATTGTGGTCGGTGCTTGCAATATATTTTTGCGACAGTATGTCCTTTTTCTTTGCTTTACACCTATGCGCTTTTATACATATCTTTATGTTGCGTCTGAACGTTAGTTTTCTGGACTCAATATTGTAAAGTTTATGATTTCTCAAAGCCTACAATGTGCTGAAGTAGACAACCTAGAAGAAACTAAAAATGCAAAACGGGTATGTATTCGTAAAGAAAACCGAAGACATTTCATTATCCGAAATATATAACATTTTATTATCCGGAATTATAAGTGTCCGAAACCGGAAACAGTGCGCTGATTACGCAATCGCTTCAAAAAGCAGCCCATGTCATCCAAATATTTCATATATATTTATTCATTACCCCAAAATGCTTCTACTTACTGACCTTTGCCCAGAAATATTGCAAAAAGAAGCTATTTTCCTTATAATGGCTTTTCCAAAATACCTCGTTACGTACGAGAAGTGTTCGTAAAAATCTCTCAGTTTAATTCATTCTATCTTAGACCACATGCGGCACAGTGTATATTAAATTTATGCGGACGTATGTAGCACGCAGAAGAGCTTCATTATATCGATCGCTTAAGAATCATTTTTTGAGTCGATCTAAGCCTGTCTATCCGTCTGTCTGTCAGTCCGTTTGATCTCTGTTCATATAAATTTCGGTTCAAGTTGCATGCTGCAACTTTTGAGAAATTTTGTAGAAATTTGTTACACTGATGTGTTCTGATCAAAGGACTTTCTGGTTTGTATCGGTCCATTTTTTCTAATGAAAAAAAATTGCAATTTGCAAAATTTTCCGACAGAATTCGCTCTATAATAGTATTGCGACTGGGGAAATTTTTTTAAACCCTCCTTCATATAACCGTTCCTACGAAATCGTAGTCTTTATAGGGTAAAAGTGTGTAATTATTAATATCTCCGTACCGAATTTGGACCATATTATATTATAAGGATTCCTTCAGTATACGAGCATTTATAAAAAGTATGCCTTTGCAAGAAAATGATGCGTCATTTTTGGTGTATTATTACAAAAGCCAGTGAAAAACTGTATTAGACGAAGTGGCGTGTGGTATCATCTAATAGTCGGCCTTGCCCGACTGTAATGCTCTTACTTGTTTTCATTAGTCTTCGTTCTTGGGCAAGAATACATCAGTGTACCAAATTTCATGAAAATATCTGGAAAATTGGTGTCTGTAAAATGCATACGAAATAAATGCGTAAATATATATTCTATGGATCGACGTACAGACTCGCCTAACTTTGATTCCGAAGAGCTTAGGACAATAGAATGTGGGTTTATCTCCAACGTTTTGCATAAACTTAACATTGTTTTATGCCGCAAATGGTGTCGGCCACAAATATAAGAAATTGTCTCTTATCAGGTAATAACGCGTTTGCTCTTATGCGTTGGCTTCGATTTTTATTTGTAAATAAAGGATAAAAATAAGTTAAGTTAAGCTACAAATAAACGCATCAATTAAAGTATAATAATTGCAAGATAATCACTTTAGTAATTACAAACCTATTAATACGTTTCTTTTTCTTTTTTGCTTTGTCACAATCTTTTGCTTTCCATTTTACTTCATTGCTTTGAGCTACACTTACATTTCATGTGTTTATATTTGTATTTGTTTCATAATAAAAGCACTTTATCATCATTAATATTTACACTAAAAAATGCGTTGTTATTAAATGATTGAATTTCTACAACAATAGCAACAATAACAGTGGCCGCAAAAGGGAAAAAACAAAGACTGTCACATGAACTCAAATTATTATATTTCATAATTTATTATACAATAAATTGTCGTCGGCGTTATTGTTGAATTCAATATTTTCTATGGCTTACAGGCACACACACACACACAAGTCGATCAATTCGCCAACATTAACGTACAATAAGTTAGCGATGAATGAAGGAATAAACGAATGATAGTATGAAGCGAGACACCGAGGCTTACGCTTATACCCACACCCGTGCACTTCGCTCTTTTCAATTTATCCTTTGCTATATTGACATGGGTATTGAGTCTTGTATTTGTTCATCTTAATCCGCTTTGGTTTAAGTGCTTGTTTGCTTGCCTGTAACGATAAGGAACATCGGTTGATATTCCTATCGTTCTATATGTATTGTTGTTAGTGCTGTTAGTGCTGTTATTGCTGTTATTGCTGTTGATTACATCGATCTTTGTTTAAACGAGAGAATAAAAAGAACGGGGCCAGCACGATATTATAACGTAATAATCCTATGTATTTTTTTTTTTTTTGAACTGACAACCTTTCGACATTTTTTCACTGAGGAATTGAAAACATGTTAATTTTGTTATTCCATTTGTGTGTACAGATATATGTGTATATGCACAATTTAAATCAGTTGAATCAGATTTTTTATATGTATTAAGTAGCGTAAAAAATATTAAGCTCAAATGTCATGCACGCTATGGTAAAAAGGCATTCAAAATTGATAATAACAAAAAAAAGAGATATTCTTTTAATTCTTTTTTAAACTACTTTTGTCGCATTCTGTGGAGGTCAGGTCGCTCAAAATTCGACGAGCTAGCGCAGATCGAAAGTTTCATATAGCATTCAGTCTCTTTTGCGAATTTCTTATTATTATTTGGGATTTTAGGCTTAGTAATAACATGGATGACCTGCTTCGTTCCCTATTCCTTCACCATAAGTAAACGTTTCGCAAAAATATCTCGTATTGTGTGAAATTTGTTGCAAAGTGTAAAGAGTTTCATTTACGAATCGGGGCGTTGTTGATTTTGAAACTGAAAAGAAGAAGTGGTGCTGAGGCTGCGGAAGTTATTGAGTTGGCTAGGTATGAAAATAACACTGAATTATTAAATAGTAAGAAAGAGATTTGCGAAATTTCGAGTGAAAAATTGTAATCTTGAGGACGATTAGCGCCCTGAATTTTCGTCAATGATGTTGAATGTAGAAATGCAAAGCTTTTTAAGCGAAAAACCAAGCATACACTAAATGAGAACTTGCTCTACACTTAGAAATAACACGACAAGGAACTTCCCTTCGCTGATACACGGGTTTTAGCGTGAATTTCTGTTTGATTGCATACAGCGGGAAAGATAAAGAAGAAAGGGAATTGAGTTCGTTCCCCTTGAGCAACTCATAGGGCTTATTTTCCAAACTTCCCTCCCTCTGATTATATTCTGATTGTTCAGATCGATGCAGTTGCAATTAGCGGATCAGCGATTCCCAAAAATGTTGAGATGTGCAACAATCGATTCATGGTTATTCCGCTTTAAAAGCAGGAGGGTGTCTGTAACGTTCCAAATCAGTGGCAAAAGACCATAGATAATGATGGCGAATATTTCGATTATTTAAAGTTATTTGTATACTTGGCGTAGTCAGGGAGAAGAGTTAATTATTTTGGGGCTTGTGTTTTGGTAGAGCGTGTTATGCCAAAAACAATAGTGCATAATGCTATTCTTTCAGTTAAAATGTATCTCCACGTTTGGAGTGAACACTGGCTTCCTCATTTCGTGTATATGTTTATTGTCTGCACTTTTCAAAGGTTGAATGAACGAAAAGTTAAATCAGCCACTATTTCTCAGACCTCTTAAGATCCGTTATATCATTCGTTGAAGGCACTCAAATATGATCGGAATAAGACATTTGTTTGGTGCGCGAAGCTTAACACGAAGAATACTCGACAGTATAGCTATTATAGCTGCATTGACTGGATCTAAAATTTCAATTATAAAAATTTGGCTCATTAAGGGCCTGCAAAGACTAGCTCTACAATAATAATTAACATTTTTTAGACTTTTTCCTCCGAATATATATACGGCTCTGATTAACAACATTATCGATCAATCTTCCTATATAGAAAAAATATGTTTATATATACCGCCATGCACGCGTAAATAACAAAAAACCGAATTAAGAGAACAAACTCATAGATGTATAAAAAATGCATATAAAAAAAAAAAAAAAACGTAAGAAATTTATATTATATTTATTTTAAAATATAGCATAGCCCACGAAATGTATAAATGCATACACGTTTGAGTAACTGAAGCAAATTCGTAAAAAGAAATTTTTGAAAAGCCAAAAAAAAGCATAAAAACTCCTCGGATATATATAAATAACACAAAACGTCTTACCCGGAAAAAAATTTATTTAAACTATAATAACAGTTTTAATTTATATACGCTTCAATCCCAATTTCATTCAATATTTCGTGCTTCATCCTGCAAACATAATGACACTGACTTTTTCTCATTGCGCACAGAATATCAAGCTGCCTTAAGAAATTTCCAAAATTCATTGTTATTTTCAAACATTTTTTGCTTATCTGTATATTAAAAAGAGGTTTCATAAATTGTCTCATATGGCGAAAATCGAGAATGTGTTCTTGGTCATTCAGTCATTTATAACCCTTGGTAAACGGTTTAAAGTGAGTAAGTGAGTATTGTGAATAAAAATACTATTTACTCGCATGGAACCGAACAGGTGCGCAAAGGCGGCTTCATGGACCTACTGATTGATTCAAAATCACTTTCTCAAACGATCTACGCTTGTCTGTCAGTCTTGCGTTCTTGTATCACACGCACAGGTCCCAGTTTCCGTGATATTTTGATGAATTTTTGGACACTGACGTGTTTTGGCTCAAAAACGAATGCTACTGAGAATAGTTCGTATTGGATAATTTTTCCGATCGTTTTCCATATTATTTCTTATTCTCAGAAGTCGTTATATGAATGATGTAAGGTATTAATGGTGGACCGTAGGCCACTATTGTGCTTTTATAACCCTTTAATATATTTTCATACATTTATTTATACATTAAAATATAGGATACTCTCTGATGCCGAAACATAGAACGTACTAGATTTCGTCTTTCTTCTATTTTTAATGACCACAAGTACGCGGTACAGATCCTATAAGTTAGTTCTATATGTGTATATACATTCTTGATCAACGTGAGAGTCTGGTTCGATAAAATACATATAAATAAAAATTATCAACAACATCTTGGCCAAGACACAGGACTCCTTTCTGACTGTAAGCCTGTGAGGTACGTCTTGGTATGATTTATTATAAAAACGCGTGGTCCGATTAGGGCTAATCAAAGCCAAGTCTTCCCAGTCTCGCGATCGTCTATCCTTCTGCCTGATTTCCTTTTTTTATTGAAAATAACGGACGTATAGAGACGAAGCAAATTCCTAGTTCGATGGTCCCAGGCTGAGGTTGAACATATATCTGATTAGCGTATAAACCACCATTAACAAAGAAGCAAAAGTTTGAGTCTGTTAGAGTTGCAAACGTGTGAATTACATTGGAGACGTTGCCTATAGCCAGGTCAATGAGAAATGTTCCCGTTCACCTACATTTAAGAGAAAAATATTTTGTAATCATAAGGTATTCCTTTGCGATAATAAAGTTAGCAAAGAATCGCAATAAAGCGGACGTAATTTTCTTATTTGCTTTTCTATCATTCTACGCGAGAATAAAGCACCGTTTAAGAAATTGTGAACATCTCTGTCTTTGGCGTAAGTTTTGTGTCAAATACATTCAGTAGTTTGGGCAAAATTAAATTCATTATTTTTGTGATACATGATACACGTTCTCAATTCCTTTGATTGCGTTTATAAGCCGTCTGTATGTTATCCTCACGGCTCTCCTGTCAATTGCACCGAAATCAATTAAATTTTCTATGTATTAAGAACAGAACATTAAAAATAAATATAATAAAAGCAAATAACTAAGATTCTACGAAGAACACGTAGCGCATATGATGACACAATGAATAGTTATAAATTACCACAGCACGTTCTACAAAGTACAGTGGATTCTGAAAAGAGAAAAATGCACATAAAGTAAATTAAAAAAAAACAAAAAGAATTTTTATTTACTTCGTAAATTTTGTTAGTCTTGCCAAATAATTAAATATTTCAACTTCAGAATTGTAATCTACGAGCAAACTATCAGCGTAACATGCCACGTAAGTAGCTACTATTCGCTAACCATATTCCACATAAGCACTTACGCTTGTGCTGGGTTTTTTAACATCTACTTGTATACATTTCACATCATATTTTTATATAATATCCCCACTTTTGTAGGCAATTGTTCCGATTTCGTTGATTTTCGATTAAAGTCGGTCAGCAGTAGAAAGAAGAAATTTGAGATCAGGTTTGTGCTTATTCGACAAACAGACATATATCTCTTGTACCGAATGAGTATAAGAAAGATTTTAGTCCGGGTTTGCTATGGCAAACGTGTGTTAAGAACATAGTTGTGTTTACGACTGACAGAGAGTAACAGAGCTAAACGCAAATAAAGCTTTTTTTCTTTTTTCAAATATGACTAATCACTGCAGGGCTGTCCTCAATTTGTGTAACGCGGTTACCGCCAGAAAGAAGCGAAGAAAGAGAAGGAGACAGGGAGCTGGTAGCCGCCGCCTAGCGGGTGTGTTCCCCCATTGATAAGTGCTATGCTTTTACCGATCGACGGTGAACACAATAGTTATGTTATATTCAGCTTGGGCCGAATATTCTTCAAGCTCAGCCATTAATTTTTATTAAGTTAAGAGAAACTTTTATTAAATATAAAAAGGAAGAACAATTAATACTCCATCAATATTTTGACATCAATGGATTAAATTTTAAGCGTAGGATGTTTGCATAGTTTAGAATATTTTTCACAATAATTAACGATAATTCATTGGGCAAGAGATGTGTCATATAAAAGATGATTTCTGAAGAATAGTTAATAACGTTTTAAGTTTTTTTTTGTTTAGCCCGATGTGCTCTTTCACACATATCCCTATATTAACAAAAAAACTCTGTTTTCAATTCAAATCTTGCGTAAATTTTGGTACTTTCCGCTCTTATAGGATTTTTTTTAAAATAATTTTCGAGGAAGGTTTCGCGATGGATTGGCTTCTATAAAGCCAAAAAAAAAACTATACTGTTATTTATTATTATTGTTGCTGTTGTTTACGATACATTCGGAGTATGCAGTCAACCCATTCCTGAATCGAGGTTAACAGAACGCCCTACCCTATGGTAGGCATTGTAATCTATTATAATAGGCTTTAATGGCTTCAAGGTTGCATAAGCGCCAATAAACAAACACTATGTCCGAAAAACAAGGTGAATTTCTTTATGACCCATAACATCATAAACATCATTATTGTTTTTTTTTTTTTCAATTTAACTTTGCGTGATATTGCTGAGCAAAGAAGTTGCATTCAATTTCACTTGCCAAAAGAAATGAGATAAGACTTGGATCTACGCTTGCGACCCGGAAATGGCCGATCTATCGAGCAAACGTCAAGCCAAGACCGAAAAAATCAAGATAATTGGCTAACAGTTTCAGCATTTGCTGGTGATGTGCGATGAAATCGGTTCAAAGGGATGAACAATGATTTTCGAGGTTATAAGCAAACTCACCTTATTTTTCGAAGACAACTAAAAAACAAAGGGTCAATTTATTGACCAGTTTTTCTGGGGTAAGGTGATGTATTCTTTCATGTTTCAGCTCGCCCAGCTTGTCTAGGCACTATATTTTAATGCAACTTTCCCAATTCTGTACACACTACAATCTTTCTTGGTCTTGGAAAAACTTGAATGATGTTCACTTCAATGATTTCTCTTCCGATGGCGTAGTGCATTTTAAGGACCGAGTTCATGGTTGCTAGGCTGTGTATGTACATATGGGTTCTTGTACACAGTATGTTGTGAATTCATGTATACATAGGTGTTTGCTTGTAGACTCTAAAATATTTTCTGTACCTGTTTTTTTGAAAGTTTAGTTTCGCCTAAATCTTATTTCCATCCGTTTTTTTTCTTAATTCCTGTTATTCTTTTTCTTTTTAAACTACGGCGGCTGCTGTTGTTCCTGCTTGCATTTACTCAATTTAGGTTTTTATTTTCATTTATTTATTCATTTTTTTTGATGTTAAGGTAAGCCGTACATCTACGTACATCTTTATGGGACTGTAAGGAGTTATGTAACGTCAACTATAAAATAATAAATACACACGTGTATTAATGTATTTTAAAAAGTGGGTTCCCGGTAATGTTCCCTTATTATCAAAGATTACAAATATATTTAATAAATCTTTTGCATCCTTCAGAGCTCAAGTAAAATTGTGTATTGTTTCGCGTGAAGAGAAAAGTCGTGAGTCAGTAACGGGTCGACTTAATTGTTACGCTTCTCGGGCTTTCACTTTAATTTTGTTTCCAAATATTTACTGCCACTGGTCACCGTGTCAAACACAGAGAACGTGTAATATGACATTTGGTTGTAATGAACGAACTGGATGAAATGCCATGCAAACCGTCTCAAGTGGATTGTGATGGCAAATACACATACATCATGATGAAATTTGATGAGGAAAACCAACAAGGACGGATGGACTGACTATGATTACGTATATACTCGTCAGTTAACTAGTTAAGTGATCTATCAATCAACAAAAAAAAAAAAGATTAAAAAGAAGTGCGCATCGACTACGCAGGATTATAGTATCGGAAGTCTAGAAAGGGTTGGTTGTTTTTTTGCTTTTATTCAAAATAAATAATTGTTGAAAAGTTTAGCAATATAAGGCTTATGAATTTCATATTCTACTATTTCGTACTACTGTACCATGGACGCCCTTAATCAAAAATTGGCGTCACAAGAAGAAGTCAAAGAAGAACATAAAACCGAAAATAAATTATTGAAGTGGCGTAGGAACAAGAAACAATTCCATTAGTTGGATAAATAAATAAACAAGCACAACAACTTATGCACGTCTAATAGCGAATTTTAGTTTCGCTTTAGTTTTGTGAAAATTAATTGCGGGTTTAACGAACATGTGAACATTTTTTAATACTTCAATACATTCTTAGCTCAGTTCTATTCCAATTCGATTTTCGGCATTTCAGTTAGTTATTGACAAGAACATTGTTCGCTTTTAACTTATGAGAGTTTTGCGAAGCATTCCAACCGTAGGCAAAGCATCTACAGCAGTGAGGAATGTGTCTAAAGTGTTTCAATCTCAATGTGATTAATAATATATATGTACATATATATATTTTATGAATAGTATCGAATGTGCTTCGCTTTGTTACAAATTGATAAACAAACTCAATATTCTGTAAATCTCCCATGGTGCCTATAATAAAAGCACATGACTGACGGAAGAGAAGACTATCATAACAACAGCTAAAACAACAATATGAAACTTTAGCCAGTACAATTTCCTTCAAATTGGTTTCTTTAAGAACGAACACGTTTCGAAAGTAATTCTCGAGGAAACTGCTTGGCATGAGTAAGTGTTAAAATAAAAGATTTTTGGTAACAAATACGGGCGGATACCAAAATGCTATGCAGCATATCACCTGGAATGAAAAGTAGCAAAAGTGAGTGCGGATGATGGATAGAGGAGAGAAATAAAGCGAAAGAGTAAGACTAAGCGTAAGAGTAAGAGAAAGATAAAGTGTGAGAAAGAGAAAGAGAGAGTTTAAGCGAGATATAAGTTATAGCTGAAGCAAAAGGTAAATCGTGACCTGCTTCACTGACAGTATGAAGAGTTGTGTTCTACATATGTAGAGGGAATTGAAATTTTCTCTTGTATGTTTAGCTTATAACAAGATGTCGAATTATGAACATTTTGCTTTGTGTGCGTTTATGTGCTTTTATGTGCAAAGTTTTACAAGTTGTCAAACCAGAGACTCAACTGTTAAATATTTTATGAGCTTGTGGCATAACCTCTTATATGTATCGGGATGCTTATATATGTACATATATGTTTATGTATAAACGAGTACGTGAAAAACCTATGAGACTATTTTATAGAGATCATCGCATACATATTGACCTCAATCCAGTGAAATAAATACAAGATTTTTAGCAGAAATTTAAAACTATTTAAATAGGGAGCACAAAAAAATAAACAAAAAAAGAAAAAACGAAGCGAACGCGAAAACTTTTGCATAAACATATTTGTGTTTTTACTTTTTCGATTACATGCCCCTGAATTTTAATGAATTTTAACTATCAATCTATTGGGTTATAGATTGTTGATCATTTAAAGCTTTTTAGTTTTTTAAGAGGTAAAGAAAAGAAAAACAAACTCTTTCTTTATAAGTTTCTCTTGCGGTTACAGCATCACTCATACGCTCTGATATCAAATAATGAAATCTATTTTAATTTGCAACACAACGAAGCTTTATGATATTTTAGCCAACATTGGAGTAGATCCAGTAGATCGATGCGCATAATACGGCAGAAAAATTGTGACCGTGTTTGTAAAAGAATGGGACAGCAAATGTACATTGATAAGTTTTTACACATTTCTCACTCTCTCCCTCTCATAAAAAAAATTGCTTATATATATTATTCAAGGTCCATAGCAGTTGTTGTCATATAGTTTCTTAAGTCCGAATATGAAGGAAAATTATTCTGCATATAACATGTATGTTAATTGCTTTGCGCTGTGAACGGCCCGTGTGCTTGTATAATGTTAACGACTCGTGTAACATGTATTCATATAAAACACATTGCTAAGGCCGACCATTTAAGACCAGACATCACTCTAGCTATCCATTTATTTTCGTGAGAATGCACCAGAAGTGACGAGCGGCATACTTTCCATAAAACCCCTCATCCTGGAGGGTGCTAAAAACGTCCACTGACGCGATACATATTTAGAAACTTCATTTATTTGACTTTATTATTTATTCCCCGTTTTTTTTCTGTAAAAAACTACAAATTATGCTTTGTCGCTATATAAGGGCTTGCTTCTCATGAGCACCTTTATGTACAGTGCGATGTAAATAATAAACAAATATGATCCGATGTTTTCATGGTTCGTGTTTATGTCACATTACTACTATGGACCAATTTTGATTATAAAGTATTCAAAATTAGATCCTTTTGCTAAAGGGCTTGCTACTCATGCGAACCTTATATGGAATGAAGTCAAAATTTGTTGATCAAATTACTTTTTCGAAAAGTTTTCATTATCTGATAATAAATTTTGAACCTTCTTGACATATAAGTGTGTGATTTGATGAGAATGTTTATGTACGTTCGTGGGCAAAAACTTAACCCACTTGCTATAAATAAATCTTGTAGCAAATTTCTCTTACGGACTAATTTTCGTCATAAAATATTAACCAATAAAATAACTTTTTGTCATATCAAGATAGGAACGGCTATATGGCAGCTGGCTTGAAAAATTGCCTCATCCGATTCAAATTTCCTGCATCACTGTAGAATATTTAAATATTGTTATTGCACGACTTTGACGGACGAATGTTGAAAATTGCAATTTTCTCTTATATAATGGCTTTTCGAAATGCGGCATTATAACGGGCAAAGTTGACAAAGTGATTTGATGTAATCCATTTTCAATGTGGTTCGCCGTTAGATCAAAATGGATCAGTGTACCAAATTTTAACGAAATATCTCAAAAGCAAGCTTAGATCATTTCAACGTTACTATTATTTGAAAATCCAATTAATTTTTAGTCATCCTACGCCTATATGGACCTAATTTGGTGAGGTATTATATAAAAGTATTTATAAAAAGTTGAGTACAAAAAAAGCTCGTTAATTGGGTACCAAGTAACCTAATAACGAAAAATTTATTGGGCCGAATTTCCTTCTGATCATCGCTGCTGAAATGATGAGAAATCGTCTCGTTTGTAACGGGTTATAGGAATTTGGTTACATACTAGTCGCCAAATTAGATGAAGCGGTATAGAAAAGGACTGAAACACTGGATGGACGCCGTGTTAAATAGTGTCTCGCGTTTGGTGGGATTGAGAGGGAATTCTGCATCATGATCCGCTTCAAACTGAGCGGACTATGGATTGATTCCCTTTCCTGCTGTCAACAACTAACACGACTAAGTTGTCCAATTGCTGTAAAGTGTTGTGAATTGGTTAATAAGACCGATGTCGTCTACCATCATGACATTGCCAGACAACATATACCTTTAATGTCCATGCAAAAATTTCAAAAGGGGTAGCTGGGAAATTTTGATGCGTCCAATGCACGATCCTGCCCCGCCTGATTATAACATTTTCGTTCTCTATAGAATTCGCTTAATGGTGTCAATCTGAGTTAAGAAAAATGTGTTTGCATTGTGCTGAAAAAATGCCACGCACTTGCTTTTCTTTGCTATATGACCGCAAGGCTTTAAGATATATCTCCCTACTAAAGGCAAATAAAATTGTCGAAGGTGAGACATAATCCATACTGTCAAATACTGATAAGCTTATGTTCAATTATACGCTCGCCTTGTTATCCCCCTCTCCGTACCACCTTTGTAACATCTTTTTATTGTTCGCTGTCAATTTTTTCACTTTCTTTCCATTACTTGATTTAATATGAATCGTGTAGTTTTATAAGCCGTTAAAGGCTTTTTCATATTGTGCTTAATCGCATAAAATGCATTTCATGTCTCAAGGGATAAGTTTATCATCTTTCATTGTCTTTCACGTCAATACCATAATTATAGTGAACTGACATCACATAATTCTGCTTCTACTATATTTCAATTACTTTTGTTGTTGTCGCTGTTGTTATTAGTCGTTTAATTGTTTTGGTTTTCATATTTGGCCTTCACGTCGACTTTAGGGTATTTATAATACATTGACTTTTCAAAATTTCTTGTTCTCATGGCAACGTCTTATGGCATTAATTTAATTATAAACGCTATCAATATAGAAACCAAATGTGAAGTATTTAAAACATAGTAAAGGATAAAGTGAGAAGGTGAGGGGAAAGAAGATGGGTGCGAAGTTAAAAATAGGGATAAGAAGAAAGAATAGAAGAAAGCAAAGTGGAAATATAGAAGAAAAAAAATCAAAACAAAAGAAAAAGAAATACGAAATGAAGATAAAAAACAAACAACGTAGCTTGGGGCCGGGTCATCATTAGCTTACTTACGATATTTTATTATAAAATCAATCAAGTATCTACTATCTATATAAAGAGACCGAACATCCCATGCGACATATACTCTAAATATATATATATATATGCATATATAATTTGAATAATACTTTCACATCATTTAGTTACATGAAGTAAGAACTAAAAAAAAAATAAAAATTTAATATATCGATGAGATTAAAAATCCCATGATCCCATGTCTGAGTTTTCCACATAGAAGAAAAGAAAAAATTATATACAATATTGCAGTATAAGCCCTACGCTTTTATACGTTTGTTTTGAGTGCACAATTTGCGAGATCTAGAATTGTGGCCAGACCATGGATTCATCGAGAATATTAAAAAAATATTTTAGAGCAAGGTTTTTCTTCTAAATAAAGCTTTGATGACATATTCAGACAGATGTACAAGCGTAATTAAATTAGTTTTGCTATTCACTCCGAAGCGATTTATAGCGTCTGCGATGAATAGATAAGATAGAAGCACACAGATAGAATATGGGAAGATAAGTGTAGATTTTTTGCCGATTGTCCCCGCGGCGAAAAATGCATGTAACCTTGGGAATACATTAAATGTGTTCCTTTTGTTAACTCAAAGCAAATCTCTTCCCATTTCCTCCTCGTTAAGATGAAATCTAATTAAATTTACACGTTTAAGTCTTTGCGTTTAAATCTTAATCCTCTTAAATGTTTCTAATTTAATTAAAATATATAAAATACTTATGACAAAAAAAAAAAACAACAAAAACAAAAAACCAACAAAAGCTTGTAAAATGTTATGATACCGATACTTTATAGAAAAGGATAAGTTTATAAATGTGTTAATGTTTACAGAGTAATGGAAATATCAAGAAGTAACAAACACAGTGGAAAGGTGTCAGACATGCATGGCCTTAAGGAGATTTCTGAAAAGCATTCGGCAAAAACAAGATAAAATAAAAAAAAAAATAATTTTTTTTTCTTCTTTTAAAATGTGTACTTTAAAGAACGCCAAAGGCAGAGACCTAAAAAAGAACATTTGCATTAAAGCCGCTATACTATGTAAATGTATATGAAATACGCCCAGTTGTTATGAAGCAATAAATATATTAGTTAGCAGTGCATAACTAATTTTAGGCAGTGAATAACATATTCTTGAAATCAAGTTTTATACCCCTTAACAAAGCATGAGGGATAGTTTCATTTTGTTGAAATGTTTGCAACGCCGAAAAGGAAGTCTGAGAGACCGCATGGGATATATATATTCTTGGTCAACATCAAACTGTCCGTCTGTCCGTGTAATGTCCGTGGTAAATGTTATCCTGGTTATAAAAATGCGGCAATCGGCTTCCAATTTGGAGCAACCATTAGAAGTTTTTGCACACAGGTTGAGCCAAATCCGTCAAAGGACGCGATCACAGTACAATACACTTAACGTTTGCTATAAGCCAAGGATCACAATTGGCATTTATTATTATGTATTCTTGGTCCTGTAGCACAGTTACAAAAATGGAAAAATTGGCCACGCCATTAAACATTAAACATTAAACATTATAGAATATTAAAAGAAATTTCATTGTTTTATCAAAGCGAGACCACATACCACATAAAGTCTACATATTACTGGTCAGTATCGAAGATGGAGATAAGAGGTTCAGCCGCGGCCGAATATAGTTTTCTTACTTGCTAAGATAGATTTTTTCCAACTTTTTCTTTTTGTCTTGAGGTAAATATAAAACTTTTATTTTCGCTTTATCTGAATTTTTATACTCTACATCGCTTTTAGCACAAGACCATATTTAATGTGAGCGTATATCGTACATCGTTTCATCGTTTATCGTATATCGTACATCGTTTATTATATCGATCGATTCAGCATCACTTTCTAAATTGTTTTAAGTTTCTCTATAAGTCTGTCTGTCTGGTGGTTTTCTGTTCTTCAATCTACAGGCGCAAAGCTTTCAAATGTTTTGATCAATTTTGGTACAGTGAAGTTTTTGGCCCACTGACGTACGCCATTGAAAATGGGTCGGGTTGACCCACATTTTCGGCTTTACTTTGAAAACCCGTTACGTGAAGAAGTGTAGGGTGGCGTAGGGTATTTAATGATGAGCCGTGGCCTGCTATAATGTTTTCACTTATTTCATTCTTACACTTATTTTCGTTGTATTCGCAAATGAAGAATTCACTTGATACACATTGTCTCAATAATAACTTTAAAGACGATCTTAAAAAATATTGTAATAATTTTTTTTTTTTTTTGCCTATAAATCGATAGCACATTGATTTGCATAAAATGAGAATATTTGGAGGATGAATACTTGTTGCGACTAAGTTATGCATTAAACACAATAGAAAATGTTACAGCTAAGCGTAGTTGCTATAAAGGCAAGCTTCTTCAAGTTAATTCCAACAATCTTATAAAAATTTTATCTGTATTAACTTCGTCTCAACAGATTTATGAGTGAGGACTACCACCGTACGGCGCGATAAGTGTTTAAAAATCCAATTTACAAGCGCTTTTTTCCTTTCAATTATTCGTAACATTTCTTACACGATAATCGTTGGTAAATAAATTTGCTAACAAATGCCTTTTAATGGTACCATTAGATTTTAGATAGCTTAGGCTTTATAAGAAAAGTTTTTGCTTTCTTTTTTACTTCAAATATTTTTATAACTAAATGAGTGAAAATAATTCACACACTACTTATCGGCGAACATAAATTCAGGTCAAAGTTTGCGTGTTAAGCGTTTATAAGTAGAAATGTTATCAGATGTGACATAATTTATATACTGCCACCTACCTGCCTGAACTAAAAACCAGCCGTTATCTTTAATCCCATTCCTCTGACTTTAATAAGTAGGTAGCTGTTGCCATTGTGCAAGAAAGGAAAAGGATTCGAAAGAGAAACAACCCGTTAGGTGTATATTAAGGTTTCAAATACCGAATTGATATTTTATGCTTTTCCTTTTTTCAATTTTTAAACAAACACTATTCAGTTTTTCAATTTATCCAACAAAAAAAAAATAAACCAAAAGAGTTTGGAGAAAATTTAAATGTTTGTCAACGTTATTGGAGCTTGACAATGCATTTCCTTTCGTTTTCGTTTCGTTTCCGAACCCAAACCCGAACCACTCACCATTATCACCATTTTACGTTACGGTCATCAGTCTCATTTCCTGATTATGCACAACTAGAACTTTTTAGAATTATAGTGCAAGAAAAACTTGCAAGGTTCTTCTTTTTATGGGATGTTGGTTTAATTGTAGGGAGGGAAAAAGTTTTTTTCTTTTCTTTTTAAAGAAAAAAATTTTATTTTTTTAATTTTTTATTTTCATTTTTTTTTAAATTTTGTTTTTGCTTTTTGCATTTTGAAAAACTTTCGTCTTTTCCACCCTCTAGTAGGGTTAATGGTGTGGGTAGTAGTTTCTTCCTGCTATTGTGAGTTAAAGTTAGTACTTTTGCTTGCTATTAAACTACGTTTAACAACATTTGCTTTTCGCTTCGTAGTTGTTGTTGTTTTTTTTCTTATTTGTCTTGTAAAAGTTCTTTTCATTTTTTTATATTACAGTTTTGATATCAGATTTTGGCAAAAAGCATTTAAAAGGTATTAAGACATTTCTGCATATATATTATACTAAACAAGAAGCAAACGAGGTCACCTGCTGTTAATTTGTTTGCTAAGTACTTAACCGTTTAGGTGAAGCAAGGAAAAGCTTTACGTAAACAAAAATCCTTTAAGTTACTCGCAAAGATTTATGCAGAAAAAAAAAAAAAAAAAAAAAACATTTAAAACCAAACTAAATGTCTTATCATTTGCGGCACTGGAAAATTCTTTCAAATGTCAGATTAAATGCAGTGTTAGTTTCAAGCATTGCTACACCCTGTCATAGGAGTACGTTGGGCTTGCCAAATGTTTACAATGCATAGAAATATGAAGTGAAAATTTGATAAGTTATTCATATATATGTATACATGAATACTAGGATAAATGATGAACCAACTTTGGCAACAAAATATTTCTGAGTAACCCAAATTTAATCCCAACTTTCTCAAATTTCTGCCAATTTAACTATCAAACAATGAAAAATCTCTGCACAGTCCTGGCTCATCAATAATCGTCATATTTTTTAACAAAACCTACATGCCTTCGAAACAATAAATGTGAGGAACTCTAAAGGAACCTCTCTCTTAGGTTCATAAGCCAATTACGCTTACAAACATGGCATATAGTGTATGAACCTGTTATCTATAAGAACCGGTCGAAATTATTTCTAAAATACGAAAATATCTACGATATGTAATATATGTGGCGCAATGTACGATGAATATAAGAAATGAAACAGCTTTTGCTTTATCTTGCCGTAAAATGTCGATTACAATCTCTAGTGGTGCTTATTCAAATATAAGTCCATCCTAAGGCGAATTCGTCGAATATGTTCGAAATAATTAAAAGATAAACGAACCAAATAAGCTTTACACTCTTTATATTTGCATATGTAATAAAAATGGTTGACATTTAATAAAAATCATCATCATTTGTGTTTATCGAATACAATGTTTTCGAATTTTTTTTTTCATTGTCGCTTAGTAGCAGCTGTTGTGTGACAGTTGCTTTAGTTTCTAATAGGTTGTGCTCAGCTGTTTTGCTAAAAATGTGTTGATGAAAACATCAGAACATCCCGTCAAAAATTTGTTATATGTCACATGTCATAAACATAAAGTTTATAAATCATTCGTTGTAAGTACTTTACTACAGTCAGTCAGCGGTGGTCTCCAAAAAAATCTTTTGACGAAAAGATTTTCTTTTTTTTTTTTACTTATGTTATGCTACGTCAAAAGGTATTGCTGACAGCGTTGAACACATTTTCTTTCTTTCTTGCAAACAACAATCAATCGAAAAAATGATAATGAAAAATTATTGTGTAAAAAACACCTGAGAGTGGAAAATAAAAAAGATGTAATGGTTTAAGGTGCAAGCGTGATAACAAAGGTAGGCTGCAGACTTCTTAAAAGTTTTTGGGATAAGTATCACCAAATAAACCGACTTTTTATATATTTCTTTATTTTCCGAATATCTTAAGTTGCTCATTGGAAACAATTATTTAGCGTTTTTATACCCGACACCAGGCGTGGGACAGGATATGTTAAGTTTGTGCGAATGTATGCATCAGCCGGAAAGTGTTAAGATAGAGCCACCTTTTATTGCATTGATTGATTCAGAAAGTGATCCTAAATCGATGTAAGCTTGTCCGTCCGTCTGTTGCCCCTCTATGCATTTTTATGTTTAAGAGGCTCGCAATTTTTCAGACCTTTTGATGAGATATGATGCACGGACATGCTTTGAGTCAAGAACGAACGCTGTTGGGAGGAAAAGGGTTCGGCTCGGTCCACTTTTTCCACCACTGCCCATATAACGCCTAATTTTGAAAAATCGTGATATGAATAACACGTGTTGGACGAAGGGGTGTGGGGTATTTGATGATCAGCCGTGCCCACTGTAATGTTTTTACTGGTATTAAAAAAAATAAATAAAACAAAACTCAATCTTAGAATATTTTAACAGAGCGGTAAGTTAAATTTCATTTTAAATAAATAAATCATTTCAACTTAAGTTTTCAACAATGTCTTAAAAGGAGAAGAAAAGTAGGAAAAATAAAATAAACGTTCCTTTAGTAGTTACTTTTTGTTGCTGTTGTTTTTCTTGCTGTTCTCTTATTACTGTTTGTTAGCGGCTTTTTGGCAAGAGAAAACTGAAAATGAAAACTTGTTTCAAATTAATCAAAGTAATTAAAAATTCTTGCAAGGTTTTTCAATGAATTTAATTTTATATTGAAAAGAGAGAAGGCACTATATATATATATATATGTATAAAGATACACGTACAAATACATAGGCAAGAATTTCGAAGAGCTTACTCTGCAATTCAAACAAACGATCTCTTTCCATTTCAGAATCGTAGATGTATAGGTGAGGCATTTAGTTTTGTTCGTGTGCGAGTGTGTGTGTGACTGTTTGTGCGTTTATCGACGTATGCGCTTGCGAATGGTTGTGTGAGTGTGTGGATGTGTACGCGTACGTGTACGTGTGCTTGTGTGATGGGAAAACTTAGAAAAGCATTTAATCTATATCAAAATGTAACTCGTGAAATATCTGCTGAAATTGTTTTCATAGAAAAAATAAAATCCGGCATCGACAAAAAAGAAACACCCGACTCTGAGAATATGTAGGTAAACCCTTGGAAAACTTTTCGATGTACTTCAATTTACACATACATGATATATATATATATATATATATATATATATATATATATATCTTGAAAGTGTACACCAAATACCAAGGCCTCACTTCTTTTCTTCATTTCAACACTA
This sequence comes from Glossina pallidipes, assembly GCA_000688715.1. Taxonomy (NCBI): domain Eukaryota; kingdom Metazoa; phylum Arthropoda; class Insecta; order Diptera; family Glossinidae; genus Glossina; species Glossina pallidipes. Next base: position 2,656,239 of record KK499771.1, on the reverse strand, counting down.
TCCACGCAGTTGGCATAACTTGTGTAAAGCGTGTGCAAGCGTGCATTGGTGTATGTATGTGTGTGTGCGCCTGGGTGTGCAAGTGCCATAACAACTGCCATTATATCCAATTTTCTATTTCAATCTCTTTTTCGTCTATATAGAAAACATATGCTTTTGCGGTAACTGCGGATTTATTCTTTTATACTCTTTTCTTTTTTTTTTGGTTTTAGTTAATACAACAATTTTCACTTTAGTTTTAGATTTCATGGATAACGACGAGAAAAGTAATAGAAGAAAAAAAAAAAGAAAAGCGGAATCAGGAGAAGAGAGAAGCATCTCTGATATGAGTAAGTCTTCATCAAATTCACGTTTACACTTTTCAATTTTATATTCACTTTTATTGTTAAATTGTTTGATTGAGTTCTGCTGTGAAGCCCTAGCAACTGTTTTTCTGTCTATTGTTTAAATGATCAAATGCAATAAGTGTAAAAGGAAGAGATAGACATTTTATTATAGATACATTTTTCGGTATATCCTTACATACAAGTACATACCTACATTGATGTTGCATACATGATATTATGCCACGACTATTTGGGCAGATAAAGTATTATAAAGTAAACATCTTCTCCGAAAGGTGGAAACGGTTGAAGGGCTGTGCACGTTGAAAATGATATCTGCCTATCGCACAGTTTCAACGTCAGCCGCAGAGGTCCTGGCCAGAATATTACCCACCGAGCTACTATCGAAGGGGCAGAAAGGAAAGAACGATCAGCGAAGGAATTTACAGGGATGTCTGCAGATTTAAGACTACTATTCGGCAGAGCATGTTGACAGAATGATAGCAACGATGGCAAAACAACTTGAAAGGAAGATAGACCTATACTCGTCCTAAACGCAGGACAACGGTTGCAAAGAAAATACGGAGAAGTTATTTTTTTCCCTAACCCAATCTTTCACTGACCATAAAAGTTTTTCGAGTTATTTATGTTATTCCGACTTACAAGCAAACAACGCATGCTAAGGCATAAAGGACGATGCACAGAACACTGTTCGGCTTGGGCACATTTTCAGACCTCTGTAATTAGCAATTTCACCAGCCGATTTACTAGCGGTCATGTCAATGGAAACCGAAAGTTGAAAGAAATGTGCCGGTTTTTTGCACCATATGCTTCGCTCTAAAACCTTAAGCACACGACAGCCGACGTGGAGGGGTGAGGATGAACGATATTGTGAGGATAAAGAATCCACCACGAGATAATTTGAAAGCGGTACCGTGATAATTTTGGACCAATTGTAGGGCCACTAGTTGGCAGTGTACTGGCTCCACGTCCGAAAAAAAACATACATACATACATGCATACATACACACATGTGCATATATACTTTGCTAAAAATCCGTTTTATATTCGAGCCTAATTTTTCCTTACAATGTGTCACCTAATAGGTAGATTATTTGATCTTCGGTGAATGTTGAGGTTATACCCAGCCTTCCGTTTCGTAAAATGTCGGTCAAAATCGCTCGCGATCTAAATGTGACATTTCGCATACTATTTACGATTCACTTTAGATTTTTGTTTTTGCACACCTTCGGTACTTGTCACATGAATTTCTTCGAGCTTACAATTCCTTTCGAGTACTTGCCAAAGAAATAAAGATAGTTTTATATTCGTATAAATTTTACTTTAATTTATTCTTTTAAAGCATCTCATGCTATATTTGAAGACTTTCCCGTTATCAAGTCCAAGAAAGCTCGTTACGATTGTAAAATTTTGAACAGGAAATTATATACGTATTCGAAGTTAATCATCGGAAAGAGCAAGCGATGACACTTTCTTTTTCTTCAGCTGGTTCCTGTGAAAACAGGCAAATAGACAATGATGAATGCGCGGGACGGTGAGAAAACTGTAACCATTGACAAAAATATCGCACAAGTTCATCGAACTTGACTACTGAACGACCGCTGAAATAAGTTTGAGGGGAAAGGAGAGGCCGTGAACATGGTCAAAGCTGGGGTCTGTAGCAAACGCAAGCAAGATTTAGTCATGAGAGACACGTTGAATACCACGTTTGCTTATAGTGGAAAAAATGCGTCGTTTTACAAATCAAGGACCATAATGATGAAATTGCATGAACAGAAGTACGATTTGCGACCTCAGCTATCATGTTCGATTATTATTTATTTTAAACAAAACGATGTTTTGAAGAAAAAGATTTTGATCACATGATGAGGTCATTGTGTCTTGACGAGCGTTAGAAGGGTTAGAAAAGTGTAGGTACAATTGTATTATTCTTGAAGGAGACTACGTTGATGAATATAGCCGAGCTTTCCAAAAGAATGGTTCTTGTTAGTTAGGTCGAAAACTTTTCAGGCAATTGTCGTAAAATGTTTTGGTTTTTTTTTCCGTCGCCGAAAACAGGTATTTGTTCAAAACTCAGGACTAGCTTTAAAGGCGGTCGTATTCTAGCGCACAAATAGGTATATCGTTATCGACAACAATTCCGGGACTATTCGTTCGATATGCTATGATGCAAAAGTTATTGACCTTAAAAATGTAAAATCCTTAGCTTTTATACCCCACAAGTTTTTTGCTATGTACATTTGGTCAATGTCTGCATATGACAGTGCATGAATGTGTATATATTTGCACTATCAAATCAATGGATCAATATTGGCGTAAGAGATAGAAAAAAAACAAGAAACCGCAGTCTTTGTTAAACAACAACATAAATGACGCTACCAAGTAATGCACTCAGACCGATCCGATAAACACGCATATGTAATAGTATTAATTTCTTTTTCTTTTTTTTTTCGTTCACATCCATTTAAAGGATGTGTCCGTTTCTGTTTTCTTTTTTATATTTAAACTTTGTTGGAGAAAAGTTTGATCAGAAAAACTAGTAAACTGCATATGATAAGCCAGACTAGACGTCGTCCTTGTTTTGATATTCCATGGCAAATATATATCAATAAGCGTATATATACATATATATATATATATATATGCGTGTGTGTGTGTATATATATATTTATGTGTGTTGCGTCATTATAATTTTAGTCATAACTTGTTCCTAGTTTCTTTTTGTGATTTTCTTTACTTCAGAAACCTGGTTTTGCTGTATATAGTTTCCCTTCACTGTTTACTTTGCTTTCTTCTCTACCACAATATTTTTTATTTTTTCCTATTTTAATATCTTTTCAATGTGCTTACGCTATAAAATGTCAGCCAATCTGTTGTTGATGTTCTCGATAGCATTTCAATAAACTTTTCTTTCGCTTGCTGTGTTTTCAATGTTCTTCTTTCGTTACGCTTCGCTTTCTTCTTCCTATTTTTTTTTTTTTTTTCTTATTTTATATATTTATTTTCAAATTGCTGCATAACCCCCAAACCAATCACTCTGAAGGATGTTGGTTCTTTATAGTTGTCTTATTATTTTTGTTGCTGTTTTTGTTCCTGTGTTGTCATTATTATTACCATTGATTTACCCAGAGATTATGGCACAAAGTTTTATATGTACAAAAGCCACACACACACACACACCCATATATATGTATGCACAATTTATAGTTGCATAAAAATTTATTCATTAGTCTTGTAGTCCAACCACGATATTCAGTAAAAAAAAATTTTTTTTAAATATTGCATATAAAATATTAAAAAAAAACACACCCATCGAAACAATATACAAATTATAATATTACGGCGGTGTTGTTATTATTGTTGTTGCTTTTCCCTTAAGTAAATAGTTCTAGAATCAAGCCAACAATATCCAGAAATTTGTGAGTTAGCTGCTGCTGTGAGAACGTCACTTTAAAGAAAACATGTTTCTCTATCTCCATCTTCCTTTTATTTCTTCCTTTTTCATTTACAATTCAATTACAACTACTTTTATTCATTTTATATTAAAAAAAAAAAAAAAAGACAACGGCTCGTTTTAAATATTAATAAAGTTACAAAAGAATAGCATACAAAATCGCAGCATAGGAGACGTGAAACACAAAAGCACTTAATCGTCTACTGTATAAAAGTGTATAATGGCAATATTCTAAAAGGTAATAAGCGTTATATAAAGAAAGTTTTAGAATTATCATAAGATATTTAAAAACAAACTTATACCGCAGAAAGAAAGTATAATGCAAAGCTAGGTACGTAGGACGCATTTAATTTGCGGTGAGTTTTCATTAAATAGCGTTTGTAATTCGCAAAAAAAAGATAGTGTAGAAGTGGGCTATGGCGCAATATTAAATACCTTACACTACTTCGCTTAATAGAGTTGTTCATAGAACGCATTTTTAGAATAAGACGTTATAAGGAAAGTATTTGAAAAGGTGGTCCAATGCGAACAATTCCCTATAGCGTTCGTCTTTGGGCGCAAACACGTCAGTATACAAAAATCCACAAAAAATATCTGAAAAACTGCCAGCTGTAGGTTGAGCACAACAATACAAGACGGACGGACGGACGGACAAGTAAGTCAGGGCTGTCAGAATGGGTTTCTAAATCAATCGGCATAATAAAAAAAAAGTGGATCCCTCCCAAATCATTCCGGGTATTGTAAACATCCGCACAAACTTAACATACCTTTGTGCCACAAGTTGTGCAAATATAATGTAACTATAAAGTGCTTTGTTAATTGTACGCAAATGAGTCAAATGAGTTTCTTTATTGATCTTTTTAACATGAGCTTGGCTATTTTTTTGACTAACTTGACTATTAGAAGTAGACATTTTGACGGGCGTTACGCTTCAAATTTCAGATCAATATTACCAAAAATTGTAACCTGCAATTACTTGGCTGTACTATACGTAGTCGTGGCCAAGCAACATCAACTTTCTATTAACATGTGCTCTTTGTATATGACAGGTTTCCAAGTTTAGAAATGAGCTTTGCCCGCAGTCGTTAGAATAAGAGATAGATAGCAAGAGAAACAGATTAAATATACTTGAAATCTTGCACTCATCAACGGTGCTTTGTACCCTACGACGTATTAGAAACCTATTTACTACAGTACAAATGATTGTATGATTACTATACGAAAGATAATATCCATGCATATGTACGCCATTTTGAGTAAATGTGTGTGTGTACGCAAATGTTGTCCACTCACTTTAGGAGCTCTACGAGCTTTTTTGAATTTTTGCAGCACGTAAAAGTATGCAAGGCAGAAATCGTACACTCCACATAAGCGTGCATAGTAAACTTCATGCTTCTGATCGTATTTGACACTTTACTTAGCAATATTTGCCGTAAATTTTATTTTAATATCACACAGTTGGTCGCTCTGCGAAAAGATGTGCAAAAAGCTGTGCCGGGTTTTACTGCACAGCTTACTGCATAAAATTTGAATTGAATTCCTTCGCATTATGAAAAATAATATGATAAAAAAGGAGAAGCGCATTGAATTGTAAAATTAATGAAATTAATTCAGGTAATTTTGATAATCAGCCCGTTATTCGACACAAAACTAAAGAAAACCTAGCTAATTTACTGCATTTATGTGAACTGCAAACAAATCTATGATTATAATATGTATTTATTTTATTACGTGTACATATATTATGCAGAAATATGTATATATTTAATAATATATGCGTACGATTTTAATAGTTTAACAGATCCATTCGTTATTTACTGATAATTATGACGGCGATGGTTTTAATTTAATTACATAACATGTGTAATGAATTGTGCAAAGAGATAGCGTTTGCTGCGCAGATAGGCGTTAGCTATAAAATATATATAAAACATACGTAACATAAACATAGGCGATGTCATTATAAATTTTATTTTGGTTTTCCATACATTCACCGTTAACTGTTCATATGCAATTGCAAGATTAACGCTTCACAAAATTATGGCACTAAATGAAATTTTATTGATATTTGTACATATCTCTGAGGGTTTATCTCAATTCAAAATATGGTGCGATGTTAATGTTTCTATGCTGAAACTTTTTAAATCTGTAATGAAAAATTTTTACATCCACTCGCTGTACTACATGTAACGTTCCATAAGAACTGCATTCGTAAAACCCATAATCTGTCTATTATTTATACTATTATTGTTACTTTAAAGAATTATCTAAACCGTTGGCGTACACTTCTGTTCTTTTTATCACTTTTCGTTAGTTAAGATCGAAAATTAAGTAATTACTTCCAGAGAGAAATCTTCGGCGGTTGTTTGTCATGGTAACGTACGTTACAATCATTCAGTTGAGGAGACGGACGATTCAACGCACTAAAGTAGGAGAAGGAACGAAAGTACTGTAGCTGTACGAATGTGTGTCAGTCATTTTTTGCCTTTAGTTTTAAGCCCTGTCGAAAGAAATGAAAATCTTTATAAAAATATGATTGCAACGGTTGGAGAAATATTATAGTTGGCCGCGATACCATCGGATAAAGCTTCTTATTGGAAATCGAAAGAAATGAGGAGTAAAGAGTAGACTCCACCGCGTGCGCTGAATGGGACAGAGTCAATAAACGCAATCACGTCAAGGACGATGATGAAATTAATAAATAAAGAAATGCAAAGAATTGCATGCGTAAGAGAAAGTCATCAATGTCACACCGTTCTCAACAACTAAACAACTTGTTTCTAAAGCAATTTGTAGTACATTTTGAAAAAAACTTTATGTCTATATGCGAGCAAACTTGCGTCGTGTAAAGAAAATCGACCTTAAATTAAATGAAAACTAGTAAGAAGCTATAGTCGCGTAGGGTCGGGTTCAGATACCCTACACCACTCCGCTTAATACACACGTTCATTCATGTTCGTGACGGTACATCACAAATTACACGTAATTTTCATGTGAAAGCATAACTTTCATGAAGGTCTTCATACTGGAGGATGCTCAAAACATAAACTAACATGATCCAAATTCAGCAAACTCAATTCACTTGCTAAAGATTTTAGTAACTTCCCCGTGCTTCGAGCAGAAAGAAAAACAAGTTAGACTCTGTCGTCAGAGAAGTGTTTGCTTTTCAAGGGAATTCTTTTATGTGGTTGGGTGTAAGTAAATGGCCTATCTGATGAACATTTTATATCAAATTACTCTTATGAACCAATTTTCATCATAAAATACTCAAAATTGTATTGCATGATTTATATGAAGTGGAGTCTAGAAAATAAGCCTACGTTGTCGAAATTCAATAAGAATATCATTCATGTCAAATTGTTATTATGAGCGAATTTTGATCGAGAAATATTGAAAATTAAATACTAAATACTATTACTCAGCGATTGTTGTCGCGAAATTGTAAAAATTACACCCTACAAGTACAGTGTCGCAAAAGTGGTCCCATCCAAAAAATTTTCAACAGTGTTCATGCTTGGATCAGAACACGGCTGCGGCCTGTAACTTGAACACAAAAATACAGGGACATTAGATGGACAGATAGGCACGCAAGCTTAGATATATAGTATAGTAAAGTGCCGGTCCATGTCAAGTCCTTCTATGTATTACATATATTCACACAAACTTAATGTAATCTGCATAACAAGTGGCATAGGGTATAAACACTGAACTATTGGCACCAACAACAGCGAGAATCATGCAATAATGGCTTAGGAATAGGGTTTCCCTGGAAGTAGTCTGTGTTGTGGTGTTTTCCGCAAAGTGTTGAGTCTGTGCTCACATGCACTCACAACCCGACTAAACACGACTATGTACTTGTTATCTCAGTGTAGGATCTTTAAAACATGAAATGACAAATGAAAATTTCAACCGCAAAATCAATGCCGGTGATTGGGCTCACTTTTAAATCAATAGTTTTAACAAACGAGAAACTTTTCTGCCTTTGATGTAACTAGAAGACGCAAGCCTCATAGCGAACACATGATAGCTAATGAAGACGAATATTCAGTACTCGCTGCTGGCAATATTGAATGTCTGCAGCATGTAGCTTTAACAAAGATTTCGAAATGTCTGCGAAAATGTGTCGTTGACATCAAAGAATCCGAACATAATTTCCTTTGCATGTTGTATTCAAATAAATTTCTTTATATGATGAAAATTACACCTACCTCTCTTATTACATGGTCCTTTTTTACACGACTTTAAGATAACACGATTCGACGATATTAATAAATACACTATTTTAGACGAATTTTTTGTAATCCAATACCAACACAATTTTTTCTTTTGCACGGCCTTCTGAGGAAAGTATCTACCGTGTCAAAACAGATTTCGATGTATTGAAAAATGATTTTCGAGCATTTTATGTCATTTCTAATAATTTTCTTTTCTCATTCTTTTTTTCCATTGCAGGTAAGTTTGACTAATCGTTTACCAATGGGCTTAAGCGTAAGTTGTCTAATGTCAAAAAAAAAAAAAAATTAAAGCAAAACATGTCAGAAAGTTTATTCGGATGTGATCGAAACTTCTATACACTTCCGCCTCAACTTCAAAATAAAAAAAAAAAACTAACAAAAATAGAAAAAAATGTTCGATATTCTATAAAATTGGGTTGGCATATTGGGTCCATCCTTGCGCATATATGGTAGGAGCACCCATTGACTATTCGTGGAAACTTTAATAGTTATATCTGTCAAGCGAAAAACCCAATTTTTTTGTTCTCATTAAGAGACCTTAGAGAGAGTATTTGACATTAAGAGAGAGTATTTGACGTGTACTAGGCGCTATCTTTTAACAAATTTCGCCGAGTTTGGAGACGATATCGTCATTTTCGACGCCAATTTATTATACGGACGCACATGACTACACATTAACGGTCGGTATGGTTGTAGAAACTTCTTTCTCGACAAAACCCATACCATTCCACTATCCCTTACTAACGGGTGGGTATGTAAATTAAATGCAAATAATGAGATCTTACAAAAGTTTGAGGATTTCAAATCCTTTGCTTATGCCATTTACTATTTCCAATTTGTATAGAATTGACGTTAAACTCTTTGATAAACTTTGCACTGCACAATAATTGGACATTTTTTTGGACATTTACCTCCTTGAAAGGTGATATTGCTTTCAAACGATTGAAAATCATTTTAAATGATTTCTTCGAATTTGTTCCTCTTCCCATATTATTGAAATATCAAACCATAGGAAAAAGGTTTAAGGTTTGAAGCGCTACTTGCTCTTGCAATGAAAGTTGTCAATACTTGTCTACAATCATTATTACTTATAATGCGTAGATATGAGGTGTTAGTGGATATTAAATATATATATATATATATATATATATATATATGTATATATGTGTGCGTGTATACATATATGTGTATACATATATATATATATATATATATTTCAAGTTACTTATATTCATCTCCTTTATTTGCGTATTTATCTGTGTGCATACAGAAAATTAATTATTATCGTATCGTCGTTGCAGTCTTCAACATCTCTTATAGTATTGTTGTAATTGTAAGGAAAACAATTAAGCTAAAACTACGTGTATATCTATGTGTATGCGTATAATATTTATTAGAGTCAAAGACAATGGCTGTCGCCATAATGCCACTTATGAATAAATTATGGCTTAACCGATTTAACCAATACCAAGTGAACACATATACAATTATAATGAAAAAGACAGACAATCTTACGTTAGCTTACACTTGGAAATTATTGGGAAATTTCTTTTAGGAAGAATGAAAACTCCAGGAGTCTCATCCATATTTCATACGCACAAACATGCTTTAAACATATCCACCATTTATTGTATTTATGAGAAATTCTATACATGCTGCTTGTGTGTTAATTGTTTTATTACTGCTTCGCTTGCCTTAAGTATTTCTACATACGTAGTTTAAAGTTCTTGTTTTTGAGTTAACAATTTTCAAAAACATTCATTTGCTTCTACGTAAAATTCCTAATAGAGTGTCTACGAAAACTAAAATTTACAATGCGGAGCTTCCAAAAAGGATTTATGGCGAATTGAACTATGCCGCCAGACGTTTATTTCATTTAAAAATTTGTGACAAATGTTGCTCGCAATTGGTCGTCTGTTCGCGTTTAGTGCGTGTCAAGGGTTATGCATTCCGCATAACCAAAATTTTAAGGAAGTATTTGTCAAGTTTTAAGATTTTGCTCGCTTTGATTGGCCGGGGAAAGGCAAATTTTTCATCAATTTTCCATCGATAAATATCGAAAATAACAATAACATCAATAAATTATTGCCAAATATTTACAATCGTTCTAAACGACTGTTTTAAAGTAAGTTTGCAAACGAAATTTTGTACAAACACTTGAGCTAAAATCTCGTCATGAGTAGGGTCATGCTGATATATAACACAAAAAGTCCAGAACAATCGAAATTTTAATGAGCTTCAGAGGGTCCCGGTAATCAGCAATCGGCAATCGGCAATTAATGATAAGATCATATATTGTTTCAAGACAGTTTGCATTTGAAATTTACTTAATTTTAGCTACGAATTTGTGCAGAGACGCAATGGTATGATGAGATGATGATGATGTCTTCTTTTTGGACTTTGTTGACATCTCTGTTCATTGTTCAGTTTATGGTAATCAAAGTCACGTCCATACCGAAGATGTTTATTACTTTCATTGCTTTTAGTTTCAATGCAGTCAACTGAAAAATGTATTCAAGCTTACATATAATACAAAAAATCCTATTTGCAAATAAATAGTGTGTGCTGCCTTAAACATTCTATGCTCTATAAATGTAAATAACTTATTAGAAAATCAATTGAATTGTTTGCCGTCTGTCTACTTAATATTATGCACGCATTTCAATTACGAATAGTAAAATATGTATAAATGAATTCTAGCATTTTCCTGCACTTAATACCGCTTAAGTGTAATAACGTTGTTTACAAGTGTCTCTCCGTGCATTCGAAAGTGAGAGACAGTTGAAAATTTAATCTTTTTAAAAATTCTCAACACAATCCTATACAACATACGACTACTAGGCCTGCTTAAGTACGTCATGCCCTTGTATAATAAATATACATATACATGTGTATATGATTTAGTATAGGGTTGCAAATTCTTTCTAGTAATATGAAAAGAAAAAAGAAAGAAAAAAGGAAAAAATAAATAATACTTAAAACATCTGTTTACGGTCACATGTCACGTTGCGCCGTCTCATGACAAGTTAAAAAAAATAAAAATAAATAAATAAGTGTGCTCTTTACACAGCCTAAAAGTAGACAAAATGCATCACCACCAAGCTTATTGTGTTTCCAAAAGCTAATGAATTATTCTTGTCCTCACACAATGTAAAATCTGTAAACTTCTTTTCAAAAACATATAAATATCTTTAGAGCTTCTGTGCACAAGTTTTAAATAACTTTTCGCCTCTTTCCCTTCTTTTTTTTAACACAACTAAGCTATATACAAGAAAGTATGTTCATTTCTAATATGCATCCTTTGCAAGCCAATATGGTATAAAATGATCTTAATTGCGTTCTTCACTTAATAAAAAAGACAAAAACAAAATGTTTTTGAATTTTTAAACGTAGTTTTTAAGATTAAATTCGAAATCTTGAATATATAAACAACGTCCACGAATGTGCTGCAAACTGGTTACACATTTACTATTCAAAATATTCAAAATATTGATAAACGCCGGTCAATACTTAACTTCACTCACATTAATCGGGCAGCGTACGAATCCCGTATTGAGAATAATGCTCAACAGGTGAGGTGATCCACGTATTCATCCGATGTTTGATTTCCTCACAGTGAAAGAAAGTGATGCTCAGCCAGGCCGTGTCCCATTAATCGAAATAAGTGATAGTCAGAAGGAGCAATGGTTGGCGAACTCGGCAGATGGAGTAGGTTTTCCCATTTCAATATTTCCAAAGATGTTTTGACCTATATTGAGGCATAGAATCGGGCAAGTCGTCTCTGGATTTACGGCGGCCACTTGTCTTTCAACGCCCAATGATACAGAGCTTGGGAAGCCTTCTCTTTTCCACTACCATGGCGTTCTTCGATATCATAATCACCATACTCGAACCATTGGAAACTACATCCGAGTCGTTTTTTAACTAAGAGCGATCTCTCCGTAACCATTTGCGAACGTTTGATGACAATTCAATCCAGAATACAATTAGATTCTTAATTAACTTAGCCGTGATCTCGACACACACATGAGAAGCTGAGACTTGACAGAGTTCCATATTCCTAGTGAAGAATATATCTACAAAATTCACATTTTTTTTTTTTAACTTATTGATTGTAAGAACCTTTAGTTCCGAAATATAGATGGTAACAATTTACGACTAACTACCATAGATACCCATTTTTCTGCTACGTGCCCCTTCTGATAAGAACCCTCATACCCATTAATCTTATTTTTTAAATTTATCTAAGAATTTGCAAACGGACAAGGTAAACACAACGAATCAATAGGGCGATATTTATATATGTATACAACAAATATCGTTTTAATAATACACGACTTATAAAATAATGATTTCGGGAAAAAGTATTAAAATAAATTCTATTTGTTTCTTAAAATAAACTTTTCTTTTATTCGAAGGGAATATTCATTTTATAATTTTCATTATTTTCCAAAAAATTTAATGGATTGGTTCTCTGTGGCACCGAGGAAAAAAAGGAGGAGACCCGAGTTTAGCGTTGAATTCTGAATAGTTATCTCCGTTAGCCAATCTATGAAAGATTTAGAAATTCTTGTAAATATTTTCATCGAGTTTTTACTATATATCTTGGGTCTTTTATCGCGTTTACATGGATTAAGCAAGTAGGGAAATCGGCCTGCTTTAAGCTGATATGTCGCAAATTTTCAAATATCATTTCTATGATCCGAATATTCGAATTAGATCAAACAAAAGAATTGCTTTACATGTGTCATTTTATACGAACGATGAGTATGACAGGATTCGAATCAAACCGCAAGATAATTTCTTTGCTTTTTCGATTACGTATTTGTATGTTTAAGTACGTGCGCTGAGTCTTGTTATATAATCATTGACGCATGTAATATTATGTTTACTTTCAAGCAAACGGGCGATCATTATCGCCATGAATAATCAAAGAAGAAGTTATTTAGCTAGCTGGTCGGATGGTCGGATGGTCGGATGGTCGACTGATTGTCTGTTTGTCTGTAATCACAGCAAGTATACATTAGTGGTATCTGATATCAGACAACGTGCATATTCAAGTAGCGGCGGCAACATTAGCCTAAGTCATGTCATTGGTATGCAAGAGAAACCTTTCCAACACAACGGTAACTGGAGAAGAACAAAGCCACTGTGAATCTTATATCTTTCAGTTGCACGCTAATGAAAGGGTTGCAGCAAGACGTAGGTTGGGTGTTGTTAAATAAAACTAACGCACCAGCAAACACACGCACGATATATCAGCCAGCAAACACCAACCAACCCAATGATTGTCTCTAAAAGATAACTAACAAATTATAATAATGCGCCTTAAATTATGCAGTAAAAATTGCGATACCATCTCAAGGAATATAAGGAAGAGAGCAAAATGTGAGGCGTACGAAGGGCTATACGTTTTCCTTTCTTAGCTTTTATTAAATTAAATTTCATTTAATATAATTTTTTTAATCATTTTCAAGTAACGCAGACAAAAAACAAAAGCAAAAAAAGAAAAAAACCGACGGAAAAAGCTCTGCACAAATGTTACACCATTTCATTTGTAATTTACTATACACACTACACGAAACAAGTAACAATAACAAGACTAAGAGCAACAACACGAAGTAATAGCAATGGCAACAAATAATTGCCAACTGTTGTGTGTGACTTGATGGCATTGTAAAATTGCAATCATTTCAATATTTATGCAAGCAACGGCTGTAAACTTCCTCTAAAAGAAAAAAAGGGGAAAAAACAACTATAACTACAGCTTTGCGCAAAGCTTTGGTTTTCATTTTAACAATATTTACATGTAAGTTTGTTTGTTTGATTGTATGTGCATATGGATGTATTGGCGTATGTGTATATGTGTATACATGCGCTTATCCAGAGTGTTGCGATAAAGTGCACAATTACAACATGTTACCAACCAATATAATACGAGATAGTATGATATGTTCAACAGTCTGCTTGTATGACTGCTTGACTAGTTTGACTGTCTCTGTGCCAGTTTGCTCAATGAATGCCTTCATGTCCGTCTATACGTCGGGTGTAGTTACATCTTTTCGCCATGTCAGCATACTCGGCTATGTAAATATTTATTATTATTGTAGCTGTTAGTTGTGTATATAAGTAAAAATCTTCCCTATGTTTGTTATGTTTGCTTATGTCATAAGTATCAGTTTCCTGCGAGAGATAGAGGGAGGGAGAGAGAGAGAGAGAGAGAAAGAGAGAAACTTTTGGCCTTTAAAAGAAAGCATTCGCTATTTTCAAAATAGATCAAAAGTAGACGTTAAGCGTAAACTAGAAAATAGAAAAGAAAGAATTGTTGCAGTCGAGACAAATTAAATTCCTTAAAAAATTTATTTCGTCGAAAGGAAGCAAAGAAAAGAACCAAGTAAGGAAAATAAAATCGCGCAACGCCGACCGTCAGACACTCTACGTCATTTAGTCTGCCAAAGTTATTCGCTTAAGCTTAAAACGACACCTAAGACTTATTCTACATAAAAGCTCGCATATTCGAGAATGCCCGCAACATCACATGACGTCATCCAAATTTTGCAAATTTAATTTATTTCCCAAAAACTTTAGTACTTTTCAATCTTCGTTATGGAACGCTAGAAATTATGCTTGCCTTTCGTGGTAACTCCTATATACGCTAATGTCTAAGAAAAACCCTATGTGATCTAAACTCTCTACCACTGATACTAAGTTAGTAAGACGCTACTGTGGATCAATTTTCACCACGAAACATTGACAATTAGATATTTTTACTATATAAAGATTCAGCTTTCGTAGGAACGGCTATATGAGAGGAAGTCCAAAAAATTATACCATCCGAACCGATTTTGAAGATTGCAATTTTTGTTTTTTGCACAAGGCCTTATTTTGAAGAGTCGTGAATGGAAACTGATGGAATTGGTCCCGTTCGTCCTTGGGCCAAAGCCCGTAAGTATACTAAATTTCTTGAAAATACATCAGGAAAAAAAGGCGAACTGTACGTTAAACACCAGAATATATGAACAGACGTCAGACGGACGGACAAGTTCGAAAACGGTTCGGAATGGACCGGTATAATTATATGTAGACTTATCTTAAGCCCTTTTCGGTGTTAGCTGTTTCCCGCACAAACTAAATAAATACGACCATCGAGAATTTTGTCTCCTTTAAGTCATAGACCTCGCTGAGATTCTTAGACATTCCAGATAAATAGATAGATAAATAGATATATAGAGATAGGAGTAGAAAGAGGGAGAAAGAGAGAGAGAGAGAGAGAGAGAGAGAGAGAGAAAAAGAAAACGATGAGGCGTGGCAAGTGCTGTCGATAGATCTTCAATTATTAAGCAAATTACTAAACTATAAAATGACGATAGCTTCAAATGTATACAATGAAAAACAAGAACGTATTTTTTGTTGAACTAACCAAATTTTTTCAATTTGGAGAGCGAGTTTATGAAATTTCGAAGAAGGTTCGCAGAAATTCTCCTCTTTCCTTAGATCTACATAATCATTTTTTTACACCTTTAAGCCGATTATTTTTATCCATCCGTAATTATTTTTGCATGTGTCTGTTTTCAATTGATTTCGAACATGGAGAATCTCTTAGGCTAAATAAAAGTTCAAATTTGTAATGGAATTTCTTTGAAAACATTCATCGAGTTCCCTGAGATTTAAGAAATGAACGAAAAAAAACACGAAATCACAAAATTGCAGATGGAAATGCGTCATGAGTGGAGAAAACGCCAAAAGCGAAAGTGCAATCGGTCAGGAGCGATTTCTGATGGTCGCAATTTTTAAGTCACATTCGCTTTGATGACATGAAAATTTTAATTGACTACGAGCGACATTCCACGACAATAGGGGCGAGACATATCGTCAACGTTAAATAGTTTGATATATACTCGACTGCTACTACTGCCACACTCATCCATATGCGTGATCCACGCACTTGCTGGCTGCCCCCGAAATACTTTATAAAGCGTATTAGTTTCCCAGTGAATTAGTAAATCAAACTATTTGCTCGAAAAACGTTTCAGTGCATTGAGGTATTTACAACTCTCTCTTACACTTTCTTCAAGTTTTTGCTTTCGATTAGTGTTTTGAAAATGAATTGCAATGCAAATAATGTGCAGTTGGTACGAAGATTGTCGGCAGGACGACAAAATACTCAATAATGGCTACGTTTACATTTCTGTTTGTTTTATTGCTACATGTTACTTAGTATCTCCTTTCTTTCAGTGTCTCAAGCTTTCGACGAGTTTGTCGCATAAATTAATATTTGCATCAAAATTTCAGGGGTACCTCCCCAAGCCGCATAACATATAGAAGTAGTAATTATGAAACCTAAACACTCTTTCATTATACCTTTCGAGTATTTGTAGTAAGGATAAATTAAGAATGTGTGGGAAGAGCAACTGAATTAAAGGTGTACTCACCTTTTAATATATCAATTAATTTAGCATCGTTAAGTGTTATTTTGTGTCCCCCCCAATATTTGTCCATCTGCTGGCATGGCCACGCTAAAGATCGCAGCTTTCGAGATATTTCCATAGCATTTGGTGCATACACGAATATTAGCCCATCAATAAATTCTTTCGACAATGAATTTGATCGTACCATTTTTACGGCTGTTCTTCATATAACCTGCTACTTTAAAGAAGTCAAAGTTCTTTTTAAATACTACTAAATACTAATTCCTAAAACTATTTCCTAAGAAACGTATTTTGCCATTTTAGTAGAAAGGAGAATATTTGGATTCGAGCGTGGAATGTTTTGAAGCCCTTCCAGTATAAGAGTTGTTATAAAAATAGCGCTTTTATATGGAAACAGATTGACATAAGAGATCTTTCGTGCTCGTCTATGTTTGCAGTCCTAGAAATTTAGTATTTTTATGAATGCCACCACCTCCATTGGTTCGCAGTATCAAATTTTATCTGGTGTTATGACCTGCTCGGCAAACAGCTGATGTCCAAAGGATATGACGGAATGTTTCACCCATCTCAACCTAACCCTTACCAAGTGTCGCATTTTATAGTAAATTTTGGTCCAGAATATAAATTTGTCGCGCCAAGTTTGTACCACAAAGCTCTGTTGCTACGAGTTTCTTTGCGCACAGCAGTTCCCGCGATATGTGACCACTTTTTTGGAAACAAGGTCCAATTTTTGGTATTCTATAAGGAAAACTGATGAAGTCTTATTTTAAGTGTAGCGTGATTAACGACCAGATATGTGTAACTACCATGTTTTAACTCTCCTATCGTACACCACTTGTAGTACAACCCTATATTAAGCTTGTACAAATGAATGCACTACCTAGAGGGATTTAGAATAGGCCCATCTTTTATAATACCGATCGATCCATCCAGTCATTTTGATTTCCTGATTTGTCTGTTTTCTATTCAAGTTAACACTCGTAACTTGGGTGATATTTCCATGAATTTTTGTACACCGACGCATTTTGATATCAGGAGAAACGGCATTGAAAATGATTACGATCGGACTGCTTTTTCGATCGCGATCGCCTTTCTCCTATAAAGCCATATTTGGAAAAATCGTTATATGGAGAAAGGTATTAAGCGAAGTGGTGTAGGGTATTTGAAGGTAACCTTGGCCTTCTATAATGTTTAATTTGTTGTTGTGTTACGATCGGCTGTGTTTTGGGATTTGTTTTCTAATTTGTGCTGAAGATCGTTCAGTTTACAGCAAATGCAGCATATGTGTCAGTTGGAGGACAGAGAAAATTTGAACTAAACTATCGATTGTTTATCTTATCTGGCTTTTTAGAGGAGTTTGTAAGTGAAAAATGAAAAACGAGAAAGTGAAAAATGGCAAAGTGAACGCCAAAATTGTCACCTAACGAGCAAAAGAAACAAAGAAAAGAGAAAGTAGAAGAAAGAAAATAATGCTTAGTCAATTTGGAATGATTTTGAAGGGGTTTCTGATGACTTATGAGACAATCCGCTAATTGTCGAATAGCTCTGGGTCCACTTCGAGCCACCACAAATTCGAAAAGTCTAAGGAATAAGAACCACATTCAAAGATAGCGTGGTTGCAGCGTCCTTGAATAAAGTTAGAATTATCCATTAGGACGTGCAGCAGACTCTAACTGATAAGTACAATTTTAAGCAAGGAACGCAGTTATTAATTTTTGGATTAAAAATGTTCCCGAGAACAAAACAATTTGCTTACTGCACACGTATTTGTCAGTCAGTTTGTGTGTACCTTACCAAATGTATTCAATGCATTGACTGAAAATCTTAAATCGACTGTAAAAAGTTTACTAACGAAAAGAAAAAAGAAAAGAGAGTCCTTCTAGAGTCGAACGGGGCTGACTTAGATACAGGAAACTCTTCGATCGAATATTCACTTGTATGGGAACGCTCTCCTTAATATGGCACTAAATGCTAAAAGCTTTTTATATGCAAACAATCGTTCCTGTCAGACACTAAAAGTCTCGTAAATAAATTATTAATAACATTAAAAAGCTGCCATTTTTATTTGATTTTTTTTATTTATACATTTGTTTATTTATTTTTTTTATTTTTGGCAAAAAAGCAAAGAATAAAAACAACCACAAGTTGATGAATTTTCATTGCATTCTATAATGAAACGGTTTTTGGTAAGAAATAAATTAAATAAATTCAAAACACTGACTGAGTGCAACTAAAAGCGTTTAAAACCAAAAAAAAAGAAAAACTAAAGGAAAAACTAAAAGAAAATAAAAATATATAAATATATAGGAAAATAGGAGGGAAAAGCAAGAAAAAAAATGAAATTCAACATAAAACTGAATGCTGAACCTATCAATAATTTCACTTAACACTTGAGTATCATTCATTCGATCCATTCAATTCATTCAATGCGCTTGAACTGCCAGCAATTGCACAAAAGCTGGCATAAACAAAAAACCAACACAAACAGTCATCATCGTAAATCACTGAGCTGAACGAAGATAGAGGAGTCAGGGAGAGGAAAAGTAATGAAAACAGAAAACTCGGAATATATGCTGGTGCACACTCAAGCAGATTTGTTTTATGTTTTAACGACGATTTACACAATATATGTATATAAATATATATAAGTATATATGTATATATATATATATATATATACATTTGTGTATGTGTGCACGTTTGTGCCTTTATATATATATATATATATATATATATATATACATGTGTATTAATATATATTCACATACAAATGGCAAATATATTACACAGAGCTATATCAAACTATACACCGCCACAGATACATTTGTATTTGATGGTAATCAAATAAACTTTCTCTCTCTTTGTACTGCATTTGTTTGCGTATATGAAGCAAGTGCAGCAAGGCACTTAAACGTTAATGTTCGTGCATGTATATATAAGTGAATAAGATTGTGCAAAAAAAAAAATCTATATATATATGAATGTAAATGTAGTTGTGGTTTTTATGGGGCCTGTCTTCCAAAGGAAGAAGACGAAGAGGTCGGCAATAAGCAAACAAACGCATACTTGAAAAACGAGAAATATCTATATATATACATATATATATATATATATGTATATATAAGTTTTCTAGTGAGTTTGATTTATTATTATGATACCTTTGTGTTAGTCTTCATCCAAGTCTTTCTCTCCTACTTTTTCTTCTTCTTCTTCTTCTTCTTCGTCATCACAGCTCTAGTTTCCCCACTCATTTGTACAATAAATGCACAAAAATTTTCATGCTATAAAATTTT